>CM061535.1:30340943-30940943 GCA_030545055.2 Neoaliturus tenellus
TCAATTTGCATTCTTATGAGCAAACTAGTTAATATAGTTGATATTTATATTAACACGATTTCGAGGTTACGATTTAATTGATTTATGCCTAAAGTACATTATATTCAAAGGAGTTTCGGTAACATTCACGTTAATTCCTGACACTTATTCTACTTTTCATTCAGTTAACTCACTACCACAAATGATCAAGCTTTTGGAATACGTTGCTTGTTATGGGATGTTGGGATGAACTCCACAAGATGAACATAAAAACTTATAAAAAGTTAGGAAACCTTGAAAGTCCCAGGCAGAGCCATAATTGTTTTTGTTTTCCAAACATATCCAAAACTCGTCATGCCGGTTCCGGGTTAGAATAGGTCTCGAAGACTCCCCTGCTTGTCGTACGGTCTTCTCCAGTGTGTCGTCAGAAGCCAGCCACTCCAGTCATTTATGAGGAAGTACGCTATTAGTGCAGAGGTCGGCCTCTGCATAGCAACTGGCCACCCTACCACGTGCAATGCCTCCTTTAAATCAGTGTAGGACAAACAGAGGTTCAGCCCCTGGAGGCCTGGAGTAGAATCATCGGGGGTAAAGTATAAGTGGGCATACCATTCTCTACCACTTAACTGCTGCCCGCTGCCGCACGGTACGCTGGTGTCAAAAGTATAAAATATCAAAACCCTCGAAACACAATAAAGAAAAATTCAGACATTTTAGACCAATAGGACACAGATCGATATCTCCTAAGCCTCCCCAATTCCCTTAGCAACATTAGTCGTGGAATTTATAAGTGTTATTGGTCAATGAAGCACACTGTCGTGAGAATGTTTTGCTAGGAGAAATTAAGAAGGATGGTGAGGTTCAAAAGAAAATCAACAGGGCGGTGAAGGACGGTGTTTCCGATCTGACCTTTCTGATTGTCAGACTGAAAATCATGTGCAAGCAAAAAGATGACGAACACGATTATCTTAGGTGATCTTATGGCTCAAGAGCAGGGGTTCGTGTCTGGAATACCGAAGACAAGATATGTTCCTGTTCCGTTCTCGTGCGAGAGGCAGGAGGCCAAAAGTACCCTTGCGTCCTACATCCTTCAACAAGGATATCAACGCCTGAGCTCTATAGTAAGGTGGTCTGTGCGTGAAAGACCTTGAAGGAGGATATTCTTCAATTGGAGAATGACCGGAGGTGTGAAATTTGGTCATCCCATACAAGCGGGTCTCTACTTGAGGTCCTCGAGGCCTCAAACAAGGTTTGTCAAGACACCTGTGTAGCACGCAGTTCCCGTTATGTGACCAAACAAGAGGCAATTGAAAAAGATGGTCCTCGATATTTCTGAATAAGAAGCCACTATGCTTCTTAAACTTCGCCATTTCCAAGTGTGGTCATTTCTAAAATTCGGGTGCAGTTGGGATCATGGCTCTTGGGGGTTTTAAGTGTCTGGACTGTGGGCACCATCGCAAGTAGTACACGGGAAAGAATTGTTCCGCTCTTTGCTGAAAATAAGGATAGGCACGACACAACCATAAAACTTGTGTGAAACCGGATCACTGCTTTCTCTGCAGTGAACTGAATTCGGCGGATGTAGCCGCAGCAGTCGACCATGTTCTGGTTTTCGTTCAACCATGTAATGGTTTTGGTGCATGCCACCAAAGCTCGCCTTGGACAAACTGAAAAAGGTAAGGCTTAAAGAAGAAGAATATTATGAAATAGCCTTGTCCCCTTATACCTTTATGGGCCCAATCCCGGAGATCTAAAACAAAGGCTTCTACCAAAGGACTGTAACAAACTGTTCTTGGAAGAACAAAGCCATGAAAAGGTGTGGGTCAAATGGCTCAATCGAGTCAACACAACGGCAAGAAATAGAATACCCACCTCCCATCGCAAAAAAACTTAAATAAAAAAACATCCATGAGAAGAAAATTAGTGGGTGTTTTACTATTACTATGAAAAATATTACAAAATAGTTCCTTTAAAACAAAAGATGGCGCTGTGGCACAGAGTACGCTGTGGAAAGTCACAGTTACAATACCACAATTAAAACTTTTCCACTAATTTAATTTCGTGTGTGAAATCTTTACAAAAGATTAAACAATGGCTAAGTAAAGCATTTTTTTCTGAATTCCATAACGACTACATTCGTACTAATTAAAGTAAAGCAACTTCCCTATACAACAAAATATATTTGTGAAATATTCATTTACCCCACATAGCTGTTTAAATATGTGTAAAATAATTTAGTATAATGCTGAGGCCTTTATTATATAATTGTTGCACAAACTACCATTAAATTTTCAAGATACTTAGTTATCTTAAGTATACAAACAGTGTATGGGGTAACAATATTTACTGATTATACTGCTCTGAATGAATAAGTGGATTGTTGTATAATATTCTCCCAGTACTGAAACTTTTTAAATATTCATGCAATTCTCTTTTGTAGCTGAGACTAAAAGCATATTCGTGATAGCAATATTTATATTTAAAACCAGCAACCATGCCTTTTAAAAAGAGCAGCTCCTACAAAGTGCTTCAAAAGTAGAATTTCTTCACAATTAATGTTTGCATTTCCTTTCAGATTCGGTTAAAAGATAGGATTACACAAAGAAGGCTATTTACTTTCGGCTTTTACGGATGTACTCTAAGAAGAATTTATCAGGGTGAATTTAATTTCTCTTGCTTTAGAAATAAAACTATAAGTGAAATCCTTAAAATTGTCTTTTGTTAAGTTTGAATATAATCTACATCTTTTGATGTATAAGGAATAGAAATCATCTTCTGGGAATGTCTGGTTTTGTAAAAACCATAGGACTCCAATTCATGGTGTTAATTTATTCTTCTAATAATTGAGACAATTCTTTCGAATAAAGTGTGTACTATTTCAAACTAAAAACTTAATGGCAATTTAAATAGTCTAGGAAAGGGATCTATAATCTAAAAAATATCTCTCATTAATTTTCCATAACCTCTTGAATTTTTCCTCATTATCATTGAAACACTAATTTTATGAACGATTTTGTTTCAAAAGCCTTTCAGATCTTAATATTAATGAATTTAAGTTTTGGATACAGTTTCACTATCTTATGCTTAAGTTATGACGAGTTGTATGATTTCCTATATTATAAAAATCATAGAAAAAAGGGATAAGAGAAAATAAATGTTGATATACAAAAATTTACAAAACACATAAAAACAAACGTAATTAATCATTATATTCGAAAACATATAGTTTAAGATTAAAAATTACAATAAATGCCCCTTGCTAATTTTAATGGGAGTTTTTAGATTACACATTGGTGATATTTTATTCAGGTACAAGGTGACTATACAAACCCATGTAACGTTTACACAAAGTGTCAGCAATGTCAGGCGATGGAGGTAGTCCGCTCAGGATAATGTAACAACAACGCAAACTAATTCACTTTAACTGAAGCAATTCTGAGTGTTACCTCGACTCTTTTGTTTCGCTTTCCAACAAAATTTGTTTTTTAATCCTCCAAAACCTAAACAAAAATTATTAAATCCATAATTTATTAATCAAGCTGATGTCTATTTGTATTTCCATATAAAAGATAAGTAAAAGGTTTTTGTGTAAACGTTCTTTTCTATATCTCATAAAATTACCCGTTAGTTGTTTGTTTTTTATTTAGTGCAGTTGACAGCAAATTTTTTTTTTTTTTTTTTACATCGGAGCGGCATATGGACGACAGGTCTATAAGTGAATTTAATGAGATCAATTTCGAGGGTGGTCTTCGCAGGTGGGAGATTTGAACCTATGGCATAAGAGACATTGTTTCAAAGACCAACAAACAACTAATCAAGCTACTCACCCATAACCCATAATTTCCCTTTCGAAACATCAGCGGGTTGTGTAATTATTTATTTTTAGTACTTTGCCTTTTTTCATATTTGGTGTTTCACTTGCTATATTTAGAAAATATTTTTAAGTAGAACATTTTTACAACCGTCATAAGAATTAATTTACCATGTCAATTGTATGTATTAAAAAATAATAAAATTTTTATTGTGATTTCGATTATGGTTTCCATTTCGATTTTGGTTTTGATTTATATTTTATTTCTATTATGATTACATTTCGATATCAGTTTTGATTTTAATTTATTTAAAACAGTATTTCTTCGTTATGTATTCTATAAATGTACGATTAAATCTTTTATTTATTTCCATATTTTAGTATACTGAAATTAAAAGGTTACCTCCATCAACTATATAATTGGACGAATTTTATTTCTATTGTTTGGTTGACTAAATAGCAACAAAAGAATATAGCCATCATTTTTAGATCAGATTTCTCGTTATTCCCTGCGGACAGAGAGCGTTTCTGTCGATATCGGGAAATTAGTTCTGCTCATATATCTCTCTCTCTCTCTCTCTCTCTCTCTCTCTCTCTCTCTCTCTCTCTCTCTCTCTCTCTCTCTCTCTCTCTCTCTCTCTCTCTCTCTCTCTCTCCCTCTCTCTCTCTCTCTCTCTTTCTCTCTCCCTCTCTCTCTCTCTTTTGTTTTTTTCTCTCTGTCTCTCTCCCCTATTTTTTTTCAATGGCCGTGAATTCTTTCCTATGCTCTAATTCGAGTAATGTGTGTATGTTCGTTAGTATATTTGAAAACGTATCTTGGAAACAGCCAAATCTATATTTAAAATATGCTTTAACATAAAACAATATTCAGGTCCATAATCAAAATCTTACTCTATTGCAATTCTAGAACAGACATTAAATTAACTATGGAGTCTTAGGGATAAAAAAAGAATTGCTGAAAACATAAATCACTTTGCAACACAGTACCTATCATACTATTGTGATATGACATTATAAATATATTTAATTATATGGTTTAACTCACCGTCTCCAGCAATCCAAAATTGTTTCAAATGTGAACAATTGTTTCGCCCTTATTTAAAAAGGGCATCATCAGCACTGAATATCTTGAGGTTAAATCATCTTTATCTTCTTTAACTTGTTGTTCATGTCAAAGGTTAAAATAACATTTAAAATACAAAAAATCATTAAATAAAAAACAGCACATTTTACACAAAAACATAGACTGCAGTCTAACCCTACTTATCATGTTTGTCAACATGTATGTACTGGTCTGGACTGGTTGACAGGTTTGGTAGCACTAGCCTCCTGTATCAAGCATCTTCGTTGCTGTATTGTACAAGTTAGTCATATATAAAGTTAGCAGCGAAGTTTGTCTGTACATTCATAAGTCGGTGAGGATGAAGCTTACTGGCATTATATATTTCCAGTTCCTCCAGACGGTCAAGCCTTCTAGATTTAGTGCATACATGTAAAACTTCTAGCCCATCTGACATAGGTTGATAAGCATGACCTGTATCTCGGATGTGAGTGGCAAAATTAGAGCTTTGTGGTGTTAGTTGTTTACTCCCTACTGCTTTAATGTGCTCTTTGTATCTGGTCTTAAAATTCCGTCCAGTCTGCCCTATATAAAATGAATCACATTCACCACAATTAATCTTATAAACACCCTGTTTATCGCTTACACCTAACTTCTTATTTCTTGGGGGGTTGAGGGACCTGGACAGGTTGTTGTTAGTTTTGAAGCATTAGTGATTGGGGCATTCTTAAAAATATTATTTGCCACCTTACCGGCAGTGTCGTTATAATTTATAGTTACAAATTTCTTGTCTTCAGTTGTTACATTGCGAGAAGTGTTTGACATTCTACTGTGCATTCTGTCAATGAGAGAGGGTTTGTAGTGTAGGTTGTAGGTTGTAGTTTGACGGTGAGTTAAACCATACATTTATCAAAGCAATTCCTGGTAGCCAACAATTACAATGGATAAAGTCAGTCAGACAAAATTGGCAACAATGTACAAGTCTAAGAGGTTAAATCTGAAGAAAATTAAGGCTAATATTAGGTACAACAGAAGCTGCTTAAAACATAACATAACACTTGATTATGTAAACATTAAAACCAATTCAAAAAGTATATCTGCTAAAAAAAGCCCTTAGAGTAGCTAGGAAGGTATGGATTAAAGAGGAGATTAAACAGCTGCACGTCAGAAAAGCAAATTAAATGAACAGCTTTATAAGGCTCATTTGGAACTAGCAAATAACACAACAATTAACCCAATTATTATAATGGACAAAATAGAAGAAAGAATCAAACCCCAATTATTGAAAAAAGAAAAAAATCCAACAACGAAAGAAAGACTCGTGAAAGATCAGGTACCGCCAGAAAAAGTAGTTAGCTGTCAACACCAATTCCATAGTAGAGTTGTTAACCAATCTGATATAGAGTTCAATCCAGATGAATTAGATTTATTAAATAAGGGCTTGAAATACAATCTCTCAGATAACCCAAGAACAGAAGATAGAAATACACTGTTAGACTTAGAAAGTACTGTAAGAGCACTTTCTCACGAGGTTCAAAATAATGTTAGGTACCACATTGTCAATAAATTTAATAGCGTTGTTGAGAAACGTAAGTATAGAAATTCAAAAAGTAAGCTAAGACAAAAAGAACGTAGGATCGCAAAGAACATAAGAGAAAAACTTGCCGGTAATAATGCTATTATAGCAAAGGCTGACAAAGGCAACACAATAGTTGTTATGAAAGAAACCGATTATAAAGATAAGGTAATGCATTTCATTGAAGATAACAGTATAATTAGAATGAAAAAAGATCCAACTAGTCAATATCATAAGGAAGTAAACGAGGGAATTAATAAATCAAAGCATTAAAGCATTTATTTAGCCCAGAGCAAAAAAGATTTTAAAGGTTATGAACCCCGTGGCCCCTAAACTAAAAGGTCTCCCCAAGATACACAAACAAGATTCGCCTATAAGACCCCTTGTTAACCTTCAAACCGCTCCATCTTATAAACTTGCCAAAGCTTTAGTTAAAGTGATTAAATCATCCATAGAGCTAGAGTCCGACACTAGATTAATAAATTCTGTCGATCTAGTGGAACAAATTCGTTCAATTGACATTCCACATGCTGCCACATTGGTATCGTTTGACATTGTCAACTTGTATACTAATATACCTATTAATGAAACAATTGACATTCTTAAGCAGAACTTGGAAAAAACCAATAAACTTAGTTCTTACCAGATTAATGAACTTACCAAACTAACTGAATTAGTCTTGAAACAAAATTATTTGAGTTTGACGATTCTTACTACACTCAGAATGACGGTCTTGCAATGGGGTCACCTCTATCCTCTATTTTTATCAGAACTGTTCTTAGATTATATTAAATATCAGCAAATAATCAACAACAACAGGGACACAGATAAGATAGTCTACTGGAAAAGATATGTAGACGATGTAATATGTCTTTACAAGGGAAATGAACGTCAGATTAGTCTATTTCATAATTACATCAATAGCCTACACCCAAACCTACAATTTACCCAGGAAATTGAACAAGATAGCAGGATTAATTATTTAGATCTTACTATATCAAAACAAGAGGGGCATCATAAATTTAACATATACAGGGAACCAACTCACACAGACCAGGTTATAGACTCTTCCTCCAACCATCCTTATTCACATAAGATGGCTTCTTTTAGATTCATGATCAACCGTCTAATCAAATTACCATTGTCAACAGAGGACAAATACATAGAGTTACAGACAATCAAATTTATTGCTCAGCAGAATGGCTACAAACCCTCTCTCATTGACAGAATGCACAGTAGAATGTCAAACACTTCTCGCAATGTAACAACTGAAGACAAGAAATTTGTAACTATAAATTATAACGACACTGCCGGTAAGGTGGCAAATAATATTTTTAAGAATGCCCCAATCACTAATGCTTTCAAAACTAACAACAACCTGTCCAGGTCCCTCAACCCCCCAAGAAATAAGAAGTTAGGTGTAAGCGATAAACAGGGTGTTTATAAGATTAATTGTGGTGAATGTGATTCATTTTATATAGGCAGACTGGACGGAATTTTAAGACCAGATACAAAGAGCACATTAAAGCAGTAGGGAGTAAACAACTAACACCACAAAGCTCTAATTTTGCCACTCACATCCGAGATACAGGTCATGCTTATCAACCTATGTCAGATGGGCTAGAAGTTTTACATGTATGCACTAAATCTAGAAGGCTTGACCGTCTGGAGGAACTGGAAATATATAATGCCAGTAAGCTTCATCCTCACCGACTTATGAATGTACAGACAAACTTCGCTGCTAACGTTATATATGACCAACTTGTACAATACAGCAACGAAGATGCTTGATACAGGAGGCTAGTGCTACCAAACCTGTCAACCAGTCCAGACCAGTACATACATGTTGACAAACATGATAAGTAGGGTTAGACTGCAGTCTATGTTTTTGTGTAAAATGTGCTGTTTTTTTATTTAATGGTTTTTGTATTTTAAATGTTATTTTAACCTTTGACATGAACAACAAGTTCAAGAAGATAAAGATGATTTAACCTCAAGATATTCAGTGCTGATGATGCCCTTTTTAAATAAGGGCGAAACAATTGTTCTCATTTGAAACAATTTTGGTGCTGGAGACGGTGAGTTAAACCATATATTTATCAAAGCAATTCCTGGTAGCCAACAATTACAATAAATATATTTAAATAATATGTTTCATCAGTATTTTATTTCATGTCATATTTGAATTCAATCATATGAAATATAGTACAAAATCCAACATTTAAATGATTTATTACGTTTAAATGATTATTAAAACAAGTAAATAACTGTTGAGAATGATAAAACTTAGTTTATAACTATCACGTTAATACCCAAATAATTATTTTACTGCAGAAACTTCAATTTTAAAAGTTTTCCTTTCTCACTGAAGTGAGAAAAGGAGCTCATCTTGGAAAGAAATGGCCTTTTGTGCTCGAGATTTCAGTATAGAGCCCATGGTTAGGGGTAATAGGAAATAGCTATTTTTAAGTGTCCAGAGAATGTCCTTGGACTCCTGGCAATAAATTTGTTCTGCTCTCTATTATATTTGATATGCATTTCCTCGTTATTGTTTATAGACCTTTGCACATAAAATAACTTTGTTTTGAGTTCACTACGGGTTTAGATTATTTGAAGAGCTCTGCAACCTTTAGGACGGTAAATCCAGTTAAAAGGGAGCAACCCACACCTAGTTTCGTTAGACAACCCCTGAAAGAATTCTCGGTGATACTCCACACCTCCGAGGGTGGAACAGGACTAGTCCCGAATTTTTTAATTAATTGGTGAATGGCTTTGGTGACTTAAGCTATTTATTTTAATAACCAAGATATTTGCCATTTTCTTTTTATATAACAAATATGGAATTCATTTAGGGAATTCATTGATTCATACAATGCAGTAATTTTTTTTATAAAAAAACATGATTTGACATTTTCCCTCAATGTGTGTTGAGCCAGCTAATTTACAATCTTTCGCTATTCATAAGTAATGTTTTTCATAAATTTTAATTTAAATACAGCACAAAAGAATGTCTCATAATAACATTTAATATGTTCTCTTAAAATTCATAAAACACTTACTGTTTGAGCGAACCGTTGTAATAGAACAGATTGTGATATTTAAAGCAAGTAAATGCAAATAAATTGTAGATAAATATTGTGAAGAGCAAACTACAACTCAACAGAAATAGAGCAAATCCACCAATCAGCTAAGAGTAGCTAAGGAAGACTCCAGGAGTTTGGATTTAGCATAAATAATGCACCGCGCTTGTGAAGTACTTAAGTATACTTACTTTGTCAAGTAATTTAGTGAAAGTAAATAGAGCAGTATTCTATTTGACTTAAGAATCTTGTACTAACTCTTGCTTTACCACTTAAAACCATGGTTATTTATTTTATTTAAGATTACCACTTACTTTAGTAATTTTCGTCATGCCTCTTTATGTATGATTAAAGTAGTGTTGTTGTGATTTAAAATGTGTCCATTTTCATAATGTATATTATTGATAACTGCATGAAAAAAGTTCGTGAAATGTCTAGGTAAAAACTTCGTTTTATTTTTTTATTAAAATTTATTCTACTAACCTTACTTAACAATAAAATATTAAATAATCAAACAATGCATTAGCAGCAGTTACAGCTGCTATTAGTCAACAATGAGTAACGAAACCAAATACAAGGAACAGCTATGAGTAATGAATTGAGTCTGACTGTGGCTAATGTTCTTTTTAATCTCTCTTTTAATGTTATTCTTATGTAACTAACTTTAGCCCCGTGGTACGAAAAAACTTGAGTTTTCCCTAGGTAGAAAATTAAGTATTCAAGTCACATGGGATAGAAATTAGTACTTTACTACTATATCCCAAGGAGTAAAATACGGCTTTAGATAGTATATAGTAGAGTTTTTGAAACCTTTTCAGTTAATATTGAATAAAATTTCAAGTTGTGTAGACTATTCACTGGCTAAAGTGAAAGATTTTGAGATAGCAAAATATAGATGCTTCTCAAACTAAAGTTGTTCACTATTTAAATTGTTTACTAACGATTTTAAGAGTAAATAAATTAATGTTGAAAATTGATCTTACTGTTTTGTAGTGTATTTTAAAAGACATATAATTGATCACCGGTACGTAATTTTAATCGGGGTTTAATAGCAATCAATAATTTGTTAAGATCAAGAAAAATTTTAAATTCTCTTTAAAATCAGCCTTCATGCAAAGAGAAGAAATAGGGAGAAAATAAAATTATCAACAAAAATAAAGTATAATAAAATACTTTGACTCCACCCACTTTAGTCCAATTTTTTATTAGATTATGTTTTACTTAAGATGCCCTGAAACCAAGTTGGTATCTCAGGAACACTTTTAAAATAAAAACTAAATTAATTAATTCATCAAAACTGGATAGCTTATTAATAATGAGGACCATGACATTTTTAGGCAACAATTTATCAAGCCTGGTTTACTCAAATCACAAAACGTATAATTCGGTTTACATAAAAAAAGAACTCTAATTAATAACGATAAGTTATTTACTGGAACTTAAACAATATACTACCTTGTGTATTGTATCTAAACAGTTATAACTATAGGTAAAGTGGTCGCTGTTCACTAATGTCTGTCATGTATAACATTTCTACTCGAATAAAATTAAACGAAGCGACATCAAAACATTTCAGCACTTTGTATTCCATGAGCTTCCTATGAATTCAACACCACTCCTGATGGTTTGCAATGAAGTTTGGGTTTTCCTTTGCAAGTATTTCATTTCAATACAGTCCATCAAGTTACACACAATGATTTAATTAAGTTTATTTATATTTCTGATAAGTTTTTGAGTAATTTTCAAACTTAGTTACCATTTCTTTCCTTAAAATTGGTAAAGATTTCATCTAATTTGGATTTATCTCAAAAATGCACCAGAGAATTTATTATGTTTTTAAAATCAGGTCAGTAAAATTGGTCAGTCTATTTTAAAATGTATTGAGCTAATCAGTATCCAAATTTTACAATTAAATTTGGAAACACAATTTCTTACAAAGCCACATTTTGTTCAAAGCCACAGATGTTATTTTATGTTAGATTATTTGTAAACCAGCCTATATAAACTCTCTAAACATTCACCGACGTGATGCTAAATTATTTTAAATCACACTATTTTAGTTTATGGAGACAAGCAAACTCTCGGTATACTTGAAATTAGTAATAAATCAACTATATATTGGTAAACATTTAAATTCTCTGACTAAAAATTCATAATATATACGAAAGTAATGAGAAATTCCCAAGCAAATCAATAGTGAATTATAAATGTAAGGACTGTTCGATAAGTGACGAAAGGCCCTCGACTGGTGAACAACAATGGCACAACTTTGAAGCAACAGTTCTGTCTCTATCTTGCAGTTAAGTTTGTGGCAATATCCATAGTTAACAAGACTCATGGCTGTGTAGTGGCCAAGGGTCCTGTTAATGTGCCTTTACTTTATTAACTATCCTTACTAATAAGGATTTTATTTTACAATTACTGTTATTTCCAAGTAAAGTATACATTTTTTCATATTGTATTATGGTGTCATTTACTTAAAAGGTGATAACTGAGCTTTTTAAACGTCGGTTCTAGTTGCCTTACAAACTAAAGAACATGATTTTACAAAAATCTCTGAGTTTTAATCAGCAATACCTACCATCAACTAGGCTTGTATTGTTAAAAGAATAGAAAAATTAAATTAAAGAAATATTTACGTTTTAAAGTCAAATATAAACTGCAATAACCTTGTTAAACTATTAAAGGAAATTCCAATAACCTATTGAATAAAAGATACGAATGAAAGGATTTTTAGTATAAAAATATATACTAATAGTCCATAAAACCACACAGTAAAATAACCTCTGGTGAAAAATATAGTATTGAGTTTCTCTTCTGTGTTTTTTCAAGTGCTGAACCATTATATTTGCCCAAAAATGTCACATGCTTTCTCAGATATTTGCAAAAAAACTTGGAAATGTTGGTACATTTTCACTATTTTTCTTATAACTCCGACACCATGCACTTTTTTTATTATGTCCTTACTAACTAAAGGAAATTCCCAACAAATTGCATGCATAAAATATACTTTTTCCACAGAATTAATATGCAATTGTTAGTTTTCAATACTGTTATTAGTCGGTAGACAGGTTATAATATAAGGATTATTCTTGTTCTTTGCAGCCCACCCGAGCTATACCCTAATTTCCACTCACAATTAATTTTGTGTTTCAATGACTATATTGAATAATTTTTTTTTTATAAATTCAATTATATTTTGTATAAATTGTTCCAAATATGACAATAAAATTCTTAATAAAGATCTCTCCCGAAGCGGCAAACCTTGACTCATTGAGATGACTCATTGTAGGCTATTATAATGTTATTTTACTGTTTTACGATAAACTTTTTGAGCTATAGGTTGACTGACCTGGTGAAGTTTTATTTATATTTATTGAATATATCATCGGCTTGGGTAAATCAATGTTGCGAGTGTCCGTAAGGAACCCGTGACATCACATGTGGGACAGCTGTTAATTGTAACATCGAGTCTTATGGAAATATCCTGTAGTTATTGCCCCTAGGAAAACCAAATTTGTATATGCACAAAACACATAATATCATAATATGTAAAACTCGCCTACGGCTCAATGGGGGTTGCCCCATACCCCGTTATGGGTTGCCTCGAATTCATTTAAGTCTCAAGCGTTAAACAAAGACATAACAAAGATCAAAATTGGTTTATAATTAATTAAGGTTTATTTTTTATGACTTCAAATAAATATTTGTTAATAAACGGTATCAGTTAACTGACACATACTTTCTCCCAACAATATATAAAAAGGTGTTAAAAGCTCCAAACATTAATGTCTTGATGACTCAGTCGGATAGCTACCAGCTGAGCAGCGCTCGTTTGACCCTACGCGCGTCTGTGACTTTTAACAACGTACTGCGTTTACCGCTAAACGAAAAATTGAATTTTCTCCGCAACCACTTCACGTAGAGCAATAATTTAAAATACTGGATTATTTAGTTTTTTAAGCTTGATTTAATGGTGATAAGTAAAATTTATTTCGAGACAACAGCTATTTTGAAAATTCAAAAAATTGATTTTTGAAACACTTTTTACTCCATAACTTTTGAACGCGCATTTTCCCGGAGATGCGGGTGGTGTCATTTTATTCACCATTTTAAGCTTAATAAACCACAAAATTTTAATCAAAATCGTTAGAGCCGTTTTTGAGAAATTTTGATTTTTGACGATTTTTGAGGGTTTTTGGGGGTAAACTACCCTTAAAAATAAAAAATTCAAAAAAATGAAAAAAACGCCTGGAATTATCGTGGGTTTGGACCTACCTACCAAATTTCATCAAAATCGGACCATTGGGGCATTCTCTAGCTCTGTTTACATCCTGACACACACACACACACACACACACACACACAGACATCACTCCGAAAACCACTTTTTTGGACTCAGGGGGAACCAAAATGGATAAATCCACCAACAACTCAAATTCGAAAATTTTGACGAAAACAATACTTTCTCCATATACTATGGTATAGGGGGAGAAAGTAAAAGGCGAAGGTTTTCCAAAATACCACCCTTTTTAAAGTTATATATAGCTCAGAGTAGAAAAACGATATTAAAAATGATATTAAAAACTATATTAAAAATGCCAGATAAAATGGGAAAGTTGTCAACTATTATGCTTTTTAGGGTTGAAGGAATTGAGATATTGATAAAATTTAAAGGACTGAATTTGAAGGACGTCTTAAATAGAATATAATATTGGCAAAACATACATCGCTATAGCAGTAAATTTACCAGTTTAGATTAAATTGCATACACTAAAAATAAAAACATTTGAAGGATTTCGTGTTTTACAACTTTTTTACTAAACTTTGACTGCAACTGACCAGTGACCAGTGGCTTTTCCTATAGTAAGACCTAGTTAAGATTATAATATTTACTAAATTTCAGTCACCTATGTGCCATAATAGTGAATAAAATATCATAAAATAGCGCAATTTTAGCGAAGGAATTTTGGATTTTTTTTAATAAGTTTTTTTGGGGGGTAAAGAGGGTGATATACGGAAAAATTTCAAAGGATCAAACTTGTACAGCGTCTAATTCCCTCAGATTTGAGGTAGGACCTGTCGATTAAAAGTTACAGCGAAGATCTATTATATGCTCTGTAACCAGCACACCTGTAGTATTCCCATTTAGCTTATTTTTGTCGAAATAAATTACTTTAAAAATAAACATTATCTGTACAACATATAAATACGAGTTAAAACCCAACAAACAGATGTAAAATTTAAATTTGTTAATAGTTTTGAACGACTCATTTAGTCAAACAAAATATATGTATGTTTCGGTAACCCACATACGCGTACTTTCACAAGTTTAACGCACTCAAATTAATTATACAAAAACAAGGAAACAACATTATAAGCGCTCTACCGACTAATAACCGTGTTGAAAACAAATAATCGGATATTAATTCTATAAGGGTGTCCCGGAACTCTCTGGAACCCTTTTGTATATTTGTTCCTTGCATCGAGATAAGAAAAAAACATCATACAAATAGGGGTCTAAAATCCATCGTTTAGCCGCTAGCTGCCATTTTGTTTTTTCACGTAATAATTTTTAATTCCGTAACGGATGGTTGTATTAAGATCATATTTGGTATGAATCTTTATCATACTAATGTACATTTTCAGGAAAAAAATTAATTTTTTCCACTGTGTATTTTCAAAATGGCTTCCATTTTTAATTTTCAAACTAAAATATCTCAAATTTGGTAAATTTCAAAAAAATTTTACTTTGGGCAAAAAAGCTGCTAAATTAATTTATCTAACCAACGGTACCAAGTTTGTAAGGATTTGATAACAAATAACGGAGTTATTGCGATTTTTCTGTGAAAATGGCCATAATTTGCATTAATTATAATGCAAAATCAATGTTTTTTTGGAGAAAAATCACAATAACTCCGTTATTCGTAATCAGATCCTTACAAACTTGGTACCGTTGGTTAGATAATTAAATTTGGCAACTTTTTTGTACTAAGTAAAATTTTTTTGAAATTTATCAAATTTGAGATATTTTAGTTTGAAAATTAAAAATGGCCACCATTTTGAAAATACACAGTGGAAAAAATTAATTTTTTTCCTGAAAATGTACATTAGTATGATAATGATTCATACCAAATATGAACTGAATACAACCATCCATTACGGAAATAAAAATTATAACGTGAAAAAAAACAAAATGGCGGCTAGCGGCTAAACGATGGATTTTAGACCCCTATTTGTATGATGTTTTTTTCTTGTCTCCATGCAAGGAACAAATATACAAAAGGGTTCCAGAGAGTTCCGGGACACCCTGTATAAAAGTAAATTCTATTTACATATGGTGTTATGATTAAAAGAAATTCGCATAGAGATGTTGAAATAAAATCAATGTTGAATAACAGTGTTTTTTTTGTTTTTTTTTTTTTTTTTTGTGACAAATACTAGTTTCCACAAAAATTGTTTTATGCCTAAAACCTACATATCACATAACTCTAAAACGTACGGTGAAAAGTTAAAATTATATGTATATATATATTTGACAGTTATGCAACTTTTGGGATTCCCGGTTTAAACAACATTTACAAAATGTTCTGCATTAGGTGGAAATTGAAACTAAGTTAAATGCTAAAAACATTTAGTCAAATCTTACGTTACAGGCCTATAATGAGTTTTCCGAAACAATAATTATACATTTCTGTGCACATATGGGACACGCCAAGTGACTTATTTGTATAAGAAACATTTTAGTACATTTAATATTCTCAACTGAATTAAATGCTAGCATTTTAAAATTAAATGCTAACAAACGAATCTAATATCTTGAGTGAATAAAAAATAATACTACATTAATTAGGCCTATTATGAAAAGCTAATGTATTAAAGATAATTAATAAACAATACAAAATTCGTTCGACAAAGTAAGTTTATCAGTTTGGGACACCCTCCTATGTAGGTTTAGCTTAGCAAACTCTACAAACATTTTTTGTAAACCTTGTTGTATTATAATAAAACTTTCAATGCATACTTAACTAAACTACTTTGAACTTAATAATGGATACTTTGAGATTTTTTCAAAGGATGGGATTAAATTTGGTATCGTTGAAGTAGACGCGACGAGAACGCAGCTGGTGTATCAGTTTATATTATATCACACAATTTGCATTGTACTACTCCCTTTGTCATATTACATATTTACTAGCGCTGACAAGTGTCGTCATTATAAAAAAAATCTGTGATTTGTTATAAATAATGAAGAATGAAAAAGTGTACTAAGAATGTCCTTATACGTTTGATTTATTTTAATTGAATATTTAATTTTGTTAATGGTTTTTTGCAGACTTTTCTCCCTGGCGAAGAAAACTCCAGCGGTAATAATAATAATCGTATGGCTTTTATCGAAATTATATCATCAATTAACTTATAGCTATCCTAGTCTAAGAGGCCTGCACTCTTTTTTTCTATGCAGGTGTAATAACGGTTTAACGTGACTTCCAAGCAACGGAAACGGTCAAGCGATCTTTTTTACCTCGAGCCGGGATTTGAACCCGGACCCGCTGGGTGATAACTTACTCTACCACTGACCTTCGGGTGCTACCTAGCTCCAGAGGTGATCAAGACGGATTAGCCAAATGCTTAGACTGCTTGTTTGGAAAGTTAACGATTATATAAGACTGATTTCACTATGGAAACAGTCTGCTAGCACCAGCCCTTTACAAACATTGAGCTTATTGTATCTTGAGCTTTCAACGATGTTTATTAGCTTGCTACAAGATGTGTCTTCCATTAGAGTCTAGTATATGATACCCAGAATTTGATTGGTTCAGCTCATCCTTTCTGCCTTTACAATGATAGTTTTATACCCATTCACCACCTTTTGGCCCATTTTAAAATAAAATCCTGCATTTTGTACCAATCTTATCATTCTTTCTTAGTTATAAAATCGTACAACTCAAAAATATCTTAATTTTACTATAGCATTGCTACCTAAAAATTGCGTGCAGCAGTGATTATTAGTCATTGATGAAACTTCTCTGGTATCTTCAATCTCAGGAGATGGTAAGGATCTATAAAATATTTTGGGGTTTCGGAGAACAAGATAATCACCTGAAGATATCAGATATTCCGCACCGAGGATATGGCATCTAGGAGCGTCGCTCACTTAGCAGGTTTATGACTAATGTGGAAGGTCCCCGGTCGAGTAAAATAAGACTGATGATGTCCACAGTCCAGTCTGTGCTCCGAAGTGTGGGCAGATACTCTTACTAAAGAAGAATACCGGATGAGACTCGCTCGAGTACAGTGTAAAGCAGCACTCAGTGTCACATTCTCGTATTGTACAGTGTTTGAGCCAGCTGTCCATCTAATCGCTGGAGTTATCCCTGTCCATCTCTTGGCATGGGAGAAAAAGTCGGTCTATCAGAGGTAAGTAGATGTCGGCAAGAACATAGTAACGTCAGTGAATCTACCAGACATGGTAGGAGAGCTGGGAGCTGGAGAGTCACTTTCAATGGACTGCGAGACTCATCACGCAAGTCCAAACCTGGGTGGAAGAGTGGCATGGTGAGGTGGATGACTACTTAACTTAATTCTTGTATGATCATGGCTATTTTTATTCGACCTGCAAAGGATGAGAAAGACCTGACAGCATCCCCGACGACGCGGAACATACATTCTTCTGTTTTCCACGGTAAGAACGGCTATGGCTGGAGGCCACTCGACATCTTGGATGTCGGTGGACTCGGTCTGCATGAACATGCTGGAGGGTCAAGACAATTGTGGTTGCTTGTCGTATTTCGACCACAGAGTCCTCCGATCTAAGAAGATTGCTGGGTAATTTATAGAGAAATGACGGCTAGATTTGGAATGAGCCCTAAAGGGCGAAAGCCAAAGTAGGACTAGTTCTGGTGTAAAGCGATTAGCTATTCTAGGCTATTGTCCGAAAGTGAAAGGGGGATTATTTTAGTAGGTAATCTACTGGATTCTTTAGGAGTCCCACACTACAGGTTGGCCACCTTTGTGCGTAAAAGCATTATTTCTCCAATAAAAAAAAAAATCTCAGGAGGTAGTCTTAATAAACGATCAAAATCTCAAAAGGATTTGACTTGGTAGAATTTAAAATTATAACGTTTATTGTTCATCTTAGTATTGAAACGGTGCAAGGGTCATAATCGTAACTACTTACTGTACGAGATTTGTTGCATGTTACACTATTGATATTATTTATATGTTATGGTTAATGTAATGAACTTGAATACGAAGTTACGAAATTAGTGAATACGAAGTACTAAAATTAGAATTTTAGGCTCTTTTAGAAAGCTTAGAATGAACATAAATTTATAATTCTTAATTTAAATTAAATAACATAATTTCAAAACATTCCCACAAACTACTCAGGGACCGATCAAGTTTTTATCCCTATCTGTAGCATAAATTTCATTTGCCAATCGAGTGCAGTCTACCTGAAGGAAGCTACCAAACCACCGTTGTAGTGCGTGGTGCAATGCGATTGATATTGTGACAGTTCAGCATAAATTACAGTGCCTGTTGCGGTTAACGGAGTTCAAATTTGCTATAGTATTACTAACTATTCAGCCCACTTTCTGGCATGTTTATGTGTAGTGATCCCTCTCAGGCTAATAGCATTAGACGGTGTATGAGCAGTTTCGGGAAACTGTAGGCCTAAGCTTTACTGGGAAGAGTAACTCTGAAGCAGCTTCCTGTGACCCGTCGCTCACTCTCCTTCTTCTCATCGGGTGAAAATAATGGCCAATAATAAGAATAATGCCTTATATCTAAATGCCTTATATCTAAATAATGCCTGAGAATAATGCCTTATATCTAAAACTCAATATGCCCTTAGTGAGTTTTCAGGGCGAATTATAATTTATCTGAATTGCTTGGTGAGGAATTTAAGTAAATTTTCCAATATTGAAGAAACTGTTACGGTAGTAGTCATGGTAAGACCTAAGTCAATAACCGTGTTATTTTGCATATTATATTAAAATTGACTTTTAATAATCGAGTGTATTTACCGTGTAATTATCGTGTAATTATGAGCGTCCCGCTGGGATTTTTTTACATACGTGTGTAAATGTTTTGTTTTTGTGGACCGTCCTTTTTATTTTTACGACCTTCAAAATGAAGTGTTTGACAAAAAATGCTATTTTAAAATGCCCTTTTAAGTTCGAAGCCTAATGAATAGTTCGTAGACGAGTATATTAGATCAATATGCTTCTGTAGGCATAAAGCCTAAATAGATATTTTTTGTTCCAGGTCAATTGAACCCAAAACACAATTCGTTTCATACTTTTGAAAGATACCCCCAATTTCAATAATTTTTCTTATAATGGTTACTGAGAAGCAGCATGGGACAGGTTAAGGTAAAAAAACAAGTTAGGGTGAATGAGAACGTTGTTAAGAGGGATACAAAAGAGAAAGATGTGGGTTTTAGCATTTTCCCGTCAATTAAAAAAGTTTAAAAAATTACTAATACTATGAAAACTTAAGGAAACAAACAACGTAGTATTTTCAATCAAAAACTTAGTACGATTGGTGACGGAGAAAATTCTATGTCAACCTTAAAGGAAATCAATAAAAACTTACACATCTCTTGCTCATCAATATATCTTGATCAAAGTTTTCATATACCTCCACTAGGTAGGAAGAGACCTGCATTAGATATACACATCTGAAGTCACTACTTATTTAACTGATCAGCTGACTTCCTGCATTCACCATATTTGTAATGTTTATATTTCGGGATTTGTAAACGGATATTTAATTTTGCATGGTAAATTTGGAAGAATTTTATTTGACTGTTTATCGAAGCCACAACTTTTTATATTTTAATACAAATAAAGTTGTAAATGTAAAACTGTTATGCAATTAAATCGTTTAATTTTTTTTTATCTTTATTAATTGGAATATCACATATTGTGTTATTAACTAAACAAATTTTATAAACAGGTAATGCGATGAGTACACAGGTCTAACGTGACGAAAATATTTATTTTTATTTATTTCTTTTATGACCTTATAATAATTATCATAATTTATGTCTTTTACTATAGGAAAACTGACACTTCTATCAATTTTATAGTATGAAACCTACATTATTAAATCCTTTATATATCGTGAAATAAACAAGAGGGCTATAAACTGAGCTGGGTGACTCAATTTTGCCAAGAAATAAGTGACATTGACCTTAATCTCAGCTTTCACGAATTCCAGCTGCATTTTATAAAGAGGAAGCGTCCTATTGCATATCCCCCTACTTCAATGAATATTGACTAATTAACAGGCCTTCTAAGATTAACACTTAATTCTAGCTGAAATCACTTGTTAATTAAAGCACACGAAACACGTTAACAAGCAACCTATTAGTCCTGAACAGTTAATGTTTCATTTTTAGCAATATGCGTTGGAAATAAATCAAACAAGAGACGTTAAACCTAATGATGCTTTTCCTGTTTGAATTTGCTACAAAGCTTTTACAAATTAGAATATACCTAGGAATTAAGGCTGAAAATGGTTCTAAAGTAAATATTTTTTATTTAATTGAGCTTAATTACATTGAAATAAAAATGTTTTTTTCATATTTCATTTTGATTTGAAAACATTTAGAAAAGAAATAAAAAAACAAAAACTCATTAATAAATGCCAACTAGTTTAGAAGTGTTCTTTCAGTATAAATTAAATCTTATTACGGATTTTTTTAAACTTTGGAAATAATTTTTGTATGACGGCAACGTATAAATATCCAAAACAAGTATAAAAACAAAAATTAATAATCTTGGTACTTTAAGGATTGTTACTTTTACAACGGATTTTTTTAACAATGAGGCAGTTGTTTAATTTGCCTTACTTGATTCCATCCACATAGACTATTGGCCTGTGAATGGATCGTATTAGACAAAATAAGGAAGTAGGCCTAAGTCGCTACAGTGCAGGCGATTGGTACTGATACAAATTTCCTGGCAGGACGGGGATTCGAACCCACGACATCGCTGCCATGGTCCAGCAGTGCGGCACACTAACCACTACGCCAACAAAATGCCCAAATAAAAAAATATATATACTAATTACAAAACGTGTCTATATACATTCATATTAAAGATCAATAACCACTTTATTTTTATTTTCTATATCGGAATTCTGAGTAAACTATAAATATTTCTGATTTACAGAGCCTCTTCACCAAACTCTAATATTGCTAGGTCCTAACTTACTCACCAACCTATAACTTTTCTCCAATATCAGTTGAGGCTTTATTGCAAAGTAAATTTTGTTTTTAAAATAAATAAATAAATATCTTCACAATATATTTACAAGTATTTGGATATTTCATGGATGATGTAGTATTATTTTTTTAATTGTGGTTTGTCAGTGAAATCTAGCATATATGCTAAAGCAGTACCATTTTTAAGTTTAACTTAAAAATCATATATCTTTTTTAAGCAATACTATTACAGTCTTAAAAATGTGGATGAACTTAGCAAACAATAATAAAAAAATACCCACGTTGCATTTGACCTGCGTACATAGCGAATTTCTAATGACGTTTGGAAATTCCTTTACGTATACCAGAAAAAATCGTCTGCTTCATCTACAGCTTTAAATGGCATATGATTTCAAATCTTATAAAGGAAGGACGGTTTTATATTTATATTTATGTAGCATGACACTAGATTAAGGTATCAAAACGTGGTCCTAAAAAAACACACAAATAATAAATTGAACGTATTTTTATTTTATTTTCAATGGGCATCGATGTATGTAATGAAATTTTGTTTTATGTAACTTTATTTTGAAACACATTTATTTTTTTGCAATCTTTTGAATTGTAATTCTATGCTAGAGGTTTTAATTTGTATCATGCTTGGGATAAAGTAATAGTGTGGAGGGTGGGAAAGGAGAAGAAATTAAGAAGTGTTTGAGAAATATACAAAATTGTCCACCCAAGCCAAACGGATCGGAATCTGGCTAGGGTGTATATAAACTTCTTTGTTCTTTTTCAAGAGTAAAATTCACTGCCGAAGTTATAGGCGTCAGAAAACAAAACAGGATGCCCCACCACCCGAACACAACTTTTAAAACTGACATAATTAATATCCCACAAAAGCAAATATTAAATTACAGGTGAACCAATTGCACCCATTCATTGACGCTAATTTCAATGATGAAATGATCCAAAACTGGCCTATTTAGACCTGGGTAATTAATTTAGAAAAAAAACCGTGCTTATGACTCTTTTATTCTAAAAGTAATTTCCAGACAGTTTTAAAATTTAATTTGTACCTGTTATACTTTAGTTCAAGAAATAATGGGGTGGGAGTTTAGTTTTCCCATAAAACATTTTAATCCCTTAAACTTTTTCAAACTAAATATACAATCATACAAATTTCTTTTCATCTTGTTTTAAATCATAAATATCCCCATCATAAATTAATGGTTTTGTTACCTTTCCATAAAGTTTAAGTATGACAGAAATTATTAAAAATGGTCAAATTAATCATGAGATAACGTGTATTTTATCTTGGAATAGTATTGAACAGGTCGTGGAATATTATCTATGACACTTTGATGGTTGGAAATTTATTTATATAAAAGTTTCAGAGCTGATGGATGTGAAAATTTTCCCAATACTATTCTTAAGAGAAACAACTAAACTTCGATTGCCATTATCCAATAAACCGTCAGGGTTAGGAGGACACAGTAAAACGTAAATATATGTTTAAACAATGAGTAAATAAAAAAGATTTTTTTTATCTACAATTACCAACTTCATGTATGTACATATTGTACAATACCCTCCTAGTTCATCAGTACACTGAAATGAGGGTTAATTGACAGAGCGCAACCGGTTTACTTAAAATGGTACGATTTTTGGGGGGGGGGGAAATAATTCTGTTAATTTTGATAGATGGTTTACGTTTGGTCTGGGACACCCAGTGTAGGCCTAGATGGTTTTTTTACAGTTCTTTGACTTATGGCAGTGAATATTTTATATTTTATTTACTAAGAGTTTCTTATATAATAGAAGAATTTAATTTATTCTAAATAAAGGAAAATTTATTTTTAGTAAATTTTTTTGATCAACCAACATAACGGTATTGTGTATTTGTTTGTAAATTTAACCAGCCACCTAGATTTATATTATTTATAGCGACCGCAAGGTAAATAACGTTTTTACTAAACTCTTGAAATGATACATACTAATGAAACAATTAAAATGAATTACTCACCATTGTTACTGGGCTGATGGACCCGAAACTTCTTATGTAAAGTTCGCAGTACACGGTAGTAGCGTTATCTGCAAACAATTCACCGCATTAAACTATACAAATATGTCCGACAAAATTGTGTGCGTAAAATAATTAAATATACTAATAGATTGATATATTTAAAATATGAAATTCTTTGAAAAGTACCTTTTGCTAGTTACAATACCAAAAACCAATGAGTAAAGAACAATTTTAATAAACAAATGATAATTTAGAATTATAAGTTTCACCATTACCTTATATTTCTCTTTGTGGCCTTTAGAATACTACATTTGATGGCCAGGAAAACAAAAATTATGTTTGGAGAAGTAGATATAGAATATTCCTACATTCGTCTGAAGTTTTTTATTTTTTATTTTTACTTATAAGTTAAATTTAAGAGTTTATCATTGATTAACTAACGTGCAATGATTTTCGTTGGTAAAAGCACAATTCATTTCTTTTTTATACTTGAAGCTGTAGCTAAAAAGAGTTAAATTCACAAGTTAAAAAATGTGTTGTTATTAATTATGTGAGATAGTTTGCGTGATACGGCATTTGGTGTAAGACCGTTTACATAAATTTTAGTTTTAAATTTGTCAGTGAGTGACGACTTTTAGGAATGTATTGAAATTACAGCAGTAAAAACTATCCCGGTGACGTTAAAATGTACACCATATTCTACTTATAACAGCTAATATAACAAGTATTCAAGAACCCTTGTGACACTAAATATGGAGTAAAATGTTGAAAGTTTTAAAAAGAAATGAACCCACTACACCTCACAATTGAAACAAGAAACAAGTTGTGTTAGGGTTGAAATAATTTGATAGATACTTAAAGTTGCACAATATATGACCCGCATCTCATACTCATTCAATCCAACTGAGCTGGGGATGATTTACGACCAGCTGATGGCAAGCGTTGGAGAAAGGCAATGCGGTGAACTGGGTCTGTCAAAACCTGTCAATATGGCCGTTAGAGCTCTAAACGTAATGGGAAAACACTGTTCTTTGGTCCTGCACGTAGTTTTCAAATATATGATTAATGCAAAATTTTGTTTTATGTACGTGTTTATTTTATTTTCAATCTCTACAATTCCGCTTAATTTATCAATGTTAAACTTGGCAGATATACCTATTAAAGATCTTTATGGGACTACGCACTTATCTATAAAACAGTTTAATTGCAACAATCTTGCAGGCAAGCTTCATGGAACCTTCCACAAACTTTATGGAAATCTTAACACTTATGAAAACCTCATTCTTGATATTCTCATGGAAAATGGTATTGCCTTTTCCATAAGAATTATATCACTCACATATCAATGTAAATTCATAAGTCAACACGTCAGCTGCAGTAGAAGTATTTATAGAAAATCGTTTACATGTTCCTAGTACCACTCATGCAGTAATCGTCATAATGTTTCAGATTTAAAATACAAAAATTTACACAAATAAAACTACCTGGTCAACACTCAACGTACAAATTATGTTAAAATGTAAAAAAACGTAAAAGTAAAATCGAAAAGTTATATTCTTGTTACTTTTTAGCGTAAAAAGGTATGACATCTGTATGGTATTATAACGATTTCAAAAGTAAAAATAACGTCAAAAAATAGTTGTCATATTTTACGCATTTTTTTCATTTCTGTGATGTCTCGGTAGTTTTCTTATGAAGGAAACTTATATGGTATAAGTGTGAGTTATACTTACTGAGGTGGTTAGTGGGGGTAGCTCTCCTGTCATAATCCTTTTTTAACAAACTATCCAAGATTTGCAAGTGATCAACCTTTGCACAGTACCTAAAACAGACACAAACAATGTTTTAAACATCGTTGCTCTTAATCATTCTTACACTGTGTTAACTCTTTGTAACAAAATAGACTTAAATTAAAATACCCCCGTCGCAGCAGACCTGCGTACTCAGCGAATTTCCAATGGAATCTTGGCATAATTTCTATTTCCCCATAAAATCCATGGGGATGAGAGTATGTAGGTTTGCCGCCAAATGGGTTTTGTTGGTAAATATAAGTTAAACCCAACCTATGGAATGTACATACTAAATTTTATCCGGTTATGGTGTTCTTTTTATTTTCCCCATAAACCCCATAGGGGTAAGTACGTAGGTTTGCCGCCATATGGGTTTTCTAAGCAAATATAAGTTAAACGCTTCCGAATGAATGTACTTACCAAATTTTATCAAGATATGTCAATAAATAAGCAAGATAGAAGGTTTTGTTAATTTCCCATAAGAATAACATGGAAAACACAGTTTTTGGATTTTCTCGATAACCATTTAAGCTAGGTAAAAAATTCAAAATACTAGATTGTTTGTTTTTTTAAGCTCTTTTAAATGGTTTAAGTTAAAATTGTTGAATTTTATAAATAAAAGTAAAAAAAGCCAAAAACCCATTTTTTACCCTTTTGAAACCCCATAAAACGACGTTCCCATGGTCCGATCATTCTGGTTCGCGAACTCAACCTAGCAGACGCTGGCTTACACCCCTGCACCAAATTTCATCAAAATCGGAGGTTCCGTTCAAAAGTTATCGTGTTCATGGACACATACATACATACATATATACATATATATATATATACATATATATATATATCAATTTGAACGAATGGTGTTTTTGGCTTCCAGGGACCTCAAAACGAAAAAGTATCATGGTCCCGGGCTTAGGTCTTACCATGACTACTACCGTAATAGCGTATTCCCTATACGGAAATTCGCTAAAATCCACAATATAATATATATAATTATGTAATCGCAGAGGTGTCCCTACATCGATACAAACGGCAGCTCCCATGAAAACGACGGTAATAGCTTATTTCTAAAGGAAATTCGCTAATATCTCGGTAACCAGTGGACGTAGAGCAATAAATAAACATACCAAATTGTTTGTTTTTTTGAGCTGAATCTAATGGTGTACACTAAAAGGTAATCAAATAAAAATATCTATGTGAAAAGTGGAAAAAACCCACTTTTGAGGGGTAAAATCCCCCACTTTCCCTACTGAAGTTGGGCCGATCTTACTGGTTAACGAACTCATCCAAGAGAATCTAACTTTACATGCCTGTACCAAATTTCATGATGATCAGACGATTTTTGCACTAGTTATCGTGTTCACAAGCACTCAAAATTGAAAATTCTATTTCCCATATAAGCCCATGTTAAATTTTTTAGTAAATCGTTATTTGAGCAGTTTTAAATGTGTTACCGACAAATAATCACTACGTATCCAGAAAGTACACATAAAAAGCCACAAGATAATATATATAATTATGTAATCGCAGAGGTGTCCCTACATCGATACAAACGGCAGCTCCCATGAAAACGACGGTAATAGCTTATTTCTAAAGGAAATTCGCTAAAAAATAATAAAATCTGAATCTAATTGTTTTGTAGCATAAAAAATGTATTTATTTTTCTTATCTAAATAATTTTTTACTAGCATTTTAAAAATATGTAAGATATTTTGACAGAAAAATACGTGACGAATAAGAAATTTATGATTGAATAATCACAATTCAACAGCTAAATACACAGGGTGTAAAAAAGTCTTACCCTGATAAAGAAACCGAATAGTATGAAAACAATAGGTTGTAAGACGACGTTTTATATGCAGTTTTAACTAGTGACTTCTTAAGTTTTTACACTTGTGCACAAACCCAATACACTTCTATATGTACGCCTTGGAATACCTGCAAAGCTTCTAAGTGAAATTTTTATTACTGTTTTTTATTAACAACAATTGGTTAGTTTCGTTAACTTTCCTGAATTATGAACGTCACTGCATTTATTATTCTCTCTTTTACAGTTTAAAAATTCAGAAGTAGGGAATAATGAAAGAAAATCCTTGAAAAATCTCTACATAAAGAAATCCAGAGAGGTCAAGTGTCGTGAAGGAGGTGGCAATTTAGTCAGGCCGTCACTATTTGTTTTTGTAGTGCATTATAAGTAAATTTTATTGTGGCCCAATCAGTTGAGCTTAGACAAATTAATGAGGAAAAACTTAATTAACTTCCCTTGAAAACAAGATATGTAAGATGTAGGATGCATGTAACTATAATGTTGTCCATACACAATCAGTGCGAGATTTTGTGGACACCCGGAATTCTTTTATTGAAAACAAATTAGGTTCCCATCTGATCCTCCATTTCCATCTTTTGTAATATTTTATTTAGGACCAGTGATTTGAATAATGATTTCCAATAATATTTTATATTTCATTCATTTATGATATGAAAAATGTTTCCTATTATTAACCACAAAATCTAACTTAACTATATATCGAATTTTTAAACGTTTTTAACGTTACATCACAGCTTATATGTTATATCATTATTGTGATTCTTACAAGTGATTAAAATGCCTCTCTACTATGTTTTACTACCTGTTTAACCACTAAAAGATTTTAAAAGTTTATAAAGGATTCGCTTTTTTATCTTCGACCTAAATTGGATGTGGTGTATTAAATTATTCATCTAACTTTGTAAAATTATAAAATATTGTTTATATAGATTTTATAAAAGAGATGAAGCTAAGTACATTAAATGGACGGATATGCTATTGCTTCTTCATAAAGCTGGAATTCTGGTTTCCTGAATGACAGAGAATATTGAATGGCAACTCAACGAATTCTTAAACAGCTAGTAATATCTGTAGCATATTTGTGTTGCAGTATGCCATGACAATTTAATTTATATAAATATAGTCTGCGCTTTTTATTTGAAACCTAGATATTTTAAGATGGTTAATTTGTTTGGAATGAATTTTTATGGTACTGATTCTTTTGAATGTATTTTAAAATTTATATTATAAATATTTATATGTTACAACATTTTTTTGGTAAACATTTGCTATCCGACCCCATTGAAATTATCGGTTTTTTCAGATAAAGTGTTTATTTTCTTTCCAA
The DNA here is from genome assembly GCA_030545055.2 of Neoaliturus tenellus. Classification (NCBI taxonomy): domain Eukaryota; kingdom Metazoa; phylum Arthropoda; class Insecta; order Hemiptera; family Cicadellidae; genus Neoaliturus; species Neoaliturus tenellus. Next base: position 30,369,638 of record CM061535.1, read on the forward strand.
CTCGTATATTCAAAAATTTAATGATAAACTGCATAAATAAGTCTAGGACTGCATGGATTTGGTTATTCGGTTTTGTTTTAGTTATATTCTTCTTCTTTTTTTGTTGTTTATCATACAATGATTTTACAACAAATATTGCATAATGATAAGAATAAAGGTAAAATATCAATTGCTCATTACTGGTCAGTTCTTTATATCTCTATTGTTAATATCAATCATGTTGATGAAGTCAGGCAAGGAAATTTTGGCCATTTTTATCTAAAAAAAGAAAAAAGCAGTTTATAGTGGAGGGATGAGAATAAATCGTTGTTGTATATAAACTGTTTAAGTTAATGTTAAAGGAACATAAACAAATATTCAACAAGTATAATTTCCCTAAATATAGCACAAAGATCAATTTTTATGCAACTTTGTGTCATTTATTATTAACCCTCATGAAATTAAAATGAGGGATCAATCAAAATAATCAAAAATAAAAACTTTAAGAGTAATTTGTTTTCTCATTCTGAGTAAAATTAGCCATTTAATGAAGAAATTGTTACTGTTGTAAATAACATTAATATAATATTCAGAGCGGATGTAACGAAATGTACTTCAGAATTACTTTCTCCTCTTAATGCAGTAATAACCTTTGAAGTGGCCTTTGAGGAGGAGTCACTTTAGCACATTTCTATTGTGCTGCTGAGTGTAGGCGCGTTCTGCCACAAATACCCCAACACCACTTCCACAGGAGTGGCCTTAACGTCCAGCAGTTTAGTCAACTGCTATATTTACTGCATTCTAAGTCATTAACTATAACACAAAATATCTTTAACATAATTGTGCATTCCTGATTAAGCTTAACATTTACCAAACTTAAGTAATGTACTAATTGGGAAAAATTTGAAAGTATTAGGTAACTTAAAATGTAACTCCTTTCTATTCATTGTCCCATTCAATATATAATGTAGTTTTTATAACAACTTATAATTAATAATGATAACCGATTCTTGAATAGTGTAAGTTTGCATTTTAAAATATTTTCAGTTTATATTAAATAACTTTAACATGGTCATATGTTAATCATCAATGGCTAATAATAGGCCTAATGGTTCAATTTTGGCTTCGATTACGGCTAAGATGCCATACAGTGATTTTATTAGTTTCATTTTTAATGTATCATTCTCCGGATCATTTAATATAGCAAATAAAGTTGTCTTTTTCCCGAGCTCTGTTGAAACTATCCTATGTCACTAAAGCTGTTTCATGCACATATCCACATCATCAGGTGGAAACAGCAATTTAAAAACTATTACATCTCTCGTAGTTGAGATTTGTCATGAAATAACAAATAGAATTAGTCACAGAATACTTAATATACAAATGTATGACACTTGAAAACAAGACACGAAATGACGCGACGTTAACACTTATTAAAAGTAATTTGGCCAAATGAACGTGGACTCGTGGTGCGGGGCCGGGAAATGGTCAGTCGCGTGTGTCGTTTTAAGTGTCATGCATCTGTGTATTAAGTGTTCCTTGACTAAGTATATTTTTAATTTCTTGACAAACTCAACCACGAGGAATAGGCCCTATTTAATAGTTTTAAACTTGCTGTTTCCTCCTGATGATGTGCCTATTTGCAGGGAACAGCTAGCTGTAGTTAGATACTACGCATTTTGACCGATCTCAGGTAATGTACAACAAATACAGATAATGTATATATATTGGGTGAGTCGGTGGTGTAGTGGTTAGCGCGCCGGACTTCGGGACCATGGCAGCAATGTCGAGGGTTCGAATCCGCGTTCTGCCACTGACTTTTATCAGTAACTTTCACCTGGTACTGTAGCGGCTCACTTCTTACTTTGTCTAATACGATCCACGCACAGACCAATAGTCTATGTGGACGAGGCAAAGTAAGGCAAAAATAGGTCCGCCAACCTCTTAATAAAAAATATATAAAATAAATACACTTTTACTTGTGATTTTACTAGGATGAGTTTCTATTTGAAATATTACTGGCTATAGAAAATAAATTTATCGAATGAATTTCGAAGTAAACAATAGTTGGGAGTTTCAAAGTTCGTGTGAAATAAATAGAAGTGACATTTATCCACTCATTTATGTTTCATTTAAGAGTCAAATGTTATATAATAAGTGTTTTATGATATTTTAAGCAATAAATTTTGTGTTGAGCTAGGATATTATGATGCCACCAGTGAAATAGCAAATGTGTCGACTCGCCATAACGCGGAACAATTGCAAATAAAACAATGTGCAAAAGAGAACAATGTGCAACGCCATCCTACTGGCCGGGCCAGACCGCACAATGGCAGATCAGCCGGCAGATTATGGGATCAGGAAAACGTTTACTGTAGTTTATAAATTAATGAGAGGTATATTGGACAATGCTTCTTTAATTCATTTATACAGATAATAAAAGCACTCAGAGTTTTGCATATACAGACTTTTTAAAGGAAAATAGTAATTATCAATTATAGATGCGACTAAAATTTTGTAGAAAAATCATGTTTTTAATCAGTTATAAAATTAACTGAGTGATTTAAGTGTGTTTTCATAGAATAGTTTCACTGTAATTTTCAGAAACAGAACATAAAAGCGTTTCATGGATTATATTGTCGAGCTGTTAATTAGAGACCTTTGAGTAATGTTTCTTTGAGATTGAATTACACAATGCTGAGTCTCCAATTTCCATGGCAACCACCAATTTATCATGTCAGCACACATCACCGATGTTAATCATAAATAAAAAACTACGTCAAAAGCAAACGTTGGTGTACCATGTAAAGGTCAAGTGTTATCAACATTTCTCTACAAATATTTATTGCAAGGGGTTACTTTCGACTCAAAACTTGATGTTAGATTGTAAAAACCGTTGAAAACGTTGGTATGAACTTCTCTTTTACTCGTTATAGATAACGATTTTGTAAATGTTCAAGTTTTTTATTCTCTGACCCAACGGAAGGGAAAACATAAGATACAAAGGCCTCACTTTAACGGAAGTATTCAGGACAGAAGTAATTTTAAAAAATTTAATACGTATTCCATCAGTGTACTGATAACATTATGTATTTTAACTCTAAACTAAATAAATGTGTAACCATCCTTTATATATGAAGTGGAGTAAAATATTAACTAAATGAATTAATTTAGAATTTATTTATAACTAGAAAAAGGGAGAAGTTTTTTATAATATCATTTACAGAGCATAAGTTAGTTATTTTTATCAAGTTTTTCCCGTTGAGAGGGTCTGAGTCGAGAGTGTTCATTGAATAGACGGCCCTCCTTTGGCCTGGATTGAACATGGGTCTCTTGCATAGCTGAGTGTTTACTGCATGTTTAGAAGGTTATTTTCGTAAATCATATGGTACTTTGAAATATATTAACAAGGCTCGTGCAATTCTTCTGTGCAATCATATGTAATAATATTATCTTCTTATGACATGTAATTAATACATGTATACATATATTAATATACATGTATACATGTATTGGCATATATGCCAATGAAATTGGATAGTCATTAAACCATTGCTAATTATAATGTAAAACAAACTGTTACTTTGTCAGTGTTAAAAATAATTGAAGTATTATTATGATACATCAATATTTTAAATGCTAATAAGCAGCCATAAATCACTTAAATGCTAATCTCGGCCAAAGAAAGTATTTTCTTTTGGATGTAGGCTACTTAAAAATGGTTTTTACTCAGAACTGCGAGTTTACTGTCAGCTATTTGCAAAACACCAACAGTGCGACAAAAATTGTGTATAACATATTAGTATCCAAACTCATATTTGAGAATTTTACTCCCTTAGTCTAAACATTGAAAATTAGGGTACTTAATCAATAAGGGCATTAAACGTAAAAAATTGCAAGTATTTGTATATAAATATTTATATATATACGCCAATGTTGCCCTATATAATATTACATTTGTAACAGAAGTCTTGGTTTCAAATGTATTCCATCCAACACAGACTAATTCTTGTATATGCTCAGTTGAAAAAAAAAACAAACAAAAAAACGGAAATTTCTGTATTTGAAATGGTATCTAGTTAGTTGGGTTCCTGATATCATTTACCGAGGGCAATTTATGTAAAGTAAGGTGTTGTTAATTTTGATAATTAACATTTTAAATAATCAGTAATTTAATTTACTAAGAATAGAAGTTGACTTTTGGGTTAGCTTATGCCTAATATTTCATACAGTGATTTTACTAGGATGAGTTTAGATGCTTGGATAAATCATGTTAAACAAGTCCCCAAAATTCCCTTACCAATTTATTTACATATGGAAAAGGCGTGGGAAATTTCATTAACTTTACATTTTTCCTATGCATATTTTATTTGCCTGGTATTTTTTTTCTTATTTGAAGAAGTGTCAAATTTTTTGGGTTGAAAAATAATTTAGTTGTATGTAAAAATAATTTGCTACTTTAAGTTTACCATACAATTGTTTTAAAGCTATAAGGAAGAAGGACTTTGACTTTAGTAAACATCAAACACAAACAAACAAATTTCATATTTAAATTTTTGAGAAACATGTGATTTTGAAATCTTCACAGTACAAATAGTAATTTTTGTTGCGATGAATAGTAAAAATAAAATATACTATAATAAACTTAACCCAAAATGAGCCTTCAAAATCAACTAGTGTGCCAATTCATAATTTCTTAGCACCACTAGGTTGCTTTTTGAGTTTTGAGGAGGTTAAATTTTTATGAACTGCTTTGAGATTAAAGCAGCCCTCAATATTTTTCTTGAGGTGAAAAGCATTATTATAAATTGATTTCCGGTCGTCTTCATGCACCACGTCAAAACGATGACCGTCATTCGAACTCGTACAGAGTAAATTGTCTGACCAATATATTCTTTGGGCAGTGTTTACACGACCGGTGTTAGATCAAATTGTGAGTCTCACAAGTTGATATACCTACTATCGGATAGACCCTGTTTATAACTTGAGTCCCGCTAGTCCGAACACGTGTAATCCGAACATCCGCCTAATCCGAACAAGCTCCGGACGCATTTTGCAAAACATTTTCATTAATTTAAAAATATAATTTACGTAATAAAAATAGAATTTTTGATGGAAAAGATAAGAATTGTGGTAAAGAAATGAAAACGAAGTATTCCATTGAGGAATATACTGTACAAATATTAAGTTTTTTTGTGTTTTGACTAAATTTGCACAACGTAAACAAAAGAATGTAAACAATAAAAAATACAGTATACCCTGTAAAAAGTATTGCACACGTAGTAGATTAATACTGTAACACATAAAAGTAACATTAATTTATTTGCTATTGACCATAAAGTCCAACATCGTCTTTTGTTGAAGTTTAGTCAGTCTGTTTTTTTGCCGCGTAGTTCAGCCATTTTCTTATAAACATCACACCTGCGGGCGTATGGCAGTACAGTCTCTGCTGGCAGTGGATACTGTCCGTGGCGCTAGGCGCGAGCAGCGTTGCCAATTCGAGGGTAATTACCCTTTTAGAAGGTATTTTGGACCTTCGAGGGTATTTTCGAGGGTAATGATTTTTTTGGATTGAAGGATAATTTTACAAAAATTGTCAAGTTTGACTCAAATGTGTGAATTTTCGGGAATGGGTCGAAATCCAAAGTAGATTTAATACAAGAGTGATTAATATCACTTGAAAAACGAATACCAATTGAACAGCTGATACACTTTTATTAATCATTCTTGTATACTGTACTAACAACTTAGATTGATGGTAAAATTATTGATTTTCCGATATTTTGGTGTTTTTAGGGTATTTGGGGGTAATTTTGTCAAGGATCTAGGGTAAGTTGATGAAAGGTGATTGGCAATGCTGGGCGCGAGCGAACAGTATCTTAGTAGAAGCGGCCCCCCTTGCGGACAGAATGACCTTGAAAATCAGCTGATCGGAAAATCAGCTGATCGGAAAAGCGCGGGAAAAAAAATCAGCAGGGTTGCCAACCCCCAGGGGTGTCCCAAAATTTCCCTGAAAATTCCCTGCAGTGTTACCAACTCATACCATTCACTATAAAGTATACACTATAAACCATATACTATAAGGTATACACTATAAGGTATATACTATAGCGTATGCAAAAAAAACACCTGGATCGCTAAGGATCAAGACCACCTGGATCGCTGGGGAACAATACCATCTGGATCACTGAGGGTTATACTATATAAAATTATGTATACAGTACTATATAAAGTGTATACTATATAAAATGATGTATCATACCATATACAGTACTATATAAAGTGTAAACTATATAAAATGATGTATCATACTATATAAAGTGTATATCATACTATATAAAGTGTATATAATACTATATAAAGTGAAAAACATGAAAATTTTGACTTAAAAACCAAAAAATTGCAAATATCTCGAAAATGGTGCGTCCTAGGGGTCCGGGGACCTCAAAAAACCACCTTCTACGAAGTAGAGGTGCCCCTGGGGGGTAGGTACCCTAAAATAACAAAATTAGCCAAAATGTTGCGGGTTGCATCCAAAAAATGAAGGGGCAGTGAAGGGGCAAAACTTTGAAAAATCATATCTTAGGACTGGCTTCATGTATTAACTTCATACTTGGTATGTGTGTACACTTGGTTGGTATTAAAAAATGCATGGCAGGAAGTATCCAAAAAATGAAGGCGCAAAAAAGTTTTATTTTTTATCTCGAGAATGGCACTACAGATTTTCTTCAAACTTGGTATGTGTATACGTGTAGTATAACCATGTAATAAAATGCTAAGCATCACTTCCCAGATTCAAGGTCATACCTGTGAAAAATAAAAAAAAACTTACAACTATTAATTTTTTATTCCATTTTGGTGTAGGGCTCTTACTAAGTATTTGTTAAGACCAAGAAGAGTGTAGTGGTCAAGGTCAGACCTATTCACAAATAAAAAAACTCATAAATGTAAAGTTTGTGATATTTATCTTTATGATACCAGTGACTACATAGCAAAACCTACAGACATGGGCCCTCTGGCCCAGGGCTCTACCTTTTAGGTATTTGTTAAGACCCAGAAGAGTGTATTGGTCAAGGTCAGACCTAGAGTAAAATAAAAAACCATCTTAAATAACAGACAGGGGCCTACAAGCCCGCTGGCGCAGGGGTCTACCTTCTCAATACTTAGGAGGTGAAGGCAGTATAGTGTTATGGTATTATCTTAAAGAAAAATCCTTATGTTTCTAAGACAGAGGGTGAGCAGTCTTTATAAGTTAGTATATACTAGTACAATTTTATTGAAGGGGAATACATAGCTGTTTATAATGTAACTCAGCCCTTGGGTCTATCTTGGGTTCTATCCTTGGGTCTTTCTTAGAGAGGGAAAATACAACAGTGTATTCAATAATTCTAAGTCATTAGAAGGCAGCAGATACTAGTCCATAGTTCTGAAGGTACAGGCTAGCAGTGTATAATGCAAGTCAACTTATGTACTGCAGTGTACAGTATACAATACCATGTGTTATTTCTGAGTCTTTGGGACCAGAAGCGATCTTAAAAATAAATTATTAAATATACAGAAGACACCGCTACAATAGAGAAAAATACTGTAAACTCCAAGGGTAACGAAAAGTTACCCTTACATCTATTTGTATTAACACATGTAGTACACAGGATCTGATAATTCTAAGTCAGAGACTCCGTCCAAGTGTTACAGAAGTAGAGAAGTGGGTGGAAAGCTATGCGTTGGCCGTTGCCGTACCTGAAGTGAAGAAGAGTGGAGGTAAGTACCGCTAGGTTAGTGATACTGTAAGACTGGTGGAATATTGTTTCTTATGTTAACCTAACCTTAAAAAATGCTAGTCCAGCTAAGTTTGGGCTCAGTGAGACTTAAAATATTATTGGTATGGTAAAACAACTCAAGGGTGGTACAGATGACCGAAAGCTTTATAATTTCACTGTCATGTGAGAAAATTACCGCTGAAAACTATCTCAAGGGGACTTAGCAATATAGATAACTGAAGGCATCACTACTTTACAGTCAAGTTAAATAAATTACCGCTGAAAAAGAAACATAGGGGTTGGGAGGTATAGATGGCAGTATAGAGTCTGGTCAAACTAGGATACTACCGCTGAAAACTAAATCAAGGGGCTTAGTAATACAGGTGACTCTAGACATTAAAATATTGTGGTTAAAGAAAGGAATGGTCGCTGAAAGCCAAGCTAAAGGGGATTGGAGGTATGAATGCCCGTAGAAATTAAAAACTACAGTCATGTAAGGAGACTACTGCTGAAAAAACCTATCATAGGGGTATTAGTTATACGTAGAGTTTAAAATCTTGCTGTAAGAAAACTAACACTGAAAACCATTTCAAGGGACTATATATGGTTATCTCTAAAAAGTTATGTAAAATGTCTGTCTAGCTTACCTATGGGCTGGGTTTCATCTCGATGTATATGGGGTCCGAAGGTATCCGTGGAAGTGGCTGTGATTGGATTGGGGGTGAGTGTTGAGGTGGTGTTAGTGAGTGTTGAGGTGGTGTTTGAAATGATGTTAGAGTTTGATTGGAAGGGAGATAGTGGGATGATTGTGGTGGCTGAGCAGTGTATTCTATAACACAACAGGTCACTTTGAAACTATAGCAACACGAGTTCATCGTGAACTGAGACTGGCCACCGCAGAGGACATCCTGCTTAGATAAAACCCCACCAAGCATCATTCCTAGTTCAACTATGGCAGACAACACCGTTGCCCAGGCCGACTCTACTACCGATGTTGATTTAAGTAGGGGTTGGAAACTGTACAAGGGATTGCGTAGGTCTTCGGCCCTCCAGATACAAACTCTACTATGTAGGACCCGGGTCCGTGCTCTACCAACTCGTCGGTCATTTCCCCAAGGTAGTCCCCTGTAGGCACTTTATACAAATTACCTCTCAAGTAATATATTACCGAATCTGTATCATAATATAGGACTTGACCTCCCAACTTTTCAAGATGTTCATATAATTTAAGTCGGGCATGGGCAGTAGTGTAGGCCGCGATCACAACATTCACATTTCTCAACGCCTCTCCCACCTCATCAATGTACTCCCAGCTAACAACTAACACTTCTTCATTGATAACCTGTATCATGTTTATCTTTATTTCAGGACTAATTAACATTTGAAAGAAATCTTTCGGGTCTCTAACAATTGAGGCTTTGGTTTGGTTCTCCCTCTGTCCGAATTTCCCCCAGAAAGAATTCAACATTAATTTTGCCAAAGACCTTAAACCCCCATTCTTAGCAATCTTGTTTTTCTCCACTTTTACCCCCTCATGTTTATAGTAATCAGCAATATACTTGTCTTTATCTTCTTCGGTCTTGCACCAACTAGGAAACCCTGACGCCTCCTGTTTCATTTTCAAAAATTTATTTATAAAATCAGTAAACAGACCACCGGTTTCATAAGTCGCCACTTGGTATTCCCAGAGTTCATACATGTCTAGAATCACATAACCCTTCTCTACTGCCTTTCTGATCTCCTGCATTGTCCAAGTCCCTACCAATGCCCTCTCATTACTTTCATGAAAACATTCCCCCTGATTTAAAGTCTCTCCACAAGTTTGACACAAGACAAACATTAATTTGTTGTTCATTTTTACTGGGAGCACAGGGTGGTATAGGTCCCTAGGCGGTAAGATTTTACACTTGAGCAATCCTTCTACGCCAAGTCCCCGCTCTCTGCACTCCCTATCTCCTACATAAATTTCGGGGTGGCCTACGGGGTAGTTACAGTATTTATTTACGTACGGATAAAGAGAACAAACATCTACGTACTGAATAGTCTCTCCCTCCGAGCATTTATGATAAGCTTTCGCATTACCTGTCCTACCTCCAAAAAATGAATCTCTCGGGTCAAGGGGAAGACTGTTCAGTATCGGTAGACTGTCCAAGTGTTTGAGGTTCTCATCCTTTTTCGTTTTCCTAAACTCGCACTCCCACATTTCAATAACATTACTTCCGAGTTTCTCAATTTTCTTCAGAGTTCTCTGATAGCGCAAGTAAAGTGAATCAGAGGGATCCTCCTTCAGAGGGGCCTCCCGGCTGTAAGGGAAGCATTTAGGGCAACCATGCCAGTAACACCCATGGAATTCATAAATGTTTTCCCCATCAAAACCATCTACTTTCGCCCCATTAATTTTAACTTCTTTGCCTCGGCCTGCATGCTCAATCCTAACACCACGCTTCTCCTCTTCCCACGATAGCCACTGTAGGGCTACGGCTGACTGATTGTCCGTTAATCGGTACCCACCTTTCGGGATCAAGCCAATTGTATTAGGTTTTAGGAATTTTCGGCGGAAAGCCAGGTTGCACGCGCTGGCAATAGTCACGGCCTCTAGAAACGGGTCTACGCTGCATTCTTTTAAAAATAAGGCTCTGAATTTAATACACGCCTGCGCCAGAATCTCAACATCCGAAATGCAATACTCCAAAATTTCTTTTTGAAAGTCAAATACATAGCCACTGTTCACTTGTTCATTATACCATTTTTCAAAGTCATTGTGGGGTTTCTCAAACATTGACTCAGGGCAATAAAACTCTTTCGCGGGCATCGGGCCTACATAATTTTGATTTGCAACTGTGTTGAATAGGTGCGGGAAATAGCCCTTCTTTTTCTCCGGAGGCAAGTCAAACGCTTTCGGGAGTGCAGCGAGGGGCATGGGGAAATAGCTTAGGGAATCAACAAATCTAACATTATCCATTTCCATTAAAATAATCTTGGATCCTCTCATTACAAGTTCAGGTGTGAATTTAGTCTCTTCCAGAGTATACTTTAAAATGAATTGGAAATCAAACCCCTGTCCATTATGTGCAATCACACAAACATCTTTAAACTTTTTCCTGACTTGCATCACATACTCCATAAACTGTTTTACCGGATCCTCTTTGAAAATCTTTGTACGGTTTTTGCATGCCATACAGAAGCCTGAACCTAGACACTGTCCACAGAACTGCTGACTTACGCACAGGTTAACTTTATGAACTTTTTTCTCTGGGTCAGATGGAAGGTTTTCATCTTGTCGGGTTTCAAAATCAAAGAAAATAAATAAGTAGTTTTTCCCCTTTGGTTGGCTTTCATTAGGTTTCATGTAACATTTATGGTTAGGGTCCATAAACTCTTCACATACTTTACAATAAGATTCCCCGCACTGATGGGGTTTGGACCTTTCATTCATCATTATTAACTTGCCACAGTCAAGACATTTCTTTACTGACTTGCATTTATCAATTTTGTGAGCTATAAAACAGGCCTGATTTTTATAAGTCATGTTACATTCAGGACAATCTATTCCTTGGTGCTCCAGCTTACAAGGGGGTGAGATAGTCTGGCAAGTAGGACAGATATTAGAGCAGCAGTGTTTAGGTTTATGGTCATAGGGTACATGGCATGCTTCGCAGAAATACTTGCATGCAAAGGCAGCAGTTAGTGAATTAATAACATTGTAATGGCCATTATGGAAAAGTAAATTAATTTTGAATTTTGGGTTTTCTACTCTTCCCTCAAAGTAAACTTCGCGACCTTTACAATCATAGTTGTACACTGTAATTTTAAACTCTTTCAAGTAATCTTGGAATTTCTCAAGTTCTGGGATACCAGCTCCACTAGTAGATATCTCAACACGCGCTCTACGCATAAGCTCCTGAGCCCTGACGGTTTGTCTTCCTCTACGGTCTTTTTTAATCAAATTATAATCTGAATCACCGGTAACCTTAGCGATCGCAACTACTATCGCCCTAGGCAGACACAAGTTGTCTTTATTATTAATAACAACAATCCCATTCCTAGCTTTACACTCTTCTTCAAAAGTGTTATAAAATCCAGGCCTAACTTTTCCTTTACCTACTGGAAGATTAACTCGAGTACATTCTACTTTGAAGGTGTCTGTCGATTTAATTGATTCCGAATTACTTTGAATAATTCCTCCAAATATTTCCCACAAAACATCTTCAGTTACTTCGTTGAAGGGCCGAAAAGCTACATACCCCGGGTCTTTAGATTTTAAATTTAGACTCTGCAAAGTGAAACCAAGCATATAATTTTCATGGCATTGGTCTTTTACTTCATTCACAATCTTAGCAAAGCCTTGTCTTAGCCAATCAATTTCATTTGTTTCGGGAGGAGGGTTAGTAAATTTGAAAATCGTTCTAAGCCCATACAATCTGAATTTCTTTATGTAAGTCTGGTCCTCACTAAGAACATTAACAGGTTCGACAACCGACTCCATTACGTCCGTTCGCTACGAGAGCCTGACGCAAAGAGAGCGAGGACAAGCAGCGGTCGGCGGTATAATTACCAACCAGCCAATCAGAGCGCTGCACGCCCATTATCCACCAATCAGGGACCTTCTTATTCCGACCAATCACAGCCATGGTATTCTTCTGTTGCAGTGAACCACGGCGAGCTCTTCCTCGTCCCACCGGAGGAGCTGGAGGGGGTGGTGGGAGGAGAGGCAGCGGGAGGAGAGGTGGCAGCGGAAAGAGGAGAGATGGCGGGAGGAGAAGAAGAAGAAGACATGGAAGGGGAAGAGGAGGGAGAAGAGGAAGAGGAGGAGGAAGAAGAAGAAGGAAGAGGGCAGGGGGATGGGGATGAAGAGTAATGTGTAAATATTATAATATATAGTTTAGTATAGTTTTTTTAACCAATATTGTAAATATATAGTCTAATACAATTTTATTCTACTAACCCAAAACAATAGTTTTTATTCCACACCTCTGCTATAGAGTATTATAGTATATACCTTATAGTATATGGTTTATAGTGTATACTTTATAGTAAATGGTATAAGTTGGTAACACTGCAGGGAATTTTCAGGGAAATTTTGGGACACCCCTGGGGGTTGGCAACCCTGCTGATTTTTTTTCCCGCGCTTTTCCGATCAGCTGATTTTCCGATCAGCTGATTTTCAAGGTCATTCTGTCCGCAAGGGGGGCCGCTTCTACTTATCTTCACGGCATACATACAGGCAGCACACGCTGCTTGCCCGCTGTGTGATCACATCCTAAAATTACGTGCAAAAAATTGTGCTGTCTGCTATGGGCTGTGCAATTGTTGGTTTTGCTTATATAAGGGTAAAAGCACGGTTTAAATTGGTTTTTGTGTATTATTCGCTAATATTACAACACGTAAACCCGTTTAAATTGCTTCATTCATTCTTATTGAATTATTTCGGATAATCCGAACAATCAGCTGATCCGAAAAGCGTTTGGTCCCAATTAGTTCGGATTAGCCGGACTCCTTTAAAATTCAGTGGATGTACACATTGTTTTGCAAATGCCACATAGGGGTTTGTGGCAGGGTTTATAGCCATGATTGTTTACTAAATAATTTTGATGCCAAGAATTTTAAGTTTTGGGAATCACCAATGTAATTTTGTGTCCAACCGACACTTGGTAGTCTGAAAAACAAATTTTCTGATGAGGTGGAGGATTTTAGAACATTGAATTCTGCTTTTAGTACACTATTTACTTTTTACAGTCCAGGAAAATCATCAATGATTAATTTAGGGTCCTTTTCAAAATTGGTTTGTTTCGCATTGTTTTCAGGGTTCTTTGTCTGATTATCTACAAGGACTTGTGAGTATATTCTCGCTTGAAAAAAACATATTTCAATTTATAAATGTACTTATCAAAGTCAGAGCTGTCGCTGGTATAGATTTTTCCTACCACTGCATGGATATAATCGCATTGCCACACCTGTAACCCCTATGCAAAACAGTTCATTTCCGGTTTCCGTTTCTTCCCCGCTCTAGAGCGGCAATGATTCTTTATTGCACGCTAGATCAAACAGCAATATTAAATCAGCTGTTATTACAAACCATGCTACAGCTGTTATTCATTGTTGTTGTTTAGTAATTGCTTATTTTTTAGTTTGAGGTTATGTTTGATAGTTAACATTATGTTCCAACAGAAACAAATAAAAAATAATCGAAATGCCATTTTGTATACAATTAAACATGTAATATGTAACAATTATGTTGGTAGGAAAAAAATCTTGTGTGTATTATGAGCGCAAATACTCATTGCCGCTCTTGAATTGTTTGGCCTCACTCAGCTGACGCTTCGTGCGGCCATCTACAATTCTCTAGTGGCAATGACGTACTTAACGCTCTTATTACACAAATATCTATTTTCATAGACAAAGGATTACAGCTCTGATAATGCAAGTACAATAATTGTTGTATCTTTCACATTGTTTTTTCGTATGTTTGTCTTTATCAGTGATAAAACTACATTCATAAATGGAACATAAGTTTTAGAAAAGCTAAAAGAGAATATTAAGCAGCAAAAGTTATTTAGATCTTTTAAAAACTGTTTAATATTTTCTAAGCATGCTGCCAACTGATAAAAATGTCATCACTGTATCCAAGCCAAATTAAAGGTGAAACCAGTATATTTAATAAGTTTTTTTTACACTAGACAAATGAAAATATTGGCGTAAGATGGGACCACATATGTACCCAAAGCTGAACCTTTAACTTGATGAAAATGTTTTCCCATAAATTTAAAATCGTTAATTTTTAAAATCATATGAATTAAATTAGCTAAGAAATTAGTGGAGGGTTTTTAGTTAATGGGTCTAGAGTAGAGAGAGAATTTGGCAGCCTTCAGTCTATCATGGTGTGGAATATTTGTGTGCAGAGATTCCACATAAACTGTCACAAATAAAATTTCTGAGGATTTGGGAAGAGCCATACTAGAAAGTTCGTTCTAAAGTATTTTGTGTTTCAAATATAGGATGGAAGATGTTTCCCCAGCGATTGTAAATGTTCATCTCTGTCGGCAAAAATTATGTGTTGGCCATCCTACTCTAGACACAACTGGTCTTCCTAGTGGCGGTCTTGAAGGCTTGTGAATTTTTGGACAAAGTGTAAATACGGTTCCCAGGTATTGTCTTTGAATTTTGTTAGGGATGATGAGTAATGGGTCACTTTCGGTAGGGTTGGATTGTGTTTATAGTAGTATTTATGTCAAATGTTTTGAACGAAACCCAAGGCGTCTGTATCTAGTTGTATTTGATTGAACTGCTATGTTGGAGAAACGGTAAGCCCTTTCATCAGCACTGGTTTTGCATCTTTGTTAGACATATATTTTAACAAATTTACCACCG
Source organism: Neoaliturus tenellus (assembly GCA_030545055.2). Lineage (NCBI taxonomy): Eukaryota > Metazoa > Arthropoda > Insecta > Hemiptera > Cicadellidae > Neoaliturus > Neoaliturus tenellus. The sequence goes on from CM061535.1 coordinate 30,384,745, forward strand.
ATATTTCTATATGTTCACCGGAAGTTTTATTCTCAGGAATCGTCACAGCGGAAAGGTTAACATTTGGTTTTAGTAGGTTAAAAATATATCAGCCAAACATGGTTTTTCCTCACATAATGGTGGTTTACTTGAATTATTAAATACATTTTTGAAGGGTGTTTGAAAGCCTACTCTTTGATTTAAAGTACTGAGACATCATGAATTGAATTTATTTAGAAGTATATGTGTTTTGATGACATCAAACGATCAACTTCTAATAAAATGGTGTTGACATATTGTATTGATCAAGTTAAGTAGTCAGTTATGGCCGGTAAAGAGACTGTAATGTTTTACCATGATTTCTTGCCAACTCTATGGGTTTGAATACTAGATTTGTCAGCTCAAAACTAGTTTTCATGGCAAGTATTTACATCTTGATGTACTAAGGTGGACAGGACTGCCAGAGGGTCTGTTCATTATGTCTTAGTAGTTAGTTGGAGAATGTGATGAAAAAGGATAATATAAGAAATAAGAAGAATAAAGGTTTATGATAAAGCAGAGAATTGTGAATCAAATTTTAAGGAAGTGATATATACATATCCATATAATAACTGTGTACCTTGTAAGTTGTAAAGAATATTCATGAAAACCTGTTATTCTTAAAACATTAATATTTTCACGGCAAACCTTAATTCTCATCCCCGTTCCGGTGGAACATTCATTATCTGTGACTTATATAATTAATTCAATTAATTAAAAAATAGTTTTTTTCTAATTATTTTTTAATAAATAATACTTTTTGGTTTATTATTAAATGTGTACATCATTTTATTAATAAAAAATAAATAATGTTACAGATTTATTTACGCTAACATTACCTGATACTAAAATAGAAACTGTGCCAAAGAGGTGTCAAGTCAGAACACCAAGAAACAGATAGAGCCGAGGTTCCTGATAATAATAAAATATGCGATTCCTGGTTCTTTCTCGTAATCCCTATTATCTCGCATTTACTGAATTTCACTCTAAACACACTTTGCACATCTGAACGAAACCTCCAATTATTATATTGTTATATTTTTTTACGTTTGTGTCAATGCTTTTAAAACTCATTTCACTTATAATTTGAAATTTCAATAATAAAATAACAAATTCTATATTACAGGTTAGTAGGATGTATTAGAAGATTCCGCAGCAGTATTAAACAGTATTTATGTGTTCAGTAACTCTGAAGCTGTAATTATTTTGTTATGTATCTCTTTCTCAAAACGTTTACTAAATGAATCAATTAAAATATTTATTTATTTTTTACCTACCCCTATAATATCAAGATGAGTACCTATTAGTTGTTATTTTTCGATTCAATTTGATAAACCTACTCATTTGTATTGAAGACATGTTTTCATTGTCCTTTCCCAGCTAATCTTAAGATGCACAAACATTGAATTAGTACATTTCAAATTCAAAAACTAAAGGCGGTTTGCGTGAGGATAAAAGGTTACTGTTTAATGAGTACTCATTACTGTTGCTAAGGAAAAAATTTACATTACAGTACATATGAGATAAGAGTGAAAAATCAAACAATCTAGTGGCAATACAATTTACTGCTACACGTACTCGGCCAAGTTTACAGAGCGCTGCGGAGGTTAGGGTAAGGTTTTTTTATTGATATATAGGTCAGAAATACTTTCACTAACTCAAAACAAATCATACGGTAGTGATAAGTCACAAGTAATACCGAATAGACTTACCCAGCATCGAGGCGGTAATGCGTTCGCCGCGATCATCGGCTGACCAGGAAGCAGAACTCAAAAACCGCAAAAATTAGAAACTTGTAACCTTCACACAATGAAATCGTCTTCTTTCAATTTATGTGATTCTTTAAGATTGTAATTCAAAATAGCCTAAAAAGAAATAGTGGCTTATGTATAAAAGAGAAGTACCAGTTTCCGAAAATCCTGTTTAAGTTGTTAACGGATTTATACGTGGTATATTAAAAGTAAAGTAAATTAGATGATTTTGTACCATATTATTTAAAAGTTAAACATTTCATACTGTAAAGTATTTGTTCAAAATGTAAATTATAATTCTAGTAAGTTGGCCTACAGAGACCCAGACAACGACAAAGAAAATCATATTTCAGAAAAATTAGGTATACTGTTGCTGGGAATCAAAATTGCGGATTACCGCGAACTGTAATAGTAGTGGCACGTGATAAAATGAGCCACGATATAAGTTCAATACCTTCATTCCCTCGAGAACGAAATTAGAAACTTGTCAACGCTGCACCACGCCGCCATGATGGTCACCCGTGGGGGCAACTAACGGTGGCGACATCATCGGCAAATCAAAATAAGGGGCATGGTCAGAAAATTAAATGATTGGCTAATGTGATTGTCAAGATCTTGTAACAGTATACCTAATTTTTCTGAAATATGATTTGCTTTGTCGTTGTCTGGGTCTCTGTATGCCTACTAACTTACTATAATTATAATTTACATTTTGAACAAATACTTTACAATACTAATCACTTAGTGTCGCATGAGTAAATAAATAACTCTGAGACAAATTGCTCTTGGGGATAAATCGATCCCCTCAGATTCGATCAGTCAATTTGTGCTTAAAGATTTCTCTAAGTTGTAATTGGATCAACCCATCTCCATACGACGTGAAGTATCACTTTTCTATTGAAACCTATTTTATTAACTACTGCTACCAAAAACAAAACAAATGAAGAAATTAATTACTAATCAGTTATTTTACTTTTACATTTTACTCCTAAATTATATTTCCACAGGCTACAGTAGAGTCAAACTCTATAATCCTAAATTCATTTGTAAAACTCTTTTGTTGTAAAAAATTGGCTAAGCCGTTGGAATGTAAATAAATAAATAAATCGTAACTATTATGTTAATATTCACTTTTTAATCAGTTTTATTACAAATTCACAATTTTAAAATTATATAATTTCGAAGAAATTGCTTATTGTTTTTATTTTGAACTAATTAATAGTATTAATGTATTAATAGTATCAAGAATTATGTTACTTTTTCGTATTTTCCATTTTTCGATATTTTTAAACTCTATCCATCAACAATAACTTCCAACATTATAAAATTTTCACAGAACTTAATTTTCATTTTTTAACTTCTGAAAACGATACTTTTAACAAACAAAAAATTTACACTTTATAAAACACATAAAAATAAATTTACTGATCTGATCTAAAAAATTTATGCACAATATGCCAGTTTCAGTTTATAATGATAAAATTACAAGTGATCCGTAAAAAGGTATTTCCAAATATTTCTCTAAAACTTAATCACATAAGTCATAGATTGAAATTTCTTTAATAGTTTTCATAATTTATTGTGATTCAATACATCAATATCTGGAATATACAAACTAACTATATTTTTTGTTATCCTCAAATTTAAATTTCAAAATTAAATTTTTTTTATAAAAGTAGACGAATGGTGGAATCGATCCTGAAGCTAACCAGCTAAACATCATAGTTTGAACTGGATTCTAAATACGAGATGATTGTTGTTTGAAAACGAGATACCTTTGATTGCCTCAATTAATGTTGACTTTGAACTCACCAAACCCGGAGTCTATTCAGACCGGAAAATCAACCATTATCGTCTTCTTTGTTATATTTTTAATGCAGAATAAACTATAAGCATGAAAAGCTTTTTTTATCATATTTATCTTTGCTGCAAAGGGTTTTGAATGTAAAAATATCTGTAAAAAACATAAAGTAGTTTTGAAGAAAGTAATTTCAAATGAATACGTTATGTTTATTTTAAATGGGTTAGTTTAAACTCAAACTCATTTATTCGTTCATTAATTTTTTATTTTGAAAACGTCAATGATTATACCTATACAAAGTTTCACTTACGATCATATTCATAACATATAAAATTATTGTGATTGCAAAAACAGTTTGTTTTAGAAATATTAAACAAACTAAAATTAACTTTTAAGCTACTACCTTCTTCAATACTACAACAACATTTAATTTTCGAATGAGATTTTTTTTTAATAGATATCCTGTTTTTATCGCGAATTTCGGTTGAAAGGATCTTAAAAAATCTGACACAAATGTGGTGTGGTCCCTTCTCAAATCTAGCAGATGAGTGCTCCAAAACTGTCAGCAGGTCTCTTGATCTTGTTGGGTAGCTATGGTGTGATTTATTTTGAAGGAACATGTGTCTGTTTTGTTTTACAAACATGCATGCCTCAAAACAACAAGACCTGTCAGTGATAGAACACCCAACTCGCCAAAAAGAGGCCTGCAGTTCTAAGTTTTTCTAAACTCCACCATAGCCCTCAAGCATCATTTTAGTAAAATAAAAAATCTGTTTAAATTTTGCATACTTGAGACTGCACAAAATTGATACCCCGCATCTAAGAATCGATTCCTCGTTAAAAGAAATTCTTTAATACGTAAACCTTTTATTTCATGACGAGGTTAGATTTTGTGCAAAATGTAATACCTTAAAATTCAATGTCAGACAAATTATTACAAACCATTTATTAATAGGAAGAAAGTAGTCATAAAGATATTGAGAATCTTATGGTTATTCATTCAAGCATGTTCAATTATTTCTAAGTGATTAGTATTTTCAACAGTACCTATAATATTTGCTTGTACGCTCTATTAAAAAGTTTATACTTGAGTATGTTACTCTTCCCCTTCTTTCTTGTTAGTATCCTTTGGCGTACTACCTAGTAGTACTTTATTTAGATAAAAATTAAAATACCGTTTTTATAGCTATCGTCCGAGTGATTGCCAAAGTATATGTTATGGTTAAAGTGATTAATTTAGTCATTAGGGAAAGTTGGGGCACAACGGGATGGCAGGACACAGCGTTATAACGAATTTTTATTTGTTGTAAAGTGCTGTAACCTGGTGGAGAATCGTTTAACTAATTTCTGAAGTAAAGTGGAAGGTATTGCGGCCATCTTTGTTCTGGTTGGAACGTGCAATGCATGTGAACTATTATGACCAGTGTTTTTGCTCAAGATATTACAACTTTTAGCAATTTTTGGGGTAAGGTAGGATATTTAATAATATGTATATAGCTTTTACCAAGATATATAAGAATGCTTGTTTAGCTACAGTCTAGTCATATTTAAAGGTCAATTAAACGTCTTAAGAACCCAGGATGGATTCATAACCTAAAATGTGTTGTTGGGGCGGAACGGGATGGGGCGGAATGGGATGGTATCCCGTTCTGCCCCAATATATTTTCGTTGACAAAATTTCTAAATATTTTCGTGTTATTGTAACAGATGGTCAGGAATTACATCAGGAAAAATGATGTACAAAAATGGGACGAAAACTAAAAAATCTACAACAGGAAATGAACACAGAAAGAAAGAGAGAGAAGAGAAGACTGTGAACAAAAGGAAGACTGTTTCAAAACGCCTTTTTTTAGAAACTATCCTACCAAAGAGTTTGGGAAAAATTAAGAAACCTAAATTTGAATCAGCAAAGAAAAAAATCCAAAGAAGAAATATTCAGAGGACTGTGACAAGGATTCTGATGAAAACGAAGATGATGCTGAATGCCTCTACTGCGGCGAATTTTACTCAAGTTCAAATGGGGGTTTCATAGCTTGTCAGGTTTGCTTTAAATGGCCTCACAACTCGTTTGCAGGGGTAAATAGTGAAGAAGATATATTAATTTATGAATTTTGCCGGCAGCATGTGTCAGCTTAACATTGATTTTAACGAGGTTCGATTGTGTTGCAATGACATAGTTTTCGAAGTTTTGATGAAGCTTGAAAAAGTGATTACACAAATAAAATTTTAATTAAAGGTCATATGTACGTTTTCAATTTGGTTGACACTTAACTTTTCCCTTCATTTCATTTTTCTTTCAAAATTTACCATATCCCATTCTGCCCCAAGGGCATTTCCCTTTCTGCCCCGTGGTTGGGGCAGAATAGGAAATTGGTAAGCATTATTTAAAAATAAAAATAAAAATTGAAAAGAGACATTTAAACATTTAACAATCATACCAATGTGTTCTTAACGAAATAAAGTTTTGTGTTATACCTTTATTACGTATTTAATACACCCTTTGTATATTTTATGGTAATGTTAACATTAAGTATGCCGTTCCGCCCCGAGTTCCCCTATGTATGATAACCATCGGATTTGTTCAAAGTAATAAATTAGATTGAATTTATCATTTTATCCGATCATTTACAGTATATGATACTAAACTAAGCTATGCATTATGAATAATAAGAGGTTAAAGTGATCATTCATAATTTTGAAATAAATAATTTTGCCAAGTTACGAAAAAGTCTAAATATTTTATTACTTAACCCATAGAACCAAGATAATAAAGATCGGACAACAAACGGCGGAGTAAATGCGATTTTACATATATAAAGGTCAAAATATTCATTAGTTTAGCAGCGCAAATTGCATTTTTCATAACACAAATCACATTTTTCCGTTATTTGTAGTTAAATCTTTATAGTCTTCTTATCACTGTTTCGATAATTACATTTGTCAAATTTTTGTTTTTTGGAAAATGTTAAAATTTACAGTTTATAAGATATATTTGGTTTTTAAGGTAAAAATGAACGTCATTTTGAAAATACAGATTGAACAAACTATTTTCTGTAAATGTAAATTTATTTTTCAAAGGTCCATGACAAGTATGAACTTTTTTAAAAGCTAAACTAAACCAAAATCGAAAAAGAATTTCTGAACATTTTTGATTTATTTTGATGTGTGGAATACGAATACGCATAGCCAGTCATGCTTTTTGTGAAACCCTGTATTCTTCTATGGGTCACAATTTAAGAACATAATTTGCGTGAAACTTGCCATATCAATTTACAAATAATTTCTGTAACAAAACCAGGTAACAATTTTATGATAAGCTAGTTTTTTCATGGAATATTTATTCATATAATGAATATTAATCTTGTTACTCATAAAATAGTATAATTCCTTGTTAGTTCTGTAGTAATTTGCAATTGCTTTGAAACTTAAATATTCACTTTTGAATTAGCATACAATGCTTTTTATTATGGTATACCTTCAAAAAATATATATTTGATTTTTACTACTCGTATATTAAAATTAATGTCAATGGTTAAAAGTGTAGCATTAATTCTATTTGTATTTATTCTCAAGGCGATATCATTATCATTGAACATGAGGAGCTTAGAACTGGATTTATTCATTAACATCAAAATTAAACAATTTGTTATACAAGGCATAAGAGACCTGAATAGGATAATCCATAAAAGATACAAGCATAAAAGATATGCTTCAAAATAACGTTTTTCTTACTGTAAATTTCCAAAATATAAACATTTTATACCAAGTTTGTATTGGATGATGAGTGTTTTCACGTAACATATTCTGTTAAAAGGTGCGGTCCGCCGCGCGCGTTCGCCCATGGCCATGCAATGTTTGATGCCCTTGCATGAATGAAGCCCTTACATTCTCGGCCTTTTAGCTCCACACATTTTCCAATAACTCTGGTGGTAGTAGTGTGCACTCCACCGCGGTGCGCTAGAGTTCACTTTGATCTAGAATCCTTTTATACATAGCGATTTATCAGCTTATTTACAAACAGTAGTCATATTACTAACGATTAATGTAATGAAAAAGGTGTAACTAAAAATTAATAAATTTATGAAAACTCTCTTTGAAGTATGGTTTTATTTCCTTATCATCAATCACCATATATGTTGTTTTTTTTTAATAAGTTTGGAAAACTTTATATTTGACTTTACTGTTATTTTAATTAGTAATACTGCTTAGTGTAAAGTTTGATAAACTACCTTAATTTTTGTTTTTGTTTATTGATAAGATTTTGCCTTAATCACCCCTTAAGAAAGAAAAAAAATGTAAACCTTTGAGTTCAATCATTGATTTTGGTCATTATTAAGTACAACAAATACAAACAACAACAAATATGTATCGCCTTTGATGTGTTTGGTTCATAAAATTGTAACATGCAATAGCTACAGCTGTATGACCTCATTTATTAAGGGTTTTTTAGCTTTAATCTTGTTTTCTAATAATAACATATGCAAAACAAAATCTTATACGATGATCAATGCAGCTTTTAAAATAATTTAAAATGTTTAAGTTTTAGATTAAAGATACCATTCATTATTAATCTTACAAAACGTTTGTGAAAGATGTTGTTTTATTTTTTTATAAATTTTGTCTTCCCATACTTGTATCACAAGAACAATGTGTAAAATATAAACCATCCACATTTTAAAACCAAGTTCTGGATAATGTTTTACTATCTATTAATGTACATTGAAATTCACAAAATATGAAGGACAACTGTTAAATAAGTGTTAAAATAAATAGCTACAGTTGTATAACTCATGATGTTTTACTTGTATGCAACGTAGGGCAGAAACCTTTTTTTGAACGTAATCATCAGGATTTAAAACATTATTTTTAATAATTTTACAAAATACACGTAGAATGATTACTTTTTGCGAAGTTTTAAAGAAAAATTCTGCTGCTACCAATATTTTTATACGTGGAAATTAACAGTTTGGTGGTTAAAAATAATTTCCAAATAAACAACATTACTGTGCAAACATGCATACTGATACAAAATACCGAACATGCATAACTGTCCACTCTGATTAATCAATTTGCTTGATCAATTACAGTTGACTTTAAAACAAATTTTACATGAGTTGGAAATGTTAATCAACTAAAGGCTTCTCTGCGTTTTATATAAAATATGCCAGTTTACTTAATTGTTCATTCATCCAAAGTTTTGGGGCTCAATACATAAAAAAATTTGAACCCTTATTTATAAATATTTACTAATAGTAATATTATGAAAGATAACCTTTACTCGCTTTAGTAACATTTCTTTTAAAATAAAAGTAAGTTTTAGTTGTTTCAAAAAATATGATGCAGATATATGATATTTCACTTACTTGCATATAATGATAAATTATATTAAAGTTATTCGTATAACATAGAAGTAGATTTTATAACAATAGCCATCGTAAAAAGGACATCCTTTCCATCTTCCATAACCCGATTCTTCATATATTACACATTCAATGGTGTTCCACCTAAGCTTGTTTGTGATAGTTTTTATTTATTATTACTAAGATTTTTTTCTTTATAACGAAATGTAACATATTTTACTCTGCTATAAATTTTGTGAAAATGTTTGTTAATAATTCCTTTTTTATTTCAAATTTATGTCAGGCTGAGATTTCACCGTACATCGCAAAACTATTCAACAAAGAGTAACAGGTGAATCACGCAACATAACAAATACCCATTTTGCCGTTTAATACATACTTAAAAACAAATTTTAAATGAAATAAACTTTTTGTAAACTTATGATTCATGTGAAAATATTAGGATTGTATTACATGATATTTATGCAGGTATGAAAACTGCAAGGTTTTTAATTATTTATAATTTTACGTCTCAAAGGGCAACGTGATAAAGTCTTACTTATCCAATAACACCACATGATTAACCTGAGAGAGAACTTAGTGTAACGGCTACAGTTGTACCTTCACTATTCCAAGGCAGTTTTTGTATGAACCTTAACGATTTAAACAATATTTTGTTAACTGCTGAATAGGAAAAAGATAAGATTTGAGAGTTATTTCATATTTTCAACAGTATCTCATAATCTTTGGTCTTTTTATACACAAAGTAATTAGTATGTTTGACAATTAATATGACTTACTGGTAAAAACAGTGGGGGGGGATGTTGAATGTCATTATTTTTGTACTAGTAGTTTTTAACCGTTGTTTATTTGTAGATTCTGTTTTTAAACACATATTTAAGTGTTTAAAATATTAATGTCAATCGGTTTGTACACATTTTTATTCAGAAAATTAGTTAATCAATGTTAGCATATCTTGAACAAAGTAACATTGAAAGGAAATTTTATTTATGTGGCATTTTGGCACAGAGGTGTATAACAAAATCGGTTTTATAGGTTCACAAACTGAGATGATCAAACTTTTGGATAGGGTTTATTGATTTCTCAGAACAGGTTTCCACGTATAAAATAGTAGCCATTGGCGGTTCTTACACGGTCAATACGGATCATGATCTGGATCGTGATAAATATTGACAATATTATTTTATGAGCTAAACCTTACACGGTCAATATGGATCACACATCAATACTTACGTCATCTGGATCGCAGCTCAATATCAGTTGATTGTTGTCAGTTGCCGTTTAAGTTATGGACGCAAACAACAGAAAAGCTTTTGCAGCAATTTTGATTGCTTTATCACTGAAAAGGAGGGTTAAACGCAAGCGGTGGGTGAAGGAATGGTTGCAAAAACGGGAAAAGTATAGTCATTTGAACCTTTTAAATGAAACACTGCTTACAGTCATAGAAGACTACGAAAACTACTTTCGTATGCCTAGGACCTGTTTCGAGAAACTCCTTAAAATGGTTGGCCCATATTCAGAAAAAAGGACACTATCATGAGTATATTTTATCTATTTTATACATTACAAATTGTTTAAAAATTTAGCTTCAGTAGGCCTACATCGTTTTTAGTATGATATATTTTGTACTTTCGTATTTTTGTGTGATAAATTTATATACTTTTAGTATTCATATTATGTAAATCTTCTTTTGATAGATTTCCAAAATAATATATCGGGTTTCATAATGCATGAAATAATACACAAAGCAAAACAAATGCGCAGATAGGCAAATAGGCAGATGATGCAAAATATGTATAAATACCCCCGTCGCAGCAGACCTGCGTACTCAGCGAATTTCCAATGGAATTTCAGATTATTTACTTTCCCCATAAAAACACCACAGGATCTAGTATGTAGTTTTGCTGCCATGGGTTTGTTGTTTGAAAATCTAAGTTAATCAATAATTGGTGAATGTAAACTAATAAATGTAATATGTAAAATAAATGGCGAACTCATGAAAATAGACCTGGTCTTACACCTCCATACCAAATTTCATCAAAATCGGAGGTCCCCTTCAAAAGTTATCAGTACCACGGACACATAGATATATAGATATATATATACATATATATGAAAATGAACGAATGGTGTTTTTGGCTTCTGGGGACCTCAAAATGAAAAAGTAAAGTGGTCCCGGGCTTAGGTCTTACCATGGCTACTACCGTAATAGCGTGTTCCCTATAGGGAAATTCGCTAAAAGTAGGCCTACTTTTTAAAACGTTATAATTGTCCAATTTAACAGCTGTTATTATATCTTTAAGTATCTTTAGATATAGGCCTAGTACTAAACAATTCAACAATCAAAACTTATACTTATTCATGCACCAACTATAAAATGGTATAGTTTAATTATGATAGCATTACCGAACAGTGTAAAAAGATTATCCATTATAATTGTATATGTTTTTATGTACTGGCCATAATAAACCAAATTATAATTATGAGATTTTGCTCTCCTACTGTGGTTAGACAAAACACCTCGTGTGTTTACAATTAGCTGATTCAATACCGGATCTCAAACGTACCTTAGACGCTCAATACGTATCGCTATATTGACGAAAAATATTGATGAATTTCAAAATCGTGATCCATATCGCGATCCATAAATTCCATCAATATTTGACTTTATACACTCAATCCGTATCGTGATCCTGGATCACGGTCCTAATATCGCGATCCGTATTGACCGTGTAAGAACCGCCATTAACTGATAAAATATGGTCAAACCATCCATTTAATAGTTTTATTTGTAGTTGATGCTGAAAAATACAATGAAGTGTTTTTTCTTAATGTTATCGTTATGGGAATCATAACGATAATATCGATTTTTACTTACCATTCCTTGAAAATGGTATGTACTACTGGTATGTACCATTGGTCGTTCGAAATAAATTAGTATTTCCTTCATCTGATGTTTCAGTCAATTTAAAAATCAACAAATTCAACAAAATAATTAACTAAATAAATAATTAAATAATATTCTATTATTTGGAAATCACATTCAGCCACAGAATTATTAATGTAGTTTCGAATATACCAGATACTTGAATCTAACTTAATATTTCCACTTTGTTGAATAAACCAAAAAACAAATAATGGTCCAGATTGAAATCACAGACATGCAGTCCTATTGTAGAGAGCCAACATTTGTGAAATATCGGAATATTCCATTACAGAGCCCTGACAATGGAGTCCTCTAACTTCGGTTATCTAACTTGTGCCTTAATTGTTCATTGGACACAGAGCAACTGTGATCCATCTAAAGAATTCTAGGAACAGTAACCATTAAATTTAGTTTGCTAAAGATTTTATTGTTTATCATATTTTACCCATGTTATTTATAATTTATTTGATAATACATCTCATTTCTTTGGTTGATAAAATAAAGAATTATTCAACCAATACTTACTTGCTAAGCTTGGTTTACAGATAGTACTACTGTGCCATCAAACAATTTATATATTTTTAACGTGTGTGTGATGATTTTTTTATACGTAAGCGTTTTTATACAGTTTGTTTTGAAACAACCTGGAAATATTTCATTTATTTATTAAAATCCCCGACGAGTATCCAGAATATTATCGTGAACTATAATGGAAACTCAAGAGTCTTTTCATTCCTAGGCTCGAAAGGGAAGTTTTTTGATACTAACGCAAGTTTGGGGACTTAGTTGAGTTGAAAGAGGAAAATTTTGCGAGGATCAAACGTTATTTTTAGGCCCCCGACCTCTTATGTAAAGTCAAACTCTACCCTTCGAAATGAGCTAGTAAAGTATTACTTAGTCTCTTGGTTAGAACAAATAAGAATAACGGTAATACCGGTATCGGTACTGGTATGGATACTGGTAAAGCCGGTAACCATAAGAATAGCATTGACAATTCGGCAACTCAGTGTAGTGAAAACTGGCAACGTTGTCGCTACATCCGGAGAAAACCCAGCTGATTATATGCTGGCAACGATTAACGTTCTGACCTTCGAGGTCAGTTGCTACACATCCAAAATGGATAGCCATAGCCACTGGAATACATTTTGTATTTATTTACGAATACAATGAGAGGAATTTTGGGGTGAGGGAATAATTTTAACGAATTCAACGGGGATTCGCTATTACGGTAGTAGTCACGGTAATACTTAAGCCCAGGACTATGATAATTTTCATCATTATGAGGTCCCTATAAGCCAAAAATACTGATAGTTCAAATTCGTATATATCTATAATGATACACTCTCAACTCGATAATGGCCTAAAGAGCCGAAACTAGTCATCTAATAAAGATAAAAATGAAAAAATTACTTTGTTTCTTTAAATGTTTGTAAAACTATTAATACTAGTAGTCCTACTAACAAAAATTGTTGATTATCAGATCTACAATTTTATATCTGTGTCCGTTAGTGATGTGTCCATTAACATGATAACTCTAGAACGGAACCTCAGATTTTGATGAAAACTGGTACAGAGGTGTAGGGTGTAGCATTCATCAGTTTAAGTTCGAAAACCAGCGTGCTCGGACCATGGGAACCTTTTTAATAGCGTTCCAAAAGGGCCAAAAGTGTGTTTTTAGCATTTTTCCTCAATTTTCTAAATTCAACAGTTTTGAATAAAACCGTCCAAAAGAGCTAAAAAAAAAAACAATTTAATATTTTGAATTTTTAACGTGGCTTATTAGATTATGGAAAAATTCACAAAATGTTTTCCATGTTATTCTCATGGGAAATCAACAAACCCCTGGTAGAGTGTAACGTATATTTGATTACAACACCCATAGCGCGGCAAACCTACTTACTCACCCCCATGGGGTATATGGGGAGATAAAAATACCAAAATTTGATAAATTTCAGCATGTACCTGCAATGGGAAGAAATTTTCGTCTGTTTGCTTACAACACCCTCATGGCAGCAAACCCTTATCCTCATTCCAAAAATAAAAATACCATATTCTATTGGAAATCCGTTAACCACGCAAGTCTGCTGCAACGGGGGGGGGGGGGGGGTATTGTGTGTATTACGCGAGGAAGCTCATTGTCGTCCTCGCTTAGTCTTGAAAGCCAATATTACAACGTCGGTTGCTTCAGGGAGAGAACGTTGCACTTTGCTCCCTGTATTCACAAATAAACTAGTGTCATACTGCAAAACGTATTAATCTTTTTCTTCCCATAGTTACATATTGACATGGTTTTAAATTTAAAAGCTTGCTCCTGATATGGCTTTTATTTTGTCCTTACTACTTAAAAATCAGTTGATCACGAAGTATGTTTGTTTCTGTATGTTTAGTTTTAGGTCACACAGGTTAGACTATCACTACGAATGATTTATAAGACACACATATTATAATGTAACAAGGTTACAGTGAAGTACAGTTAATACTGTTAACAACAGGTTTTTATTACTCCATCCATTGATAACTTACAGTTATTTAGATATCAGTGTTTTGTTGACTAAAAATAATAGAATAAGAGAATTTTTGTTCCGAGATTTTTGTGGCCAAAGCCGATAAAGAATAACAAATTTGTTATGACTATTCCCAAAAAGAGCCCTTATTCATTTCAATGGTTATGTATAATCGCAATAAATGAAATAATTATAAAAAAACGGCTGATTTTGGAACAAAATTGCCAAAAATGTATTTTAAAAAAGCTACATCTCTTAAATGTTGAATGAATTTGTGAAATATTTCAAATACTATACTAGGAAAAACTAATCACCTATAGAGTATCAAAAGCATTTGCATTAAATCCAAACGTTAAAATTGATTTTACTTTTACTAAAAAAAAATCTGAATCAGAAGGTGGTTTGAAGGTGATTTTTGCCACTATGAAAAGATAGTAATCCCACTTATGAGTTATGAAATATCGAACGATATCGAACGGCTTATTGTGGACATTATGGATACCATTAAAGCGAATGAACCAGAGAATAATCAGCCTTAGATTTTATCATAGGAACTCAAAAGGCTTTTTTATTTCTCTATAGGCTACAGTATAAAACGAAATAAATTGTTTCGTGAGTATATCGTAGTTATCAAATCGGTGGATGATTACAACACATAATGAAACAAAAAAAGACGAAAGAAACTCAAATTTTGTTGGTTTTAGTTTTGAGAAGTACATGATGACAAAATTGCTTTATCAATTTTACAATATTTATTAGTTTTACTTAAAAAATAGACTGAAACTGGATGATGAAGGATGTGTAGCCGTAAATGCAAACTTTTGTATTTTGATGAATGTCGTGTGAGTTTTAAATGTGTTTTAATGTTAATTTTGACAAGAACTTTACGTTCCCTATGTTTTACAATCATGGCGGTACACGCTGATGATGCCCCTAGGACATAGGGGAGAAACAATTATTGTTCGCATCTGAATGAAAAGGGTTGCTGTTAGACGGTGAGTTTTTACCAATTTTACTATCGTGGTCGCCAGGTACGAACGATATATATTAATAAATATATTAATAAATATATTAATATATTTTAATTTTTTAAGGATTCTAAAATAATTTTAATTTTCAAAGAAAAAATCTAAAAATTATACTTTGTAAATTGTTGAGATATAGAAAATGTACAAAGTTAAATTATCCAACAAAATACCAAGCTTGTAATGATCGAAAAACAAACAATGGAGAAAATAGGACCTTTCTTGGCAAAACACGCCTCTTGCCAGTCAACTTATCCAAATTTCAGTTGTTTGTCACTCGATTTTTACATTAGCGGTATTTTTGGTTAGATAAATAAATTTTGAAACGTTTGTGTCTGGTAATTAATTTAATGTTTTTTGTGCTTTTCAGACATTTGTCTCTGAAAATTTAAAATGTAAAGCTATTTGGAAACCATAAAGAAAGGAATATCTAATTAAATCAGAATTTGTTTCATATCCTACGTAACATCCAGGTCAATTTTCATCTCCGTAGTTAAAATCGTTAAAATATATAATTGATTAATTTAAAATAAAAATTACAAATATGCAGACGGAACACTAATGGAGATAGGACACATGATGTATTTGTATGTGCTTGTTTTTTGCCTTGAGAACAACCTGGTTAAGTTGGGTTCATTGGCTGTTGAATACCTGTATAATTTTTATAATAGGTAAAACTGTTTTATAATACATGTCTGTAAGGTTTCTCATTACGTATACTTATACATACATACGTAGTATACGTATACATATAAGAATACGTAGTAACCTAATATAAAGAAGTGATATATGTTGGCAAAACAGATTTTTTTGCGGGCCCTTATTTCAAGCGATCGCTAAAAGGAGTCCAATGGGTTCTCTCTAAATAAATTAAGAAAACGATTTTTATTTTATTCGAATAATAAATATAAACACGTATGGGTTCAATTTTAGTGTATAATATTTTAAAGCCATATTTGGCAAGAATAGAACGACTATTCATAATTTTATTTAACCATTGTTCCAAACCTTTTATGCTATCATGTTAAGTATTTCAAAGATTAGATATCGCATTAAAATTTAATTGACCTATTCTAATAATGACCATCCTCAATAAATTTACTCATTTAAAACATTTTCAGGAAGAATATCATACTCGAAGGGTGATTTAGATCCTTATAATTTCTTAAGAAAAACTATAATTTCCAACAAAATTGCCTCTAAATCACTGATAATAACTGGAAGGTTTAAATTACTTGGTTACTCCCAAGTGATACTGTTTGATAACGGAATTGTAAATGTTAGTAAATATATTTAATATTTATTCATTATTATTTTGAAATCGTCGAACTCCTAAGAAAACTATTTTCTATATAAAATTTCAGCCGTTTAAATTTTTCAGAGATAAATACAAAAAACCCCAATATTTTTGAATTATTTACATACACCAAATTAAGGATATAAAATAATAACTAAGTAGCCCAGAAGTAAAGCAAAAGGATAAAATTAAAATTAGATAACATAATAAGTAAATAGCAGGGCCATTTTATCTAGTATTTTAGACAACGATTTTATTGAACTTAAGGAAGCCCTAAAATAGAGACTACATTTTACATTTCGTAGGCTAAGCTGTTTTCCGTTAACTGGAATTAATTCCTTAAACTATTTTAACGGAGCCTCGCCAAAACTGAAAAACATTCCTCATAAAATATCAAAAAATTCTTGGTCTAAAACTTTTTCTAGGGATTTGCCAAACTGCTCAGCACAAATAGATAGTGATCACAACCTTTTGCTTAACCTTAAGATTTAATGTAGTTTTTACGGTAAGTCAACATTTGATTTTGTTTTCATGTTTTTTATTACATTGCCTATGATACTTTTGAATCAAATAATAATTGCAAAAGTATACTTTCTACCAAAGCCTTAAATTCATCCATAATTCTTTATTATAAGCCAGACACATTTCGTGTACAGTACAAAAAATTACGAACCAATTAATCTATGTACTTACTGCGCCCCTTATAGGGGTCGTCTTTAAAAACAGGCTGATTTGCAGAAATATAAAAAAGTAAATGATTAATCCGTAAGTGATTTTCTTGATATGTTTTCAGAGTCGATTCATACTTTTAAATCTCCAAATTGTTCACAATTTTCATTTGATTACAAATTTTGGGAGGGGAACAATGCCCAACTCCGTTAGGACCGGTAACTATAGCCTGGGTATTACTGTATTATAACTCCAATCAAGCGGTATTAGATTAATGTTAATTATCATATGGATAACTATTAGATTTTCAGAACGAAATATTATCTTAATAAATGTAAATCTTACTTGTTCGGGGCCGTCCATAAATTACGTCATCTGAAAATAGGGGGGGTCCAGATTGAAAATGGCGGTAGAGTGATGTGCAAGGGGGTGATGTAGGGGGGTCGGCTTTGATATGACGTCATAAAAAAAGATGTTTTATATTAAATTTTGACAGAAAAACAATGATAAATTCGTACACAATTCAACTAGTTGTTGTTGTTGTTATTGGTGGATAAGGAGACCCCGGCCGAACCGTTGAGCACGTCTGCCTCTAATGGGCATTTTGCCCAAACCCCCGGAAGCATGGGATATTGAAGGAAAAGAAAGTGCAAGGCACGGGACAGACTGTCCACTCATGTTCCAGGTAAGGGTTTCTATGCCCATCGCACTCCTCTCCCCCTGCTATCTTGAACATATGTTCCAGCTAGGGGTTTCCATGCCCATAGCATTTCTACTCACCCCCTGCCTTAACCGTGCAGTTCGCATTAACCCCCGCTGTCTTGAACATGAATGGGGTTTGAAGGAAGGGAAATTGCCATAGTGGACAGCCAAAAGACTTACCACAGTGTTATGACAACTTCGTTTGCTGTACCCAATGTCAACTTTGCAACTAGTATAAACCAGTTTTAAAGTTGTCCTGGGATCAACTAGTATAAAATAATTATCTATGAAAATGATTAGATTATTTTTAGGCGTTGTTTTATGGTTTATTTTGGTTAATTTTTCCATTGAGAAAGTCAATTTGGCTTTATTTCTGAAGGTAAATACAGATTTGATTGGTCAATGTTTTTGGTTTATCAGGTAGCGTTCATCGTCAAACCAAGGTAAGTAGAAAGAGTGATACAGTCCGATCCTATAAATAATGTGGTACTACAGTAGTTTGTAAATGTAAATATCCGGTTTGAATAGTTCTTTAGATTTAGATGAAAACAACTTTTTCATAATTAAAAATCTTGCGTAACGGATGCATCTCTTATCAATGATGTAATTAGCTTCGCTTCATTTTCTAAGAAGATGAGAAACGACGACCTTAATCGAACCTCTGTGTAATGGAGTGTTAAGTTTTTCAGCCTCAAAAACTTGTTCATAAGTTGTACAATATAGTTGTTATCATATCCAATTTCACAGTGACACATTCAATTACGTGTTATCCTCTTACACCACCTCTTTCTTTTTCCGCTTACATAAAATGCATGAACAGTACATTACATGATTTCCTATTGTTTTAATATTCAGTTGTATTTCTTCACTGACTTATACCAAAAATAAAACCATAGTAAAATAATACATTTGTTTATTGGATACAGTAATTCATGATTCTGTGACATAAATTGTACTGGACTTAGTGTAAAATGGAGATTTGTAAAGATTTTAAGCATTGTAACTTTATATTTTACAAAAAAATACTTCCATTTTGTGTACAAAGAAATCATACAGCAGAAATAGGGCCATCAGAAAGTTTTGTTTGTTCAAAGTAGAGGATAGGGGGTTGGTAGATTTTTCAGATTGTGTTTGTGACTGCAGATCAAAGCACCTGAACAAATTCCCCACACAACTTTGCAAAACTTTGACATTGGGAGGTAGTTGAAGTTGTAAATTGAGTTATATAATTCCACGAAACCCTATGGTTTTGGGGACTGATTATTTGTTATGACTCCAATTATTTTTTACGTTTAGTTCTATAAATAAAATCTGAATATTCCAAAATAAACTAAGAGTAGTTGTGTAACTAAGAGTAAGTGTATACAAATAGTAAAAGAATAAACTATAAATTAATGCAGATAATATCAACATATAATTTTCTTAAACCAGACTTTTATAAACATATATAAACGCCAACTTATATAAAGAATAATAGTTGTTTCAATTGCACAATGCAAGATTAAACAGTAATATTACATAAAAAACAGATCATTTTAGTTTTGGAAATTAAATACATTATTTATTGCTCGTATTTATTATATTTTATCTTTATAATATATATAACTCTGATACTTTATTTTGTGTCTTATACATAAAACGTGTATTAGGCTCAAAAACATGTTATATCTCAAAAACTATCTAAGATAGAGCAGTGAATTTTTTTATGTATAGTGAGTGTAAAATAAGCTAATTATTCGTGTTTTTAAGAAAGTTTCTCAAGTTAAGAAAGAAAGGTTTTAAAAAAATATTGTTAAAAAAATATATTTAAATTTTTATATATATTTTATGTGAAATTATTTATGGTTATAGCTTGGGTACTGATTATACATGAATTTACACTATGTTTAAATACCTTTAATTTTAGACCAAAACCATTAATTTAGTAGGTGTATTGAGCACTTTTTTCACAATATCTATTTATAAAATTAGATTTTTTTATTGGATTTCTGTGACAACGTAAAACTGAAAAAAATGTTTTTTATCGTTGTTAGATCTCTATGGTTACATAACTGTCAACAAGTCACAGCGAAAGTTAAAATACAAAATATTTTTACGGGTATTGAAGGAATTATTCAATAATGCTTTTAAAATGTAATAAAAAAAGGCAGCAGCACTCGTTGTTCAAAAATATATGCATTGCATAGGTTTTTAATTAATTAACCGTTTTAAATGGTTAGATTTGGTTTTCGTGCTCTAAATAGGCCATACTTTATATTGCATAGGAGTTTTACATCTCAAACTATATACTGAGGAAGATTTTAATCGAATTAAATATTGCGATTTTATGATTGGAATATATTCATGGTCGTCGTACAATAACTAAGGAACTAACAATAAATAACTAAAGTAAATAATATGTTTGAAGGTATATGTTTATCATTTTTAAAACTTGATGATTGTTGTAGGTACCAATTCTCGTAAATCATAAGTGATATATATTGATCCTACTCAGTAGCATTCAAATTTTAAGCTAAAATTATTTAGTTGAGATTTTTTTTAAGAGTATTAGAAACATTTTTTGTTGATGTATACATGAGCTGCAGTAGTTTCTACATTGGAATCCCTAAATTGAAAACCGTGGTTTTCGCCCGAACTACCTATTTTAATATTCTGTGGCTAACAAAAGTTGTAAAATGACATTATTAAACAACACGCAGTTTTGTGTGTTGTCAAAATTTATAGTGCGGTGCGCACCAAGCCACAGCCCACGGTTGCCGACATTAATTGTATATTCGTACAGTTCTCAATTACTACAGCACACCAACCAGCGTCCAGGGCGAGTTCAATATTACTTTGCCAACTAACTGTTATGCGTTAATTGCGTTTTGCCGGTTGAACAGTAAAAATTGCTTATTTCCAATACCACCACGTAATGGAAAACTGTTTATAATAAAGTACGGTGAATTGGTCACTCAGCTCAGAGTTGACATAATTAGTTTCCTTCACTTGATTTTTTTTATTTTTTATTTTGGAACCGGCCAATGTCAAATGTCCTCAAACTATACTATAAAATATTCATGTAGCCACTGGATCACGTAACTTAGTAAACATTAGTTTACAGTACCTGCTCTATCTGGTGATCTGGGGAGGTTACTTTACTCTACCACAGTTTCAGGTTTTTTTTACCCATTTCCAAGGGTTTTCAGTCCCAACAGAATCCTACAATTCACAATCCTACAATTTGTGAAGTTGTCGTTTACGTTAAAATTAACAGGATGATTACCGCGTGTTATTTTTTATAAATAACAGCACGGACGTACGTTACATTTAGGCAAAATAATAATCCAGTGTTTAGTTATATTAAAAAAAAAAAAAAAAAAAAAAAAAAAAAAAAAAAAACACGTACTGGGACATTGAGTGAAGAGCTGTGTGAACCAATGGGTAATGCCGTAAACCAATTTTTATTATAAAATATTAGTTAATCTCAATCGACACCTTTTAATAAACACTATAAGGCTTTCGATACTAATTTTGCAACAATTTTGTCATACAACAAAAGCTCTTTGTTAAATATTAGGTTTTAAGGTTAATTATGTGTAATTAATATTGAACTACAATGTTATTTTGCAGGCATTTACTTAAAATACAGCTCTTTACAAATACATCATCAGGTTTTTTTTACATTGCGCTATAAAGTACAGGAACTATAACTGCGTGTAAGTAAACAGTATAAAATTTGATCTTTCAAAAGTTACTACTGAACTTTTTTTAACCGAAACTTTCAAGAGACGAGGTACAAACCTTACAATAAACTGCATGTGGAATATAATATAATCATCAAACGTAAGTACTGGGGTCCTGGAAAAAAAACTGAGTGTTTAAATATTTAGTAATGTTTTTAAAACAAAGTTAGGTTTCCTTAAATACCAGTAGA
Organism: Neoaliturus tenellus; assembly: GCA_030545055.2. Lineage (NCBI taxonomy): Eukaryota > Metazoa > Arthropoda > Insecta > Hemiptera > Cicadellidae > Neoaliturus > Neoaliturus tenellus. Next base: position 30,406,714 of record CM061535.1, read on the forward strand.
AATTTAAAAAACACGATTCTGGCACAGACTGTTCTAAAGTACAATCATATTCAATTTAATAAATAATTTGTTTATAAATTTTAACTTTTAATACACTGAGATATAACGGTATCCAAATTATTCCCCGGACGGTATAGCCATTCGTTTCGCAAAAATAATTAGATTGAGAACTACCTTTCAGTAGATTTAATGAATAAATATATTCAGTAATAAAAGTGTTGGCGGAACTTTAACAGAAGTGTTTTACCTGACTACTGTACTAGCAATGCTGGATAAATATTTGAAGTAACAATACCGCTATGGCGTGTTCATTTAATAAGCCCATTCATTACAATTTGACTAACTGATCCGCACAGTTTGCGGTTCCCATCACTTTGCAATATTCATGTTTTCGCTTATCCGGCAACCTTTTATTTCATATTTAAAAATACCCCCGTCGCAGCAGACCTGCGTACTCAGCGAGTTTCCAATGGAATTTTGGTATATTTTATATTTCGCCATAAAATCCATAGGAATGAGATTGTGTAGGTTTGCCGCCATATGGGTTTTGTTGGTAAATATAAGTTAAACCCTACCTAGGGAATGTACATACCACATTTTATCAGGTTATGGTGTTCTTTTTTATTTTCCCTATAAACCCAATAGGGTTGTGTACGTAGGTTTGCCACCATATGAGTTTTGTAAGCAAATATAAGATAAACATTTCCTAATGAATGTACATACCAAACTTAATCAAGATATGTCACTAAGTAAGCAAGATAGAAGGTTTTGTTGATTTCCCATAAGAATAACATGGAAAACATAGTTTTTGGATTTTCTCTAAACCATTTAAGCTAGGTAAAATTCAAAATACTAGATTGTTTGTTTTTTAACACCTTTTAAATGGTTTAAGTTAAAATTATTGAATTTTATAAATAAAAGTTAAAATAGCCAAAAAAAACATTTTTTACCCGTTTGAAACAACATAAAACCCCGTTCCCGTTGTCCGATCATTATGGTTCGCGAACTCATTCAAGTAGATGCTGGCTTACACCCCTGTACCTAATTTCATCCAAATCGGAGGTTCCGTTTGAAAGTTATCGTCTTAACGGACACATAACTGTTCCAATTAACATGTATTCCCTATAGGGAAATTCGCTAAAAACAATGAAAACACAATAGCTTACTATAGTTTTACTTTTACAAACCAACATACTTCTATTAACAAAATCTTATAAATCATTTTACTTTATACCCTTATTATTTTTATTATTTAATTATTTATAATGTAACAGTAATACAATTTGTCTTAAAATTTACCAACAACATTGTCACTAATGAAGCATAACTAGTGACTAATTAATACTTTAAAATAATTGAATAAACATGAGTAGATTATTGTAAATATTTCAACAATTTCATTAGAAATGGGTTTCTCAAAACAATATTGTTAAGTTATGATAGGATTTTTTCATTGTTTGTTCTAAAATATTTAATGAGTTCATTCAGCAAAATCTGCATGCCACTTGTCTGGTTTACTAGGTTTTAATATAAAGTCATTATCACCATGGTACAAAGAAGCGGTTTCATACTAACAAATATTACAACTAACTTTTTTAATCTTTCTTACCTTAGTAAAGAGTATTTAATTCAATAAGTAAAAACCGAATAATATATTTCTAATAAATTGTCTTTCTTATCGAAAGTAAACACAATATGGATATAAATACGGTATTCTCGTGTTGCATACGGTAGTCAATTCAATCAGTAGTAAGCCAAAAGCTTTTAATGTTTTTCACTTTAGATATAAAAAAATATTCTAAATTTTATTGTTTATTTTCAATCTACCATCACATGCCTCAATAAGGGGAATACATATTTCTGTTTATTTACATTTAATAATAGACAACCATATGAAAATATTTCCAGGCCTATAAAGATTCTGAAACGTATTTTTATACCTTTTTTTTAAATAACCCAAATTTTAACTCTCGTGAAATAGTTTTGGTGAGCTAAGAAATATTTTAATATTATATATTTAATTTCATTAATTTCACTGATAAATAGTTTTTTTTTCTAACAAAGGTATCTGAGGAAAAATTCATCGTATTTGTTCTATCTCATATTTAAAACCTATTTTAGTTTATTGAATAAGCAGATTTCACCGTCAGTTTATTAAGGCTACGGCTTAACCAATGCTATTTATACCTAAAATATGTTTTAATTTTATTGATATGTGGAAATAAAACGGCATTCAGGCAGTTTTATTCATATAACATTATCGTGGGCTTGATGTATTGTTTTATGTTCTGTTAATTGCTATAAGTAGATAAAAAATTGCCAATTTGTTATTTAGTTGCGAATAGAATTCATGTACATTTTAAAATACATATGTGAAAGAACAAAAAATCCATAAGTTGTGTCTGCTTAGAAGTATACAATAAATTCATATTTTATATTAAAAAGTAATAAATTAAGTAGATGTAAGCTCAATTACTGTCAAAGCTGATAATTATGCATAACTTAACATAACATTATCTTATTATTAAAATACATAGTTAATTTGAAACAAAATGAAATTCGTAGTAAATGCAGATAACCTTTTAGTGGCAAATCACGTAGATTTGAAATTTTAATATATATTCAGCCTTTTTTATTTTAAAAAACTTCACTTTAATTTTGAGTGTATTTTTAAATTAAAATTAGCTTAATATGATCTTAATCCTTATCAAAAACAACTATCCTATTAAGGCTCTTTCAAGGCTTGTTACGGAAAATATCACATGTTTATTTAGTAATCAAGTCATTTAAACATACATTAGTAACATGCTAAATCAAGTAAATTTAATTAATTTATATTATTTTTTCAATAAGTATTCAATAATAGACCCATGCACTTTTGTTAGGCAGGATTTCGAAAAGAGAGCGATAGGAAGAGAGGGAGGATCAATTAAAGCATAGATCAACATAAATAAAGTCAATTAGAATTTTTTAAAGACTACTTTTTAACAAATAAAACAGCCTGATACTTCAGGTTCTTCCAAATACCATAAGCAAAATTAGATTTAAAATTAATAATTTGGTAACTAATGTTTACTAGCGAAGGAATATTTACTAGTTGAGTTTAAAAAAATAAAATAATTACAATAATTTATTGACAAGTTTTATATTCCAACTCACATTCAAACTCAAATAGGTATATTTATAATCCTGCGTAGTTTTATAAATGTTTTTAATAAAGAAAATGTGTTAATTTTAAATCACTTATTAACTGGGAAAACGACTGCTGGAACATTTGCTGTGTAACCACCAAGTCACTAAGCAAAACTTTGGTTGTTGGTGGAAGCGATGGGCAAATATTGCTATGGCGGGCACTTCCACGTCCTGCGAAGAGGTATATTTTGGCTTTTTTTATTTTATTTTAAAAATATTAAAAGCTAGTGATATTTTAAACTATTCAAAGACCATTTCGTTTGTCCTACTGACTTACTGTATCGTCAAACACCTAACTCCTAGAGGTTAACATTTAAAAAATAATGATCAGTTATCAGTACATGGTCTTAGAAGGAGAAAGATTTGAATGTAATCTTTACCAAAACTCCACTAAGAAACAGCTGTGCTATGTATAAAGTATAAAACAGCTGTTTCATCGTGCTATGCATTTAGTGGTGAACTCGAGTTTCAGGGAATCGTGACATCTGTTCTTTGAAGCAATCAGTTGTAAAAAGGACGATAAAAAAAAATTAATAATTCCTGGATGTTTATAATTCTTTACAGATCCACTTATTTGCGTTTAAGTTGAGGTAAGGTGACGAACTTATGCGTGAGATCTCAACTTCTAGCCCAAATATTCTAGTTAGTGTATCATAGTGGCAAATCAGTATTACTTGTTGAATTTTCTTTATTAGTCAAAACTTATCTCATTCGAATCTTTCTAGGCAGCTAATTAAATATGAAGTAAAACGCATTGATAAAAACACGTTTGAAAGAAAAATTTTTCTGTTCAAATACCACACACAGTTATTGAAATCAATGGCGTTTTAAAATGTCTCCTTTTATTACAGTTTATATGAATCATCGCAGTAAATGATAAGGACTTTTGATTCTTTTTCCGCATTTAAATTATATAAGATATAACAAAAATAAAATAATCCAAGTGTGTACGATGGTAAAGGGAGTTCTTACGCAATATGATGATGGGTTATCATCAGTATAAGTGTGATGATTGCCGGGAGGGAGATGTACGGCGCGAACATGTTGCTGCTTCGGCCGCGCACTGCCCGCCACTGAGGAACGGAGGGTTTGAGAGGGTTGGAGGGTTGGAGAGGGTGGCGAGATTCTAACCCACCCCGCCTCCGCCATCCTGCCCCCGCACCCCACCACCATGTAGTACTGACGTTCAAATCATTCTAAATACAAAAATTATATAAAATAACTCTGGTAACACCAGGTGTGAAATAGAAACGCTTTATAGTCCTCCTCTATGCCTGTGAAATGTAAATCCAGCTTGCAAGAAACATTTGGTGAAACGGTTATTGACTTTGATCAGTGCATCAGGCATCCAAAGATAAAGATAATTTGCTCGTTGTGAGCATATGAATCAGCCACCCTTACAACCGAATGTGCTCTCTCCGTGGTCTCGGTTCTAGTTATTTTCGTTAATTTGCCACATTTTTCTATTATTACAATTTATTGCAATTGGACCTAGGAACCATCTTCTAGTGTATTCAATACTTTATTTTTATCAATCTAGAAAATCATATTCAAAAGTCTTTGGTACAAAATACTCACATTTCCAATTAACTCTTACAAATAACATCTACAAATTGCACACATCCCCGCTGGAAAACAGTCTCATCTGAGGATGCCATAAAAGCTGGAAAGAGATTGAACTCTCCTGATTAATTAATGGGATTTTTATTTCATGACCAACAATTTGTTTAAGGCTTTTTCACCAATTATGATTCCACCCCTCACCATCTGCATTAATAAATGTCTTGAAGAGGGCTTTTTAGTGAATCCCTGTAAACATTTCTAGTTTTCCTCTCTCCAAAAAATATTCCATGTCAAATCCAAATAGGTAAGATCTAATCTCTGTTATAACCATTTTGTAGAAAATAATAATAAAAAATTTTAGTATGTAACATAATTAATTAATATTTGAAAGATGCTAATGTGTTCAGCATGTCTCAGTTTGGTTTTAGAAGGGATTTTCATATAAGAACTATTACTTACGGTGAACCGTCACCACATCAGAGTAGAAACATTAAAAACAGAAGGACATGTTTAAACGTAAGGGCGTCATCAGTTGGATAAAAGTAAAGAGAGATAAGAACCCAAAGGCTCTGACAGAAATTAAGAAAAACTAAAACTAAGAAAAACCCAACACAGCACATTCACAAGGACACGATATAAATTAACGACAGTTAACACTAAGAAAATAGGCCTATCGGTGAAAAAAAAAACAAAAAAAAACATGATCACGCACGGTACGCTCGGAGGACAGAGTGCAAGACAGACGGGGTTTTTTTACTGTGAATCCTAAGGATGGGATACTCAGAGTGGAGTTGTCAGCCTTTGAAGAGAGGGTCTATACTCAGGCCACTTTGTGTGACCTGAGCAAAGCCTTTGATTGTGTAGACTACATCAATCTTCAATCAAACTGTCTCATTATGGTGTGTAAGATTTTGCTCTCAAGTTTTTTTTTTTCAAACCCGTGTTTATATTGATTGTCATTGGTCTAGGGAGTTAAAAGTCAACTGGGGCGTTCCTCAAGGTTTCATTTTAGGACGTTTACTTGTAAAATTCATTTTGAATAGCCCCAGAACTGCAACATCATAAAAAAATATAGGTTGTGTTACCTTTGTCCGTCAGCAGTTCTAAACTTGAAACATCACATTTATTTTGACATATGTATAACAGTTCAAACCAAAACATATGTCAACATAAGTGTTAAGTTTCAAGTTTAGAACTACTGACAGAAAAAGAAATACAACCTATATTTTTATATTTATTTTCATTATAACCATCAATGACCGACCATCTATCCTCTTTCTGCGAAAGCCAACAAGCCTTCTTTAGTCAGAAAAAACAACTTTTATTAACTTAAATCCTGATCTTTAACAGCTTAAGCAGATGGTGGAAACAACTTTAATTGAAGACTCTAATTAGTTTGTTTCAAATAATATCGTAATGAATGCCGACAAAACATTATCTTTTCTCTTTGTCCCATTAACTAACATTAAATTTTCATTCATTAATGATCACTTGACCTGGGACTAGTCACATTTATTATATTTCATCAAAACTATCAGGATAATTTATCTGCTGTGACGTCTTACCTTCTGACGTGTTGACATGGGGATTATGTAAGTGTTGCCTTATTTGCATATTTTCAGTCAATATTCAGGTATGGACTCATATCGTGGTACAATTGTAGTCGAATCGATTCGGTTTTAGTTTGAAAAAAGGCTGTTCTAATAATTAATCAGGCTGTCATACTAGATCATTTACACATATTTTTATCAATTCTGGAATTTTGGCAGTTGTGTACCTTTTCAATTTGACAGTTGAATCCCAATTACACACAACACCCGCAAGGAAGCAGTGGTCGATTTTCATAAATTAACAAAATGTCAAAATGCATAAAGTTTTATGTGTCAAATTGTACAGGAACACCTCATTAACACCTACACTTGAAACATTTTCAAACAAAATATTATAGTTGGCTTTTGATTTCCCCAATATATTCAAGTTGATGATTTTTCCAATGATTGATAGGATTGTATTTTAAATTTTAATAAGACCAACATGTTTTTACACAAATTTTTGTGTATGTACATCTTTTCTTGTAACCTATTACATCAAGATGGCATAAATATGATTTTGTCTATAAAATAGGGTTTTTAGGGCAAATTTATTTATTTACATGCTACATAACAGGCAATGCCAAATTACAATGCAGCAGTTCATAAAATATACAAAACATTGGAAGGACAACAATAATTTACTTACTTAGCGAAAAATCCAAGTCCAGTTACACAATTTAACACAGTCCAACATGTAGTTTGGCTCAACCAAAAACTATCTCTTAATACTAACAAGATTCCGTATTAATCATACGGCTAATAACTATCCAACAAGAACAAATAAAATCTCTGAAGAATACAACAGAAACACTTAGGCTAACATAAAATAAACAAGTAGGATAGGCCTACATTAGGAAAATTAAAACCTATTAAGCTCAAAGATAAAGAATACATATTTTTATTCTCTATCAGTGTGAGAAAACTTTTAATTTGGGATAACAGAATAAAGCCTGCCATATGTGGATTGCGCTTTTCTTACTGTTAACTCAAGTTGATTTCAGACCACGAGAGAAACTTTTTCAATTCCACACATTGTGAACCCTTTAGAAACTAAAAGTTGTCATATTATCTAAGAAATGAAGCATTATTTTAATGTTGTTATGGTAATGTTTTAATGTAAATTAATTTGTGGTTCTAGGCAATAAGAAAATCTAGTAGAGGGCAGTTGGAGAATTTGGGAATCCATAGTGAAAGCCTCTGCAACAACCGTACTTTTTGAATTTATTGATTACAATTTTGTTTTTAACACTTCACTAACAAACTTTTTTCGTCCTTTAAGGAAATTATACTGTTTGTTTATACTCCTTAGGTCGAGACAATAAAAAACATCGCACAAACAGGGGTCTAAATTGCTTAGTTAAGCCTCTAGCCGTCATTTTTTTTTTAATTTGTTTTACTCTTAATAATTCTTATTCCTGTGACGGTTGATTATATTACGTTCATATTTGGAATGATCTTTTACTATACCAATGTTCATTTTCGGAAACAAACGTTTTTGTCAAAGGCGTGTTTTCAAAATAACGGCTATTTTAATACTCAAATATTTCAAAATGGGTAATTTTTTTACATTTTACCACAGACTAAGAAGTTGACAGTTTAAGTTACCTAACTAGAAGTATCAGGGTTGTAATGAAAAATAACGGAGTAATTAGGGATTTTGTGCATAAAAACATTGATTTTCCATTATAATTAATGCAAATTTAGGTTAGAGGAAAATCACAATAACTATGTTGTTTGTAGTCACATCATTACAAACTTGGTATCATTATTTATACATTGTCAACCCGTTAAGTTTTGATAAAGTTATGGTTTTTTTATATTTGAGTTAAAAATTTAAAATGGCCGCCATTTAAAATACATACCGAAAAAATACCAAAAAAAATTATGTTACTGGAATAAAAATTATTCAGTGTACAAAACAAAATTGTGGCTACTGGATTAACAGAGCAATTTAAAACCCTGTTTCAATGATTTTTTTTAATTTTCACGACTTAAGCAACAACTACACAAAATATTTCCAGGTTGTTTGTTAACAAATTGTATATACCATAAATTTTTAGTCACCAAACTTTTTAAACATCACAATATGGTCACACACTAACGAAACTCGGCTTTAACTGAATCCAGGGACGTAAACCTCCTGGCGCGCACTTAGCCGGTATACGTGACTCTTTCCACTTTTGTCCTTTTCTTACTTACGTTAGTTTGAAATTTTCCTAGTAGGCGATTAATTGTAATGCAATATTTACTTTATTTTATGGACTAGGGCTTACTAATAAAATTGTAAAAAAAAATACTCCTACTACAAATTTTAAGCATAACTCTATGATATTTTTTATTAAATTCTACGTTTTTACTATGTGTAATTTGGTCCTTATTTATTGGCAAATTCCGATTAATGGATTGCAATACTTCCATTTACTAGGAAAGCAATTGTATCTCTGCTTTTGCATCTTGAATTTTTCTATGTTCTCATCATCACAAACTTATAGAGGAAAACCTAGCTGACAAAGACTACATTTAAAGTTATCACCTTAAGGCTAGATCAAATAGATTAGGTTTGGTTTTCTTTCATTTAACACTTTTTAAAATAAAGACCTAAGCCAAATAACAATTTGTTGAGGTTAGCTGACTAATAATCGATTTAAAATATAAGGAATGCCAAAAATATAATCTAGTATCTTGAAGGAAACTGCACCAAAGTAACTTTGTCTTCATTATTACAGCTGTAATATCAATACAGATCTTAAATGATTTAATACAGTACTTCTAGGGTAGTATCTTTAGCGAACAGTTTATCTAATTATTTATACAAGTAATATACGGGGCGTTAGTGAACTTTCTTTTAAAAAATTATAGATTTGTTTCTTTGGTCAAGGAAAAAAATTTCATACAAAGAGGGGTCTAAAATCCTTTGTTCAGTCACTAGCTACCATTTTTTCACATAATAATTTTTATTTCCATAATAAATTGCTGTATTAAGTCCATATTTGGTAGGTTTTATCACATGAAGGTGCATTTTGCATGAGATCAAATATTTTCTCCGATGTGTATATTATAAAATGGTTATTGTTTTAAATTTTTAAACTTAAATATCTCAAACCGATAAATGTTATTATAATTATAAAAGAGACGAAGAAGTTGTCAAATTAAACTACCTAACTAATAGTAACAATTTTTTAAGGATCTGACAGCAAAAAACAGCTTTCTATATAAAACATTGATTTTGATTATAATCAATGCAAATTAAGGTCATTTTAAAAGAATCGCAATAGCTCCGTTATTCGTTGGAAAGATCCTTACGAACTTTGTACAATTAGTTACATAATTTAATTTTGCAACTTTTTTTGTCTTATAAGAATTTTATGAAATTTGCCAGTTTTAAGATATTTTGACTTAAAATTTAAATGACCACCATTTTTAAATACAAATTGGAAAATTTTATTTAATTATTTATTTTATGTGTGATATATTTTCATACAAAATATGAACTAAATTTAACCACCCGCCACGGAAATAAAAATTATTATGTAAAAAACTCAAAATGGCTTAACGAAGTTAATGGTTATGGTTTATGGTTATCAATGGTTGTGGTTTTTTAAAGAGAGCTCTGTTTACTCAGTTGGTGAGTATCTAGAATATCAGGAATGATAAATATTATTGTTTGATTAACAATAAAGATTTTGTTTTATTTCAGATTTTAATAAGTGATTCGTTTAAGGAAAAACAGCAAACAACATGTTACTTATAGCCCATAATAAATGACCGTGGTAATACAATTGTATAACTGTCAGTTTAAAATAGTAAAGAATTTGAATTTTAAATATTTCATAAACTTGTTTGTACGATGGTTTTTTGTTCGTTTAGACCCAAGGAACAAATCTACAATTTTCTTAAAGAGAGTTTACTAACTCCCTATGCTTTTTTATTGGTACATTACGTCATAATGATACGTAACAAAATCGCAAGTTGGTAATGTTGCGTTGGTTAAGGTAGGGAATGCAGAGTTTATATGCTATATACGTGCAGTTCAATAACAGTTTACTGACTTGCGGCAACGCTTCATAAGTGTCAGTAAGGGGAGGAGAAGCTGAAAATGTTATGTCAATGTGTGTTAAATATACAGTTAACCAAGATTTCATCTGCTTGTGCTGACACTACATAGGTTCTGTTGATGCATAGGCCTAAGTACTGATTATGTTGTGTGAGTAATCTTGGGTGATTTTTATATAATGGTTCGTGAATTTGGTAATGCAGTAAGTTTTTTTTTTCAAAGTAAGAAAGCTGTAAGAAAGCTTTTTGCTTCAAAATTTATATAGTTAGATAATAAAAGAATAAATAATTGACAGACATTATTTTTTGTGCAGAACTAAGGTTAATGCAATCATATAATTTCTGAGCTTTCTGTATAAACCTTAATTGTATGACTTATTTTTGTGATATTCATGATTTAAGATCTACTTATTAACTATCTAACTTTACATTGTAACAAGTCGAGGCCTACACAATTATAGCACAAGAGATAAACTTTCCAATCAATTGCCGGGACTGGGGTGGAAATTCAAGCAACAGCCAATCAAATAAACTGATCATTGATTTTAAGGTCAAAAACTTTTTCCTCTACCAGTTGGGCTAAAAACCTCCAATTTATATCATAAGTTGGTCAGTTTAGATAAATGTGGAATCTACAAAATATGAAATTAAAAAATGTAAGCCCCCAAATATTTAAAATGGCAAAAATAAGAAATATAGTGATTTTTGTTTTTGAGTTCTATCGGCTAAACGGTTAATCCTAACAAACATCTGAGACAATCTTGGTCAAAGATTTTTTTTTTAATTTCCTACAACTTTAGTCATATGATATAAACTCGTTAACTCTCTCGACTAACTTTAATGGCATCCTATTACGATTGAGGCTTTCTTCATTTTGATACATATTTAAACAAATAACTTCACTATTATTTTACCTAGACACTTTGATTACTACACTTCTATTACTCCTAGGCTATATGAAGAAAAATAACAAGACATAAAATATTTTATATTTAAAGTCTCTAAAATATTTAAGTGTAGTGAAATCTAATAAATAAAATTGAAATTGTTTCTTCATTTAGCTCTATCAGCAAAAACATTTGTCCCTCTTTAAACTTTATGGATACTTTCAAAAGAAAACCATTTATGTTCATTGCATGTCCCTCTGTTAGCCGCCAAAAAATTCTTTATACCCTTTAGCAAATTTTACCTGTTTATTTTCTGATTTTTAACCGTATCCACCAACCTGACCTATAAAATACCCCCGCCGCAGCCAACCTGCGTACTCAGCGATTATACATTTCTGAGAATAATTTTGGTATTTTATTGTTTCCCCATAAACATCATGGGGTTGATTATGTAGGTTTGCCATCATATGGTTTTAGTAAGCAAATAAGTTATAAGTTAAACTCTACCTAGTCGATGTACATACACTAAATTTTATCACGGTATGGTATATTTTTTTCATTTTCCCCATAAAAAACACGGTGGTTAGTACGTATGTTTGCTGCCGTACGGGTTTGTAAGCAAATATTTGTTGAGGATTAACTCTTCATAGTTAATCTTTCTACAAAATATAATCAATCTATGTCAATAAATAAACAAGATATAGGGGTTTGTTGATTCCCCATGAGAAAAACATGGGAATCATATTTTTTTCTCCATAATCGTTTAAGCTAGACAAAAAATTTAAAATACCAAATTGATTGTTTTTTAAACTCTTTTAAATTGTCCAAGTAAAATTTTAAAAGTATTGTAATTAATCCCCAAAAAAGCAAAAACCCATTTTTACCCTTTTGAGACCCCATTAATCTTGTTCCCACAATCCGATCATGCTGGTTCGCAAACTCATTAAAATAGACCTGCTCCTACATCTCCATACCGAATTTCATCAAAATCGGAGGCCCCTATCAAGAGTTTTTAGTACCGCGAAAACATAGATATACTGTATATACAGGGTGTCCAGCTTCCACCTTTACAAACTTTTCCAGGTTATTAAGCATGCCAAAACAAACAGAAAAATTACATAAATATATGTCCGGAAATGCTTCGTTAAGCCGCTAGCCGCCATTTTGTTTTTTACACTTAAGAATTTTTATTTCCGTAACGGGTTGTTGTATGGAGTTCATATTTGGCATATACCTTAATCACACCAATGCTCATTTTTAGAAAAAATATTATTTTTTTCCGATCAATATTTTCAAAATGGCGGCCATTTTAAATTTTTAAACTCAAATATCTTAAATACCGTAGATTTTATAAAAATTTTACTAGGCACAAAAAAGTTGAGAAATTAAATTATCTAAACATTGATACCAAGTTTGTAAGGATCCGACAACAAATAACGGAGTTATTGAGATGGTTCTCTTAAAATAACCTAAATTGGCATTAATCATGGTGCAAAATCAGTGTTTTTCTGCAGGAAAACCACAATAACTCCGTTATTTGTTGCCGGATCCTTACAAACTTAGTATCACTGTTTAGATAATTTAATTTGTCAACTTTTTTGTGTCTGGTAAAAGTTTTATAAAATTTACGGGTTTTAAGATATTTGAGTTTAAAAATTTAAAATGGCCGCCATTTTGAGAATATTTATCGGAAAAAATTATATTTTTTCTAAAAATGAGCATTGGTGTGATTAAGGTATATGCCAAATATGAACTCCATACAACAACCCGTTACGGAAATAAAAATTCTTAAGTGTAAAAAACAAAATGGCGGCTAGCGGCTTAATGAAGCATTTCCGGACATATGTTTATATGATTTTTCTGTTTGTTTTGGCATGCTTAATAACCTGGAGAAGTTTGCAAAGGTGGAAGCTGGACACCCTGTATATACATATATACATATAGTTTGTATATATTATATATATTTATATATAGTTTATATATAAATCAATTTATATTATATATATAGTGGTTATATATATATAGTTAATATATATATATATATATATAAACATATATGAAAATGATCGAATGGTTGTTTTTGGTTTCTGGGGACCTAAAAGTGACAAACTAACACGGTCCCGGCCATATGTCTTACCATGATTACTACTGTAATAGCGTGTTCCTTGTATACGCTAAAATAACAAATACTCTTTTAAAAGATCTGTTATTGTGCGGAAAATTTGGTAACGTAAAGGATTGTGTTAAGTCACCCCATAAAAAAATCTTACTTTGAGCTCTAACAACTAAATACTTGGTTCTATTGTGGAATCTGTGATGTGTTATTGAATGATCTTAAAACGAATTAAAATTGTTTCAAATTACTTTCTGCAATATGTGACCCATCGACCCTCAAACACAATTTTACTTGTTATGTTATTGAGATTTTTTTAGCGAATTTCCCTATAGGGAATACGCTATTAGGGTAGTAGCCATGGTAAGACCTAAGCCCGAGACCACTTTACTTTTTCTTTTTGAGGTCCCCAGAAGCCAAAAACACCGTTCGTTCATTTTCATATATATATATATATATATATATATATATGTGTGTGTGTGTGTGTGTGTGTGTGTGTGTGTGTGTGTGTGTGTGTGTGTGTGTGTGTCCGTGCGCAAACCAGCATTGTCGGGTTATGGGAACGGGGTTTTACGGGGTTCAAAGGGGTCAAAATTGGGTTTTTTGGCATTTTTGGACCTCAATTTTAAAAATTCATGAATTTTAACTCAAACCATTCGAATGAGCTTAAAAAAACAAACAATTTAGTATTTTGGATTTTTAACTTAACTTAAATGGTTACGGAGAAAATCATAAAATGTGTTTTCCATGTTATTCTTATGGGAAATCAAGAAACCCCTATATCTTACCTATTTGTTGACATAACTTAGTCAAATTTGGTATGTACATTATCTTGATAGGGTTTAACTTATACTTGCTTACAAAACCCATATGGCGGCAAACCTACATACTCACCCCCATGGGGGTTTATGGGGAAAATAAAAATTGTCAGAGCTTGATATAATTTTGTGTTTACATTCACCAATAATTGATTAAATTAAATTATCTAACAACGCCCCATGGCAGCAAACCTACATACTCGATCCTATGGTGTTTTTATGGGGAAAGTTAATAATCTAAAATTCCATTGGAAATTCGCTGAGTACGCAGGTCTGCTGCGACGGGGGTATTATTAATTTGTTTTAATTTATTAAATTCTACGGTAAAAACAGCTGGTTTGTCGAATACAGACAAATACGTTGAATGTAGGTCTTGAAACAAAGAAAAATTATTTTAATTCTTTTACTTTTTGCCCTTTATCCAACCCTTCGCCCTCAAACCCGATTCTATTTAAAATCTTTAAGTTTTAGGTTCTCTTTAATAATCTAACTTAAATTCATCATGAAGATCGTTCTTATCTCATTTGGCATTACATCAAAACAAGGCGTAAATACACAAAAGACAAATACCATAATAGGGAACTGAAGAATCTACAATTATCAGTGGCATTTTGGCGTATCTTAACTCGTAAAAAAAGTTTTTATTTACTTTTAAATATATAAACTAATATAACTAATAACTTAGTTTTATTCAGTTTATATTTAGGTATTAAAATTTAAAACTTAGTTAATAACTAAATAATTAATAAATCTAAATAATCAAAATAACTAACGAAATAAGCGTAAGTAAACTAACTAAAAAATAAATAACTAAAAAACTAAGAGTTTATCTTCAGTTTTAATGACTTTTTTTAATACTCCATTATTATTCTAAAGATACTTTAACGTATTTCAATCCTCTTGACATCAAGACAATCATTACAATTTTAAGTTTTATCTGCACATTGTCTTACTTTTAAAAATTAATAAACCATAAACTATTAAGGGAAAACAACTAATTAAGGGGCATGGGGGTGGAACCCCCGCTGAGCCCTAGGCTAGTGTCACTATATCGCTTTTACTTTCTCCCCCTATACCATAGTATATGGAAAAAGTATTGTTTTCATCAAAATTTTCGAATTTGAGTTGTTTGTGGATGTATCCATTTTGGTGCCCCCTGAGCACAGAGTAAGTAATACATACAGAGGTAAACTTCTAATGTAAACCGTGTTGCGGTATATTTTTAGTTCATATTTTTGTCTAATATTCTAATTGTTCCTATTTTGGCACATACAGTATGTGCCAAAATAAACAGTACTGAAACTGAATCAACTGGAGTTTCATTCATGATTGATCAGACAAAAAACGTGCGACTGTCCGAGGGTTGCTTCAAACTGGACGAAGGTCATACTGAACATGTTATTAATTAATTTTTATCTATGGTGCTCACTTTTACTGGTATGGTTTGGTAAAACTGTAACATGTTTGGCGCATACTGTATTATTGATATTTTGATTAAAAAATAACAAAGTATTTTCAACAAATTTGTTCGAAGGTGAAAGCGTTTTTTAGTAGTGTAATCTCATAAATCGCTATATAATCGTAATTTTTATTTCACCGACCCCCTTGATAAAATAATACCCCCACGCAGCAGACCTGCGTACTCAGCGAATTTCCAATGGAATTTCAGATTATTTACTTTCCCCATAAAAACACCATAGGATCGAGTATGTAGGTTTGCTGCCATAACCTGACGATGCTGGTTCGCGAACTCATGAAAATAGACCTGGTCTTACACCTCCATACCTAATTTCATCAAAATCGGAGGTCACCTTCAAAAGTTATCAGTACCAAGGACACATAGATAGATAGATAGATAGATAGATAGATAGATAGATAGATAGATAGATAGATAGATAGATAGATAGATAGATAGATAGATAGATAGATAGATAGATAGATAGATAGATAGATATATCTAAATATATATACATATATATGAAAATGAACGAATTGCGTTTTTGGCTTCTGGGGACCTCAAAAAGAAAAAGTAAAGTGGTCCCGGGCTTAGGTCTTACCATGGCTACTACCGTAATAGCGTATTCCCTACAGGGAAATTCGCTAAAATTGAATAAGTATGAATCTTTTTGACCTAAATTAAAGGCGTAGCGGACGTTTTAAATTTGACATTAGTTTTATGGGAATAAAAATCCAAGGTGGCGGGTGCTGCAGACTCTTTAACATCGTTTAAAAAGCTGCAACAAGGACTCTTTGTAAACTGTCAATACTTTCACATGCCCATTTCATTGTCTTGTTTTCCCCACAATTGAATGAATGTTTTCGCTCCTGTCACATTTTGTTATTTATTCGTCACAAAAGTTTAACACATCACCTCAAAGTATATCATCTTCACTCACTGTTAATATTCGATTTGATTTCGTGTAAACAAAGCAGACTTTTTTTAAACACTACATGGAGAATTTTTCAGAAGAACCTTTTGGAAAATATACCTTTCTCATTTTACATTTCCCATTTTGTTGTAAAGTATTTGACCTGCTACTTTTTTCCTTAGTATGTAGGACAAACGTCTTTGATTTTAACTCTATCAGTAGTGTGTTTTTGCGGTTGCTGGCTCAGTTCAATGACCTCTGAGGAATGTGATGACGTCATCGCCAAGGTCAACGACCCCGATGACGTCATCGATGACGTAATCGATGACGTCATCGAAGATGACGCAATCGATGACGTCATACCCATGACGTCATCAAAATGACGTCATCGATGACGTAATTGATGACGTCACCATCGATGACGTCATTTCCGTGACGTCAAACCCATGACGTTACAGAAATGACATGCTGATGACGTCATCATCCATTACATCATCAAAATGACGTCACTGACACTGTTAAGGTCAAGGTCACGCCGAAACTCAAAATTTTTTGGCACTTTTGCCGTTTCTCGCACTACGCTCCGAGTTTCAGTCAGAGTCCACATGACCTTGACGACTTGGAGCAAATCTGCGATGAGAAACAGCAAAAGTGCCAAGTCAAACTCGAGTTTGCGACATGACCTTGCTTAAACCGTCATCCACTAGTCCTCAGAGACCATTGAACAAGCACAACATCCGCAATTTCATATTACTGTGACCTTGAACACTTAACAACTACAGAGCGCCGACACCGATGCGCACCCCACGACAGCCACCGAGTGACTGACCGTCAGGCCCTGTGTACTCTAGGTATATCGGCTTGAGAGACTAAGACTCTAAACTGTCAGGAATGGGAGTAACTAACTGAATTTTGCAAGGAAAAGTCATTTCATCCAATATTTTAAACAAATCCTCATCGGTAAAACTGACATTAGTCCGTTTTGTATAAAACTTAGGGTGTCCGCGCAACAGTTTGCGCCACTTAGCTAAAGTCGAAACCCTCTTAACTTTGAGTGGTGGACTGTGAGCAACTAATAAAGCCTTAACACGGCTAAGTTTCTTACCTAAAGTGTCCCGCGACATGGCGTCTCCTCACAAAAGTCCACACAATACTGAGAGACTGCTTGTAGCGCACGAGTCAAGGGAAAAGAGGTGGGGGAAACAGCAGGAGTGGGGGAAGGTCACAGTGGTGGGGGAAGGTGAGGCTTAACGCTGGAGTATCGCATCACTTCACCATGAGCTGTCCTACAGTCAACACACTGTTCTCTTGGCCCGAGTTGGCACTAGAAGAAACATTTCTGTACAGCTTAGGCTGTGAGAGCCGAGGAAGCAAAGTCAAAGTGGAAATCGCGTTAAACTCCAAGATGAAGAGTCTCCTAAATAAACTAATTGTATCCTTGCAATCTCCTATAACTTTAGAGAAATACCACTTTATTAAGCGACACCTTATACTTTGGCAAAACGAAGCAGAAATGGAAAAGATTACAGTAAAATTAATTTAACTTAAAACTTGGACTGGACACTCATGGCGATACCACGTGGCGTGCAAACGCCACCCTAAACATTACAAGTTAGGTTATTGAGCACCTCTGGTACGATAACCGATGTGCTAGAGTTAAAGTGTGATGACCTTGAGTCAAAACACTGAAATACTACAAGTCGATATCGTCCCAGAGTCAAAGTGTAGTGACCTACATTCAGAACTTGTAAAATTACTTACATATAGAGAGCTAGAGAACAGCGAGGCGCACCGCATGGAAGCCGGAGACATACTGGCGAAGTGGTGTTGTGCAGCCTAGGGACCCAGTTGTGGTGGGGGTATAGCCAACACTTAGAGTACAAGTGTTGTGGGTGACCTTGACCCACTTAACTTAGTCAACCCCCCCCCCCCCCGACAAAAAGTGCGAACCCCCCCCCCCCCGACAAAAAGTGCAAACCCCCCCCCCCCCGACAAAAGTGCGAACCCCCCCCCCGACAAAAGTGCGAACCCCCCCCCCCCACCCCCACCCCCACCCCCTCCCCCACCCCCACCCCCTCCCCCACCCCTGATATCCTGGGCGTGGCAGCCCCGGTGGGGATATAAGGGGGTCCGGCCAGAGCCGGCTCGCAGTCCGCTCCCGCGCGTTGAACGTGAACGATCGGGACGGACCGCCATAGGCATCACTAAACATTGAATGGCGCCTTCAGTGTTTAGCGAAGTCTACTCTAACTTTAAGACTTGTATTAGTTGTAAGATATTGCGCTTGCGTTTGGGTATTGCGAATTGTTTTATATGAGAGTGTTTTACTTGTACCCTATGTCTCCTGCGTCTTTTATCCTTTGTGTCTTGTTTGTTATATGTGTTTAATGTGTATGTGCTTGTTCCAGCATTGACTACGTTGAGCTCAATTGTGTGTTGTAAGTGTGTTATATGTTTCTAAAGTGTATACGCTTGTTTTAGCAATCCCCCCTTGAGCTTTTTCAATGCTCAAAGTAAATTGTAAAGTCAGGGAACGGGAGTAGGCCCCCGTGTAAAGCCACTTTTAATAATTGGTAGGCTCCTTGCCAGGCATGCAAAAGGTTGCGGATGGCATTTGGGGAGCATGTCCGTTTGTAAGCTGGCAAGCAAAAGGTTGTGGCGGCCTCTGCACTCGGACCGAGGACGTAAGCCATTAGGGTGTCCTCAGTATGTTTCCCTTCTGGAAACTCAAAATTATGTAAATGAATCTTTGTTAGATATTTGTGTTTTTAGTCCCCAAGGCCCCCGAACATTCGTGGTTCGCCATGGATGTACGGGGGCCGAAATTTTTTAATGTCCGTGTGGCCTTGACCCACAAAGACTTGTAAAAATTCAATGCATTGTAAATTAAAAATATTAAAGATAGGTTACGGGAGTAGGCCCCCGTGTAAAGCCTATTTTAATTATCGGTAGGCTCCTGCCAGGCATGCAAAAGGTTGCGGATGGCATTTGGGAGCATGTCCGTTTGTACGCTGGCATGCAAAAGGTTGCGGCGGCCTCTGCACTCGGACGAGGACGTAAGCCACTAGGGTGTCCTCAGTTTGTTTCCTTCTGGAAACACAAAATTATGTAAATGAATCTTTGTTAGCTACTGAAAAGACAATGCAGTAAATGTTTACAAGTCTTGCGTGGCGAAGGGTACACGACATCGGATGTTGCCTTGTTGTCATAGTTGGGTCTCTTCGGAGGCTACAGCGATGACAACCCAAGTGCCTCACACCCCCAAAGGGGGGTGTGGGGCTTAATTTTTTTAAAGTTTTTTTGTGACCTTGACCTAAATATGTAAAATCTTTCAAAGTGTTTAACAGTCAGGTCTTATTAACACAGTTAATACATTAATGTCTGTTAAAAAATATAACAGTTAGGTATTTGTAACCCACAAGTTTGGAGTTGTTTATAGTTGGGTCCCTTGGGAGGCTTCAGCTATGGTAACATAAATGCCTCAAGTGGGGCTTATTTTTTTAAAAAGTGCGAACCCCCCCCCCCCGGCAAAAAGTGCGAACCCCCCCCCCGGCAAAAAGTGCGAACCCCCCCCCCCACCCCCACCCCCACCCCCACCCCCACCCCCACCCCTGATATCCTGGGCGTGGCAGCCCCGGTGGGGATATAAGGCGGCCGGGCTGCACGCACTTCTCATTCCGGTCCAAGCTCCCATACGGACAGGTACTCTCTCTCGCTCTTGAGACTTTTGTTTTACAAGTTCACTTCTTTCTTTACATCTAGTCTTTTCATTCATTACAATGGGTAAAATGGGTCTGAAGCTGAAAAACTACCCATCAACTTCAACCTCGACCGACACGTCTCGACCCTCATCATCCTCGACTTCGATCCTGGAATACCTGATGACTGCGAACATCCTGAGCTGCCTGACGATGCCGCCACCGCCGCCGCCGCCGCCACAGCCCGCCTCAATGCCCAGCCTGTCGCCATTGCCGGCGACAGTGGAAGAGGCTGGTGCACAGCCATCGTCAGGAGAACTCGTCAAGTCGTCAGGTCGAGTCCCGGTAGCCTCTCCAGCACTCTCGCTGCTATCGGACTCAGGATCGGAGTCTGCGGCTTTTGAAGAGACGTCTAGGCCGAGGATCACCCCATACAGCAGAACCCGGAAAATCCTCTCATACACTACATCCCAATGTCCCTCACCTATATCCCCCATGCCACCTACACCAACCAAACCTCCCCGTAAATCCATCTTCTCCCCTGATCTTCTCACCATAGACCTAACACGCTCTCCTACCCCGCCCAAAATTGTTTGCTCCATCCCGCTTGAACAATCTTTGCCCCTTCTACCTCCTTCCAGCCCCATCCCTTCTAGCCAGCCTAATTCAGAGAAGCTCCAAGACACTCCGCTAAAGAGTCCAACACAGAAACGTAAACGCGTTAAAGCCCCTGCTGGCAAGGGTAAGAAATGCGATTACGCTTGGATGTCTAGTAAGTTTGGGGTTTTGTGTTGCCAGAAACTTGCTTGTGCAGAAGGGGATCGCTGCCAACGACACCTCAAAAGTACAGTCAAATTTCGGCAATTCAAACCCTATACTCTGTACATTAAGCCTAAAACGTTCAAGTTCAGACATCCCCACGGTCCGCAACCGCGGGATATTAGAAGGCTAAAGGTTGATGAAAAATACTATTTCATTGGTCAGACATATGGAGCAGGTAATAAGAAAGTAGAAATCGTTGTAAAAGGTGAAGGCCACCTTTGTACAATGCAAGTACCACCTCGGATGGTACAAAGAGAATTTTTCATACCTAAAGCCTATCTAATACGAAGGAAAGGATGTGAAACCGTGTGGGAAATGGACTAGGACATGGGCCCACCAAAAAAACAAAATTGTTAGGCTGTGTTGGACAATATTTAAAAAGTCTTTTTCCAAATTATGTTTCCAAATTTAGTCTTAACCCTCTTAAAGTAAGGGAGAGGGGTATTATACAAGTCAAGTTATAAAAAAAAAAAAAACACTTGACTTGTATAATACTTTAACCTGGCGGTGATGTAAAGTCACTGGGACAATCTCAAACCGTGTCCTTGAGGGCGAAGACTAAGTTACAAAAATCTTTAACAAATAAAAACTTACCTCCAAACACTTGTAGCTTGCTACAAGTGTTTGGAGGTAAAAATTTTTCAAAGTTTGAATGACCTTGACCCATATAAATTACTGTTTAAAGTAAAGTGCTAACCTTACAACTAATGTTGTGTATCACGTGATACCCCCACTCTAACGCTCTTACTAAGCTTGTATGAGCCGTTCATTTGCTTCAGTCTGTTTCTGTGCTCCGTGGTAAACATGTCACGGTACAATTACAAAGGTGGTGACTTCTTGATAGATCAACACAATGCTTGGGAAGTGCTAAACCAGCATAGAATGGAAGTTGAGTATTGTATAAGACGAGACGGGTCTACATTTTATCTATGTATTATAAACAACCAAACTCATAAGTATGAACACTGGACAAAAATTAATTATAACAACATAGATGAGCTGTTTGCTTGGGTGTTTGAGGTGTGTAAAGTTATAGAAGAAACCAAAATAATGGGTGTGCTAAAGGTATGTAAAACTGATGACCGGGAAGACTAAGCAAAATTTCTTTCAACCCCCCCCCCCCCCCCGTGTTATCCCCACCACTAAAAATGGGTATATATAGGAGTGGTGATCAACCGTCCTCTCATTCTGCTTTACACCGTTAAGCTGAACACCACCATGTCTGCTATGAACGTCCCAGCCTCTACCTCTGGCCCGGCTGCCTCCAACTCCAGCCCAAGCATTGGACCAATCCGATCGGGGCCTTCGTCAAGGAGTCGTGTCCGATTCTCCGGCTTTGGTCCTGTGAGGAAGGAGTTGTGGAGCAGCGGAGCTTCTCAACCAACCACGATGGATGCATCAACCCAGACTCCACCAAACATCATCGAGTGGTACGACAAAGTCATAGAGCAGAGGGACAGAATGCTAGAGAATACTCGCAGGGAGCTACTTTATATCCGGAGTAAATGGGAAAAACTAATTAAGAAGTGTGAAAGCCTGTTGGACAGTGATGATAGTGAGGATGAGAGTGGATAGGTGTGTGGGTAAAGACTTGGACTGGGACTTGTGTGTTTGTATGAATGTGTGCGTGAATGTGAAATACAGAGCGGGGGATAGATCACTCTGTGGCAATGGACTAACATGCCACTTAGTGATCTATCCCCCGTTCTGGTAATGTTTTTGGATGGCCTTGACCCACTTTACCAAGGCTAGCTAGTACCCCCACCACTGATAAGTGTATATATACGGGTATTAACGTGCAGTTTGGTTATTCTGCTTTGCACCGCTTAGCTGAATACAGCACTGTAACATGGCTTTCAACCCCAAAACTTCTCAGGCTTCCTCTTCTTCTTCAAGAAGGCGTGCTGCCAACGTCCTGCCTGCTACTCGTGGACCTGCTCGACCATTCCACAGCATAACTGTTGCTCGGGCAAACGCCTGCAAAGCTCCGATGCTACGGACCTTGCTGGAGGTAAGCCAAGACGGACAAGGCTTGCTCAGTCCTGGTCAACGGCAGGAGCAAGAAAGGCGTATGGCGTACTTCAGGCTGCAGGGTGTAGTTCCCAGCTTGAAGTTAGGCGATCCGAGAGTAGCAAGCATCAACGAGGCAGCGGACTACATATCACACCTTCACAGTGTTTTAGAAGTAAAGGACCAACAAATTGAAAACTTAAAAGAACAATTGAAACAATTTAACTTTAATCCTGTGGAGTTTGTGGAAGCAGTGATGAGTGATAGTGATGATGAAGGAACTGAATATATATTGGGTATGTAATGAAAGACTTGGACAGGGACATGTGTGTGTGTGTGTGTGTGTGTAGAATACAGAGCGGGGGATAGACTACTTTGCGGCAATGGACTAGCATGCTGCTTAGTGGTCTATCCCCCGCTCAAAGGGTAGCATTGGATGACCTTGACCCACTTTACAGCAAGGACAACCGGTTAACTGGTATAAAAGAGGGGGTCTATACATCTCGACTTCATTCTGCTTTGGACCTTCCAGTGGAACGCTAGAAACAATGAGTGGATCGCTGCTTGGTGCTAACTTGGACAGGTATTCTGTGATGGTACACTATGAAGATTGTAGAGACATGTTGACGGCTGTGTATGATTGTTTGGTGAGAAAAATCTTTCAAGAAAACTGCCAATTTATGTTAGCGTGGAAAAGAAACTTGTTTGTTGATGGTCATGCTACAATGCAAAGCATGAACCACCTTCATGTGTTAAAAGTAGGACATCATAATTTGGACGAACTGGACGATATGTTTAGGGAGCTGGAGTGTTTGATACATCAGGAATGTAAACCATGTGAAATTGAAATTTTTAAATTGGATATGGAATTAGAATAAAATGTGTTAAACAGGACTTGGACTTGGACTTGATTGAGGTTTTGTAGAACAGAGCGGGGGATAGATCACTTTGCGGCAATGGACTAGCATGCTGCTTAGTGGTCTATCCCCCGCTCAAAGGGTATCTTTACGTGACCTTGACCCACATAAATTGTATAGTTGGTGGGGGTATAAAAAGGGTAAGCAAATTGGATGGATACAACACTTCCATACCATGGCTCCACTTGACAACACCGTGTTCCATCGCAACAGAATTGTCTCTATTCTGGAGGTAATACCTCTAGAAATTATAGAAGTAGAGGACCAACTACCTGCGGTTGATCAAGAAGAGGAGGAAGAGATAATGGATATTGAAACGGACTCTGACGAAGCTGGTTCAACGGACAATGAAGTGGACTTGCACGCCTACGAAACATTAGAGTCATCATCTGAGTCGGAAATGGAATTCCAATTGGAAATTGAAGAAGAAGAAGAACAAGACACTCCTCATCGTCCAATGGATAGGATGTTAGTTGCCAGAAGAATTATGTATTGTCATCGCTGCCTATTCCGTGATGAGGATGATTCCGACTCTGATGGTGATGTTTCACCTTTGTAAAAGCTTAAACAAAAAGTTAAAAAAAAGAATGTGAGCGGGGGATAGAGCACTTTGTAGTAAATGATGCTGCTTAGTGCTCTATCCCCCGCTCAAAATAATAATTCTAAATGGCCTTGACCTATATAAACTTGCTCAAACAGATGTCTTTGAAAAACATGTACAAATTATTGAATCTAGACCAAATATCATCAATTTATCAAGCCTACTGATAAATGTATTACAAACGGTTGTGTAAAGGCTAAATTTAGCACATGAGTGATAACCTGTTTCTATATGACGTCACTTTCCCCACCTATCTGCCTCGGATATAAAGGGTCCCGGTGGAGCGCGCTGCTCATTATTGTGTGGACATTCACAGAGTGTGCATTCAAAGCCAAACTGTTTGAAATGGCTCTTTGCGACATTTGTGGGGAAATCTTTCAAGACGAAGATCTTTTCACCATACACAGAGAATTACATGAAGAAGAAGATGGAAAAGAAGATATTATCATCGATGAAATAGACTTAGACTCAATTGACCGGTTTTTGGAAGAGCATCAGAAGCAGACGGACTACTGGGACAGCTATCTACAGCAAATGCAAAGAAAAAGACCTAGTGTGATCCAATTTGCTGGTGCTGGACCATCCACTACTAGAAGACCTATTGAAGAAGAGGATATGCAAGAAGAGGACACGGAAGAAGAGGACACGGAAGAAGAACTGGAAGATGTGAGACAACTGCGCGTTACGGCCTTACCAGGACAAGTTGTAACACATTTTAAAATTGATAATGTGCAATTGGAATTAGATAATTTTATAACCCAGGCCAGAGTACTTGTTGGAAAAACGCTAAAAGAAGAATTACAGAGATTGAACTTCATTAAATTTGGACTGGTGTTAGAATCAAAGTTTACCAATACTGATGGTGAAACGGCATTAAGAGCATTCATTACCAAAAACCGAACCCTTACAACTGAATCTGATATCAATGAAATTATTGAAGAATGTTTGCATGAACTGCTAGTTAAACTGCAAGAACATGAAGGAAGAGGATCCGGCTGGAGTCTGTCATCGATTGAAGGTATGGATGTAAGGGTTCACAAGCACGGATATGGTATAAGGGGTAGTAGTTATATACCTTTGCCAAAGAAGATACAAGCTACCAAATCTTGTATCAATGTGCAAAATGAGGACAATGAATGCTTTAAATATGCTATGCTAACAAAATATGTGCAAGAAAATCCTTGTAGAGTTAGCAGAGCGTATCAAAATGTCCAACACCGCTACAACTTTCGAGGTTTGTCATACCCTGTTAGTGTTAAAAGTATTGGTAATTTTAAGAAACAAAACCCAGGTGTTTCTGTAAATGTGTTTGGTTTAGATGATTCCAATAGTGTTTATCCTCTGAGAGTATCAAAAGTTGAGGAAAGAAACCACACGGATCTGTTATTGATAACTAAGGGTGAAATTTCACATTATGTGTGGATAAAGGACTTTGCAGCCTTGGTTAAAAATCAATTATCAAAACAGAAACGTAGGTTAACAGTGTGTAAAAGATGTTTCTGTTTCACATATAAAGAGTTGAGACGTGGAGGATCGGAGTGGTTGTCGGAACACCAGCGGCTTTGTAATGACAACTATGAAGTGAAGATTAGTCTGCCACCACCATCTAGAGCATTTGTCCAGTTCAATAAAACAGTTCACCAATACCGGATTCCACTAGTTATCTATGCTGACTTTGAATCCACGTTAGTGCCGCAGGAACTTCCGGATGGTGAAGTAACTAGAAGAACCAAATATCAATTGCATCAACCTAACAGTTTTTGCTTATTGGTGAAATCTACTTTACCTGAAGAACAATTGCAAGACTATGGCTTAACATCCACTCCGATACTCTACCGTGGGGAAGAAGCTGCTAAGTATTTTGTAGACCAGTTGTATGAGATTGCTGAAAAGGCGGAACGCTTATACGGTAATGTTTTACCCATGGAACCTTTGAACCAAAATCAACAAGAAGAATACATTTCAGCAACAAGATGTTATCTATGTAAGAAGAGCTTCAGTGAAGAAAATCCAAAAGTAAGAGATCATGATCACCTCACAGGGTTATACAGAGGACCTGCTTGTAATTCATGCAATATAAATTACAAACTGCCAAACTTTATCCCTGTAGTGTTACACAATCTTAGCGGCTACGACTCCCACTTCATTATTCCAGAATTAGGAAGAGATAATGGTAAAATCGATGTTCTTGCTACAACATTGGAAAAGTATATCAGTTTCTCAAAAACAGTAGGTAAAATTAAACTTCGCTTTGTAGACTCTTATAGATTTATGGCATCTAGTTTGAGCAGATTGTCTGAGAATCTACGAAGAGAAGACTTAAAAGAAACCAGCAAGATTGTACCTGAAGATAAATTGGACTTAGTATTACGTAAAGGAGTGTTCCCCTACGATTACATAACTTCTACAGAAAAATTTGAAGAAACCAGTCTACCACCGATTGAAGCCTTCAACAGCAAATTAAACGAAAGTGAAATCTCCGTTGAAGAATACAATCATGCTTGTAATGTTTGGAACCAACTAAACATTCAAACCTTAGGGGAATATTCTGACTTTTATATAAAATTGGACGTAACTCTGCTGTGCGATGTGATGGAAGAATTTCGAAACACCTGCTTCTCCGCCTATGGACTGGACCCTCTACACTCGTACACATCTCCAGGATTAGCATGGCAAGCTATGCTAAAGTCAACCAACTGTCGACTGGAACTTCTAACGGATATTGATATGGTGCTCATGATGGAATCTGGTGTACGGGGCGGTTTGACACAACCTGTAACACGTCATGTCAAAGCCAACAACAAGTACATCCCCGGCTTTTACGAGCAACAACCATCGGTCTACCTTGGCTACTTTGACGCAAACAACCTTTATGGTTGGGCAATGTCAAATCCGCTTCCCTACGCTGACTTCAAATGGATCGACCCGGCCACCATCGGAGACATCTCACAGATTCCAAAGGATGGTCCAAAAGGCTATATTTTGGACTGTGATTTTGAATACCCGGAGCACCTTCATGACCATCACTACGACTTGCCTCTCCTAGCCAAGACTGAAGTTTCACCGACAGGAAGATGGCCAAAATTGATGATGACCTTGGAGAATAAAGATCGCTATGTGGCTCACTACTGGGTAGTTCAACAGGCTCTCGAATTGGGTCTACGTATAGTGAGAATTCATAGAGCAATTGAATTCACCCAGTCTTGTTGGTTGAAACCATATATTGATTCCAACACTACAAGAAGAGCTGCAGCGACAACAGCATTTGAAAAGGACTTCTATAAATTAATGAACAATGCCATCTTTGGGAAGACCTTGGAGAACAAAAGAAAACACAAAAATGTAAAATTAGTGAGTGATCCTAGGAAATTGGAAAAATTAGTGCAAAAACCAAATTTCGGAACATCCATGATTATAAACGAAAATCTAGTCGCTGTCAGTATGAAGAAAACAACAATAGTCATGGACCGTCCGTTATACATAGGTATGTCGATTTTGGACATAAGTAAAACCCTGATGTATGATTTCCATTATAACAAAATGGTTAAACACTACGGAAGGGAAAACATTGGAGTCGCATACATGGATACGGACGCGTTTATCTACTGGATAAAGACTTTGGACATGTATGAAGACCTAAGGACTTTTCCATACAAAGAAGATTTCGACTTTTCTGACTATCCGAAGAACCATCCAAATTTCAATGAAAAAAATAAAAAAGTAATTGGAAAATTCAAAGATGAAGCAAATGGAATGCCTTTAGAAGAAATAGTAGCGCTGATGGCGAAATTATATTCATTTAAGATGTACCACGAGAACAACACACCGACAGTCAAGAAAGCAAAAGGAGTGAAGACATCTTATTTGAAAAAACACGTAACATTTGACCACTACAAGACTTGTTTGTTTGAAGATACTACGATATCAGCAACATTCAACAATATCCGAAGCTTCAAGCATCAAGTCTACAGTGTCACCGAAATTAAAAAAGCACTGTCAGCTCGGGATGATAAAAGACATATGTTGCCCGACAAAATCCACACTCTTCCTTTCGGCCATTACTCCTTAAACCCTATCAACTAGTAACCTATTCTTCGTCCTTCTACAACTTCGACCTTATTCCTTTCTCCTTCCGTAAAAAAATGGGGAACACGGCAAGTCCAACGCCGTGTTCCCCATTTTTTTACACAAGTTTGGATGACCTTGACCCATATAAATGATGTGAATATTTAAAACAACATTCATTGTGATTATACATGTGATACAACAAACATTGAAACCTGCAATATGAAGGACTTGAAGCAACAAATTGTCAACGAACTTCATAAACCTGCAAGAAGAAAGTTTCCACGAAGAAATACGGTGATAAAAGGAATTAATGATTTATATCAAGCGGATTTAATCGAAATGATTCCTTATAGCAAACAAAATAAAGGATATAAATACATATTGACTGTTATTAACTGTTTTTCAAAAATGGCAGATGCTTTACCACTAAAAGATAAAAGTGGCAAAAGTGTTACAAAAGCAATGGAAACAGCTATACAAAGAGACAAACATACTATTAAACATTTACAAACAGATGATGGAAAAGAATATTTTAATAAGGAATTTGCAAATTTAATGAAAAAACACAATATAAACCCATTATTCAACCAATTCAGAAGTAAAAGCCTCAATAATCGAAAGATTCAACAGAACTTTAAAAAGTGCAATGTATAAAATGTTTTCCAACAGAGGATCGCACATATGGATTGATATGTTACCAAAACTTATAAACGATTACAATAACAAATTTCATAGGACTATCGGGATGAAACCAAACCAAGTAACTAGTAAAAATGAAAACCTTGTATTAAAACGTATAAAAACGAATACTAAACCAAAAGTTGAAAAACTAAAGCCTAAAAAATTTAATGTGGGTGATAAAGTGCGAATAAGTAAATATAAAGGTGTATTCAGTAAAAGATACATGCCAAATTGGACCAATGAGGTTTTTACTGTATTCAAAGTACAACCTACAGTACCTGAGACATATATTTTAAAAGATAATAAAGGACAATTGCTTGAAGGAGGGTTTTATGGACATGAAATGTTAAAATCAACAGTAGGCGATGTATATTTAGTTGAAAAGGTGTTGCAACGGAAAAAAGATAAGGTCAAAGTACGATGGTTAGGATTTAATAAGACGGAAGATTCTTGGATACCTAAAAAGGATTTGATATAACGATAGAGAATCATTTTAGGTTGAACCATTACAAAGGATGGAGATAGTACCACAAAAAGAGAGTTTTACTATTAATAATATAGATGAACTCACAGTGGATAATTCAGAATTCAATAGTGGGAAACATGGCAATTTGTTACCAAACACCGTTCGTTGTCTGGTTACCGGACCTTCCAACTGTGGAAAAACTAATGTAGTATTCAATTTGATTACAAACCCTAAAGGATTACGATTTAACAATCTATATGTATTTTCAAAATCACTACAACAACCAAAGTATCAATTATTGGAAAAAATACTGACTAATGTGCCTGAAGTTAAATATTTAAAGTTTAATGCAAGCGAGAGTGTCATGCAGCCACAAGAAGCTAAACCATTCTCCGTGTTTATATTCGACGATGTATCTTGTGAAAACCAAAACACAATAAGGAATTACTTCGCTATGGGTCGACATAACAACATAGATAGCATTTATATTGGCCAAACTTACAGCAAAATACCTAAACAACTCATTAGAGACAATGCAAACATGTTAATTGTATTTAAACAGGACGAAACCAACCTAAAACATATATATTTTGATCATGTAAATGCGGATATGACATTTGAACGATTTAAAGAGTTGTGTGGAAAGGCTTGGGCTGAAAAGTATGGGTTTCTAACAATTATGAAGGAACAACCGCTAAACAATGGTCGATACAGGATAGGATTTGATAAATTTATATTAATACATTAAACGCGGTATAACACATTCATTGTTGTACAACACGTCTTGCTACAAACATGGTTAACCAAGAAAAATTAGTAAAAGAAATAAAATCACTTAGTGATTCTATTCGGGCTAAAAACAGAGCATTGAAACTAGGTATTAGCGAGAGGGAGAAATTCCTTGAATCTACTTTTAAACCTATTACTGAACCCTTGAAACAATTAAACAAAAAATTTGCTAAACCTGTATTGGAAGGAGATGCGATTGCACCTATTACGAAGTTTGAAAGAGAAAATGTAAAATCAGAAGAGTTTAGTGATGAAGACCCGGAATCCTCTACGTATAGTGGTTTTACCGGTGGAGAACCCGAAAGAGAGCTAGAATCACCGGACTATAGTGGAATAAAAGAATTATATGAAGTAAAAGCCAAAAGAGGACATGAAGTTGTATCAACTGCTAGTGAAGAGGAAAAA
The DNA here is from genome assembly GCA_030545055.2 of Neoaliturus tenellus. Classification (NCBI taxonomy): domain Eukaryota; kingdom Metazoa; phylum Arthropoda; class Insecta; order Hemiptera; family Cicadellidae; genus Neoaliturus; species Neoaliturus tenellus. Next base: position 30,437,758 of record CM061535.1, read on the forward strand.
GAAGAAGAGACAAGGGAAGGTCCGTCAAACATAAGCTTGTTGGGTGAAAACATTCATAACAAAGGACCTTTAGGAAGGAAATACATGGTAAAAATGTTACTCGGAACAATTCCTAATAAGAATTACCATAGTTATGGAGCGAGATTAACAGAAGACGGTTTAATGATAGGTAATAGCCCGTTAAACGTTGACGAACATGATAATATTGTCATTGGTGATCAAAGGTATAAGGGCACAAAAGGATTATTTGAATTATTATTTGAAAATAAGCCTTCAGTATCGGTAGTGAAAGAAAAAGACATGGAAGCATATAAAAATATTTTGGAACAGACAAATGCATATAGGAGAAAGTATTTACCTGACCAGCCTCCTTTTAGATCTAAGTCTTTAAAATATAAAGAATTTGTATCCAAGTTAATACCAACTAGAAGACAAACAATGCCGTTAACACAAAGAAAACCTGTAAAACGAAGATTTATGGCATCCAATTTGGATGTAAGTGCTCAGGAACGAAGAAAAAGAAGTAAGTCCGTTACGGGTACAGGTTTAATGAAGAAACTATATAACACAAATGTGATTTATTACAATAATATCAATAAATTGGTGGATAGAATGAAACTAATACATGAAGCTAAAGAAGCGGGTCATACTGGATTGGAAAACGAATGGGTGGCTTTAGTGGATGAACTCCGAAACCGTGGGGTAATCTCATAAAAATGCGTTACTCCCTAGAATACTATTCAGTTGCACCATGAGTGTCGACAAGTTCGGACGTTACTCCTCGGATGGGTTATATTATGCCAATAGTTTAAAAAGAAGTGCTGGTTTACCACAAACACCTGATGGAGATTATGATATGAGTAATAAAAGGTTAAAAAACATAAAAGATCCTACGGATGAAAACGATGCAGTAAATCTAAAAATATTAAAGGAAAAGATATCGCCAACATTAAGACTACAAAATAACACATATGACGCAGAAGATCATAGAATCATTAACGTTGGTAAACCAAATCAAAACGGTGATGCAATAAACAAAGGTTATTTGTCATCTGAATTAAAAAATACGTTAAAATTCAATGGGAAAACGTATAGTGCTAACAATAAACGTATATCCAACGTAGATGACCCTAAAGATGCAAAAGACAGCGTAAATAGACGCTATTTACATTCTTTGATACCTGAAAAGACAAAAGATGGATTTTCTTTTTATAAATTTGTTATTAATGATATAGGTTATCCAAAAACTGAAAACGATGCTGTAAATCTAAAATATATTAAAGATCATTGCATCATACGTGATGTAGGGGTTATAGATTGTTTTAATAATTGTTTAGCAAATGTTAAAGATGGTTCGGCGCCATCAGATGGTGCAACAGTGGGTCAAATGATGGAAACCTTAAAACAAGAAACAACCTCTTTTGTAAAACAAGATCAAGTAGTATCGAAGCAAGGGGATGAATTTGTTCAAGGTAATGAAAAATTTAATTTATTAACATACAAAAATGATGCTTGGGATTGCATGGATAAAAAGTTATCAAATATGGGATGGGGTTATGAAAAACATGATGCAGCTGCTTTATCACAAACCGTACATCTAGATCCAGATCGATATTTTAGATGGTTTACATGTAATAATAGAGTGATAAGAGACTTGGCACAAGGAATAGAAGCAAATGATGCTGCAACTGTAGGACAGACCATTACAACATCATTAAAGGATAGTAAAGTGTATAATTGTAATAATAAACGTATAACAAACCTTAAAGACCCTGAACATGTAGATAATGCTGTCACTGTTAATTTTCTTGTAAAAGTTTTAGGTAATGCGATATTTGATTTACATAATCATTTTACACCAGATATTCTTCAAGGAAAATCAGGTCATAATACTTATGCTGAATCCATGAGAGGTGAGTATATTAAACGAGAAATTTATAATAAATACTTTATTAACCCTAAAACGAAACAGTTTAGATCATCAGATTGGGGTGATATTGATATTTAAGTAAATAACTCAATAAATGACTTCATTTATGTGCAACCTGTCATAGAGTTAACACATGAGTTGCACATTGCCATTATAAAAGGACAATAATGACGTTCAAGTACATCAGTCCATATCGAGACACTGCAAGAAAAGGAGGTGGGATCACGTCCACAGCGGTTTCTCTGTTAAGTAAAGCTTTAAAACAAATTCCAGTAGGATCCATAGTAAATAGAGCAATAGACGCATTACCATACGAATTTCATATACCAGGAGGTTATCAGTATTGCGGACCAGGAACTAAATTGAAAAAACGACTGGAAAGAGGCGATCCTGGCATAAACAAGTTAGATCAGGCTTGTAAAGAACACGATATCGCATATTCCACGTTTGCCGATTCAAAAAATAGATCAATAGCTGACAAAAAGCTTGCGGACATAGCTTGGCAACGAGTAAAATCAAGTGACGCTAGCATAGCAGAAAAAGCAGCAGCTTTAGCAGTAACAGCAGGTATGAAGGCTAAAACAGCAGTAGGAGGTGGAAGAAGGAGGAGAAGGAGAGTAAAAAGGAGGTCAACCACAAGAAAACATGGAGGAAATATAAAAAGAAGACGACGATCTACAAGAAAAGGCAGGAAGAAGCCCACCGTGTGGTCAATGGTAAAAAACGGGGCAGGTCTTTACCTAAGACCCTATCGTGCATATTAAATGAAAGAAATCAATTGGTCATACCACATAAAGCATTAACCAATATTGAATTATTTAAATATATTTCCTGTTTAAAAATACCATTTTTTCGCGGTGTGTTTATGAAAGACAGTTTACCAAAGAAAATGTGGCAAAATGAGACTGGAATTGTAAATTTGGATAATACTGAAGGGCCTGGCACCCATTGGGTTTGTTATAAGAAACTAAATAACAATGTATATTATTTTGATAGTTTCGGTAATTTGCCACCACCAAAAGAACTTCAAAATTACTTTAAATCTGCTAAAAACATATATTATAACTATAAAAGAGAACAACCTGATAATACTTCAATATGCGGCCATTTATGTTTGGAATTTCTAGCTAAAAGTATCAGTCACTATTGAGATGTCTTCCTATACGGTATCATTAACAGGAAAATCGTCCACTTTACGAAGTATCCTTTTTCCAGCGTTACGCTTGCAAAAAGGGAGGTTTTGGGAGGCGGCACTATTGGATTTTACAACGTACAACTCTATTCCCAATGTTACGGAAGGTAAAAATAACATATTGCATTATTATAAGGGAAAGGATGCCAGTGGAAAATTTACAGACTTACAAGAGTGCAGGTTACCCACAGGTTCTTATGAAATTGATCATATAAATGAATTTTTGCAAACTAAAATGGGAAAAGACAATATAACATTAAAAGGTAATAATAATACGATGAAAGCTGAAATTACTTCCAAATATTATATAGATTTCACTCAACCAAACTCAATTGGTGATTTATTAGGATTTTCCAACGATGGGCCTGTATTAGAACCAGATGTAACACATTCCGGTAAAAAAACAGTAACAATATTAAAAGTCAATAGTATAGACATAACTTGTAACATTATACAAGGTGCTTACAGGGATGGGGCTAACACCCACATCATACATACTTTTTACCCAAGTGTACCACCTGGATTTAAAATTGTTGAAAAGCCACAAAACCTGGTATATCTACCGTTGAACACCACTTTCATTTCAGACATCGTGTTGAGCGTATTGGATCAAGACGGTAACTTGGTAGACTTCAGAGAAGAGCCTATTACGATTAGATTACATTTAAAATCGACACTTTAATACAAAACCATGGGTTTAACATTTAAAAGCGAACAACCTACGGGAAACCGCATTAGTAGCTCTTCAGCTGTGGAGGAGTTAACACGCGAGAACATTCGTTTCTTAGAGAGAATTGGATTAAAATTAACCGATTATGGATATACTGGATATAGCGCAGGGTCCAACATTCGACGAAACCCTATGGGAAAAAGAATATCACACCCACAACCCTTACACTTCATCGAAATTAAACAATAACGATGAAATTCGTATTCCCATACAAAATCAAGACATTTACACACTACCATGTGAAAGTTACTTGTATATTGAAGGACAAGTTACTAAAAAGGACGGTACTACTGTTGGTACAACAGTTCCATTTATAAATAATCCTATGGCTTTCCTATTTGATGAAATTAGATATGAAATATCAGGTGTAACAGTTGATTCCACTAAAAAAGTAGGTATTACGACAACTTTAAAAGGATTAACATCTATAACACCCAATGAAACCAATTTACTTAAACCTGCCGGATGGGTATTACCTACGATTGACACGATCACTCCAAATCCAAATGGATATTTTGATTTTCATATTCCATTACGTTTGTTGCTTGGTTTTGCTGAAGATTATAGGAAAATAATATTAAACGTTAAACAAGAATTAGTTTTGTTGAGATCTTCTAACGATAAAGACATTATTAAAGCTGCAGATGCTACTACAGATGCAACTTTAGAATGGAAATTAAAATTAGACAAAATTGTATGGAGAGTTCCACATGTTAAATTGGCTGACGAGCATAGAATGCTACTTTTAAGAAAATTAAAAGCCGATCGTGATATTGTTATTCCATTTAGAAGTTGGGAATTCCATGAGCATCCCAGTTTACCTACTACGGATCGACACACTTGGACTGTTAAAACATCGAATTATGTAGAACGAGCCAGGTATATTATATTTGGTTTACAAACAGGTAGAAGAGACGCCATTACTAAACATGCAGGACAATTTGATCATTGTGACTTGAAAAATATTAAAGTTTATTTAAATTCACAATTCTTTCCATACGACAATTTAAATGTGTCATTCACTAAGAAGAAATACAGTATATTGTACGATATGTACGCGAGATTCCAAAGTTCATATTACGGTAAAACAAATACACCTTTATTATCACCTGACAAATATTTCGATGCCTACCCAATAGTTGTAATCGATTGTTCTAAACAAAATGAATCAGTAAAGTCATCAAGTGTGGATATAAAAATAGAAATGGAATTCAACGATGCTATACCGGCTAATACAACTGCATACTGTTTAATTCTACATGATAAAATCGTAACATACACACCTTTAACTGGAATTGTTAAAAATGTATTGTAAGAACCGGTTTTGTTTCATTCCGCGAGTATAAAAGCAGAGCGTACAGACCGCTCCTCATCAGTTTGTTGCCTACTGTTGTATGGGTAGCATCGTATTCAATATGGCTTCTCCTAGTGGTACACCTGAAAATGTGGTAGATATTGAGAAGGAGATATCTGAGTTTTTAGATCCTCAAGGTCACCAGGAAGGAGGTGAACAAAACGTTTGCGGACAACTTCACGCCAGTAATAATGTTGAAGAAAAAGGTAAAAGAAGAAAGAGTATACAAAAGAGAAAAAGGGATATTGAAGATAATATTTCTCCAAACATATTGAGTGAGGTATTTTTGCGAATATTTTACCCAATCTCTTCCAGTTTGGATAAAAGTGTTTTAATCGGTGTTATGAAATCTACAGATTATTCCCCTACTGTAATTTTAACTCATGGACCCAAAATGATTTTGTTTACGGACAGTGCTTGGGAATCGTTTATGAAACATTTGCATCTGCTAGAATGCTATTTAAGTAGTAACATGTTTGGAAGAAAGACAAGAGTAGGACTTTTGGATTCAAATGTGGAAATTGATATTATTAAACAACGTGGTGATCATCAGCTACGGTTTAGAGACACAACAAGACATGATAACAAAATTCAACTTAATCGAGAGGAGTTTTTCATTTTAACTTGTGCTACTGAACCTATAACAAGATACTTGAGACAACTGGTGTTTTCAAGTTCGATTATTAAAGATTATCTGGAAGACACTTTGGACAAACAACCGGACGCACCTATATTATATGGACCTGTAGATACTTCTATATTTAATAGAGTTCCTCATGAAGTACAGATGTGGAGACAATTGGAAAAGTACGCTCAACTACATAAGAAATCAGTAAAACAGGAAGAAGAGGAAGATGGAGGAGAAGAATCAAGTGTTAGTGATGAAAATGAAAACAAGGAAAATATAAAGATGGAAACTTAAATGACAATGGTTAGTTTTTAAAACAATAACCAACATTTTGTGGGGTTAGGCCTATTGGGGACGGTGCCCACGTTAAATATACACCAACGCGCCAACAACTGTACGGCCTGGTATAAAAGTAGTACCTACCGTGGTGTGGAAATCAGTTGACCTCCTGACTTCGTAATGAGCAGACGTGTGACCTTCAAAATGGACAAGGGAGAAGAACAACAAGTAAAGTCCAAGCCTGGTATTATTGAGTTTCAAGCGTTTCGTGGTAATGATGATAGATTCATTATAAAAGAACTTGTGTTTTTGGACATGAATACAAGTGTTCCTTATTCGTTTTTATTTAAACCACCATGTTCTTATTCGTCTTTAACTAGTAAAGCCGCTACTACCAACAGATGGATTTCAAAACACTTCCATCATATCGATTGGTATGATGGTTTTACAAGTTACACGGACTTGTATCATATTATGCATCACTTTTCAGACAAGTTTACCAATATTTACACAAAGGGGCTGGAAAAGAAAAGATGGATCGAAGGATTTACTCATGTTCCGGTTAATGATGTGGAATTGGATAAGAATTATCAATACATGCTGGAAACCATATGTATTTGTACAAAAAGCCCAGAACATGATAAAGATAGACATTGCGCTTTGAAAAATGCCTATAAACTCGCCTCTTACCTTCAAAATGGGGAAGTGGGGAGTGGTGGGGGTAACGGAGAGTATATAAGTGGGGAGCAGACTGGGACCTGGCATGAGTATTACTCGAGATTCCGAGACGACAACATCTCCGAGCAAGAAGACGATCTGTAACCTGACCATGGCATCTCACCAGTTCCTTCAGACTTTGGTCGAGCAGTTCAATGCTCACTCCAAGTCAACAATATTACCTGTAAAGAAGTGCTCGGAACTAAAAGACGAGAAGCACTACATAATCCATGCTATGAAGAAGATGGAGACTACAGTTGGGGAGGCCATCTGCTGCAGTCTCAGCGAGGCACCGTTTACTCCGGGGGATGAACCAAAGTTCCAGGTGTACCTGCCCAAGAGATTCGTCCATCTTCTACAAAACGAGGATCTTCGCTCTATTCAACCCGGGTGTCTATACCTGGTGTCCCACGGCTGCACGGGTAGCAATTCTACAGAGTTGACCATCCACATCGCTGACAAGCAGCAGTGTTAGGTTTAAGTTTTAATGTTGTACATATGTTGTTGTTGTAATGTTTTATAAATAAACGAATCATAAAAGACAAAAAAAAAAAAAATGCAACATATCAATATGTGACAGACTTCACGTATTGATATGTTGCATTTTTTTTTTAAACTTCGCGGGTGACCTTGACCTTTGACCTTTGCATTTCACAATTACCCCCACTACCGTAATTACCCCCACTACCGCACTAGGATTCAAACCTGCTTGGATGCAAAGAACGGTCAGTCTGTTGCCAACTAGCAAACGATGAGCACCTTGTACGAGCTTTGCTTACAACAAGTTATAACTGACGCATCTTTATTCCAGACGGCTTTACGAGATAATATCCCTATAACAGTAAAGCAGGATATCGAGGAGTACAAGAAAGATAATAGAGGGTATTCGGGATACTCCTGGTATAGGTTCCAAGACGGGGAAAAGTTTTGTAGGCCTTGTGGCAATGCTGCCGTCAGAGACCTTCGACGGTTCGTACAGGAAGGTGGTAGAAAACAGTTTGGATTTCTAGCACCAATGTTTAGATTTGAAAACTACAAGGACACCTGTGCTATTTGTTCCATCCCTTTGTATCAATGGAAAAAGTTTAGAAGTGTTTAATTGCATCTTCCATACCCCCACCACCATTACCCCCACCACTTTTCCATGTACCTCCAAACGCTGTGCCTCGGCTTCATTTCTACTCCAGCAGCCAACCTAGCAACATCAGGATGTCTCTCAACGTCAGTTGCGCAAGTTACGAGGAGGTGAGCATCAAGACTCAGCAGGAGCTAAACGACTTATACAAGGAGTTGCAGCTGATGGTGGCACGAGGCTACCGTATAAATGTGCAAGTTTACGCTTGCAATATACGGAACATCCGGCAGTCAAAGGAAGAGCCTGGACACTCCTCAACGGCTTCCTCACCAGCGTCCATGAAGACCGAGCCAGACAACTTGGACTACTTCAGCTGACTAGCAGTTGTATTTCTTGTCCTAACCATTGTAGAATATGTATATTTTTTCATTATATTAAAGAAGTAAAAGAGCAAAAACACCTATCTTGTTACTGACATATAAGCTCAGTAACAAGATAGGTTTTTTTAAAACACAATTTGGATGACCTTGAAACTTCCCCCTCCACTGCTTTGTTACCCCCACCACTTGACTATTGGTGTACATGGCACATCGCAATTGGAAACCTCATTCCATCTTCAACAGCCACACCGACAACATCAACAATGGCAAACCTACCAACAGATGAAAGATGTCCTCACGCATGTTGTGACTTCGTCCATGAGTTGGAGAAGAGGATGCAGGAGAGGACGATAAGAAGAAAGCAGATCCACTCAGAAAATATCATGATAGTCAACGGCTATCTTTTATTGTTCGGCCTTATTATGGTTGTACTTTTCATACTGTATGGCATAGTCACATGTGTCGGCAAGGTTGCGGAAGAAAACGCCCGCCACCATCAATTGGAAAGTTTTAATGTTACTTTGTAGGTTTTCCTTTTTTTTAAAACTCCGTTTGGATGACCTTGAAACTTCCCCCACTACTACACCACGCCCCCCACCACTTCACCATGTTCCTGCATGAGCATCACATCAACCGTCATTCCTTGTCCGACAAGCAACCATGGCAGACAACACCATCAGCCAAGCTGACTCCACTACTGATGTCGGTACAAGTACGGGTTGGACACTGTCCATCGATAGTGTACACTATTTGGAGTCGATTTGCGAACGTATGAAGGAAATACTGCGGGACAACCCTGGGATCATAATACAAATGAATTTAAATTATGATTGGTCCCAAGTTAGAATGCAAGGGGACGACAACAACGGTCAACAATCTCCACAATATTCGCCTATGTCCCCGATCTACCCTTACGGCGAGTCTGACGTCGATGAAGATGAGGCTGATGAAGATGCAGGGGACAACGAGGCTGAAGAGGAGTAAGCTTCATTCCTTTTTTTAAAACCTAAATTGGATGACCTTGAGAATTCCCCCTCCACGTACTTTTGGTTTACCCCCTCTACTTTTCAGTACTGTTACCACAGTCTGTAGCTCACATCATTCCTTGCTTAGCTATCATGGCGGACAGCACTCTTTCTCGAGTTGACTCCACTACGGATGAAGAATGGCCATTTTCCTGGAATGTTCATCTGCAAGACTCGGCAGAAGTGGATATGTTGCATGAGAAATTGGTGTATGTATTAAACGAAAACCCCAACATTGAATGTAGAATGACTATGGATTTCGATGCGACAGGGGTCCACACTCAACCTTCCACTTCCAGCCAGCCTGAGCCTCAGCTTCAGCCGAAGAACTTTACACATCTTTACACTCCAATACGGCCGGAGGATGTGGTTATCAGCGAGGCGGACTCTACTACAAGTTATATTGAGCCAACGAATTGGAAGCTTGTTGTTGACACCTTACACAAGGTCGACTTAGTATGTGACAAATTAAAGGAATTGATGATGCAAGATCCTGGTCTTCGTTTTAAAATTGATTTGTTTTTCATCTGGGGAGCACCTGCACGGGGCTCTTCGTCTGACAGCTCTCCAAGTACAACGGACGAGGAGGAGGAGGACGACTAGTTATCTTTTTTAAAACTCCGTTTGGATGGCCTTGACCTTTCCCCCTCCACTGAGTTTATTTAAAGTGCACTCTCACTGACTGCAGCATCATTTCATCGCGCGCCTTCACTACAGCAACATGGAGAGTCAACTCAACTACTGTTGCGAACAGAAATGTTTTTCATGGCCAAATGACATTGATGTGGTGGATGGCCTGGCGTGTAGAAAATGTGAAGCTTTTGGTCAGTGCATGTGCAAGTGCAAGTCTTGGAAGAAGCCTAAACCAGAGTTGAAGACATTCCATGTGTACCAGATGAGAGGGCATAAGTACACTTGTTGCCCTGAACGTTGCATTGAATTCACACTAAGACAGCTAACTGGCTGCAAAATGTGCAACAATCATTTTGCAGGTTTTTGCAAACATTATTTAGGAGCATGCCAGTACAGATCAACTTGGCATACCGAAGCACTCACTATCAATGAAATCGCTATAGACTAACAAGAGTAGTCTTTCTACTCTTTGACTTTTTTTTAAAACTCCATTTGGATGGCCTTGACCTTTCCCCCTCCACTCACCTTAGTTTATATAAGCTCCATTCACGCTGACCACGGCATCACTTCATCTTGCTCCCTCGCCGAAGCAACATCAAGTATGGAAACTAAGCGTGTCTCATGTTGCGAGCATAGGTGTTTGGAGATACAAGGCGTCACGTATTGTGCAAAGAAGCGTTGGGAGGAAGAGACGGGGACAACCTATTGCTGTGAGGATAAGTGTTTCCTCTTACCAAAGTGGCACGTGGATGGGCTGGCCTGCCGGCAATGCGAATGCTTCGGATGTTGCAGGTGTAGATGCAAGAACCAACAGCTGCCACCACCTGTACTACAAACTTTCAAAATCTACAAATCCAAATACTTTTATACTTGTTGTCCGCAGCGGTGTATTAAGTTTCACTTCTCCAATCTTACCAATTGTCGGAAGTGCTACGGACAACCTGGTGGGTGGTGCACCTGTTTTCTGGACTCCTGCCGCTACAGATCGGATTGGTTTACAAGTCCGTTAGAAATTGATGAGGTCGCCCAGGAAGCACAAGAGTAGTCTTTCTACTCTTTTACTTTTTTAAAACTCCATTTGGGTGACCTTGAGATTTCCCCCTCCACTTCCCTATATACCTAGAGTACACGGAGCCTGACAGTCAGTCACTCGGTGGCTGTCGTGGGGTGCGCATCGGTGTCGGCGCTCTGTAGTTGTTAAGTGTTCAAGGTCACGGTAATATGAAATTGCGGATGTTGTGCTTGTTCAATGGCCTCTGAGGACTAGTAGATGACGGTTTAAGCAAGGTCATGTCGCAAACTCGAGTTTGACTTGGCACTTTTGCTGTTTCTCATCGCAAATTCGCTCCAAGTCGTCAAGGTCACGTGGACTCTGACTGAAACTCGGAGCGTAGTGCGAGAAACGGCAAAAGTGTCAAAAAATTTTTGAGTTTCGGCGTGACCTTGACCTTAACAGTGTCAGTGACGTCATTTTGATGATGTAATGGATGATGACGTCATCAGCATGTCATTTCTGTGACGTCATGGGTGTGACGTCACGGAAATGACGTCATCGATGGTGACGTCATCAATTACGTCATCGATGACGTCATTTTGATGACGTCATGGATATGACGTCATCGATTGCGTCATCGTCGATGACGTCATCGATTACGTCATCGGTGACGTCATCGGGGTCGTTGACCTTGGCGATGACGTCATCACATTCCTCAGAGGTCATTGAACTGAGCCAGCAACCGCAAAAACACACTACTTCTATCATATAATTCTGTAATTTATTAAATGACCAAAAAGCTTCTGCGAAAATTCAGCCAACACTTTGTTGACTGATATACTTAAGTTTTAATTAATACATAATCTTCACTCAGTATTATCTTATCACTATTCTCATTTTAAAATCAATCCAAAACATGTTTTAATGTAAATAAAGTAGGCGTTTCTCAAACCACAATCCATCGCCCTTTGCGCCCCTTTCACGATCAGAATATTTTTTTATGACTTCCATACACGCCCAGTTAGGAAACCAGCAAGTTTATAGTTTTTATTACAATTTAAATTACCATAATGATAGTAAAAACCATAATAATAAATATAATATAATAAAAGCCATATAATAAAAGGCATATAATAAAAGCCCATATAATAAAAGAGACAATATCAAAGCTGCTGAGTACAGCATCAAAGCAAAGATTTCGAGCAGTAGTTTGCGACCAAGGGTCGCCAGACCGAAGAGCTCTGGAGATATTATTGGGAGCATCAAAATATACGCCACATATAGTAACCATTGAAAACAAGATATTATATGTAATTTATGATGTCCCTTACCTCATTAAGTGTTTTAGGAACAATTAATTTAATGATTGCACAAGAAATTAAATTCAAAGATGGTATCGCCCGATGGGCTCATATAAAACAACTATTTGAGTTTGACCAGAGAAAAGAAGCAAATATAATTAAAGCACGTGTAAATGTTAAACTAACAGAAAGACATATTAATCCAACCTTTAGGGAAAAAATGAATGTTAGGCTTGTGACTCAAGCAGCTTTATTAACTGCAGCTCAGATGCCCGAATTTGGAGCTCTTGCTGGACAAACAGTTTTATTTGTAGGCACCCTCAATGACATATTCGATGCTTTACAAGGGCGTAACAGAGGAGCCCGCAGCTCAGGGGGCCTGGGACGGGGCCCTTGCAATGGGGAATATGTTAAGTTTAATAATTTTAACTCAGAAATTTTAAATTTGATGTGGTGAAATTGTATTTTCAAAATACCTGAAATGTATTTCTTTTTAAAATATAAAAATATTTTTACAATTAGGTCTATCGGCAGTACACGGCAGTAGGGTTAACTAAATTCTGCCGGCTGCAGCTGGTCTGGTATTTATCTATAAGGTCTATTTATACTAGCTCAAAGAATTATACATACATTATGTCGGCGGTGAGCCCAAAGGGCTAAATCATGTCTATTTCATGGATATATTGAAGTTTTTTTTTAGAATGAATTAAATAAATTAGGCCTATTGCACAGCGTAATAAACAATTTGCCAATGTTTGTGTTTTTTAATCTATACTTATTTAATACGCTATGGGTTTTTTTTGTCTTGAGAACTCCTCCTACAATTTTTAACCGATTTTCAAGTTTTTGGTGTCGTTGGATAAGGCTTGGTCTGTAGTTGTTTCCCCCCAAAACTGATGAGAATCGGTCTGAAAATAAAGACACTATCCATCATTGAAATCTCAAAATGTTCCATTTAAATAACATTGGGATTGAATAAAGCATTTTATTAAACATCTGTTAATAATCAGCTGTAAATATATGTAGATTTTGGTGATTGAAGATATTCACAATATTGGATTGGTCGGATGTCATTGATTTAGAGCTAAAAGTAAAATTTGTATCGTATTAAAATAAATTGCTCGATTTCGAGCAACACGTATACTAGTAAAACTTATTGTTATAAAAGATTGAATTTTGTGACGAAGTGCATTCAATGCCTATAACATTAAGGATAAAGCCCCACTCACGTCTCATAGCATTATTTGATCATTAATAACAAAGTAAACTCTAGCCACTATTATGATTTCGCGAGCCCTACATCTGCAACAACATCTGCTTCGGCGCCGTGATGTCTGGTTGAGCTCTGGGTCTGGAGCGACAGTGCTGCTGCCATCTAACGGTAATTAGGAGAACTACGTCGGCCATCTTTTCGAGTTCGGGACACCCGGTGTCCCCATCTAAAGCGCAACACTGATCTTCCCTCTGTAATATTACTTCTCTGTGCCCCTGAGTCCAAAAAAGTGGTTTTCAGAGTGATGTCTGTGTGTGTGTGTGTGTGTGTGTGTGTCCGTGTGTCCGTGTGTCTGGATGTAAACAGAGCTAGAGAATGCTCCAATGGTCCGATTTTGGTGAAATTTTGTATGTAGGTCCAAACTCACTATAATTCCAGGCGTTTTTTTTCTTTTTTTGAATTTTTTTATTTTTAAGGGTATTTTAACACCAAAAACCCTCAAAAATCGTCAAAAATCAAAATTTTTCAAAAACGGCTCTAACGATTTTTATTAAAATTTTGTGGTTTATTAAGCTTAAAATGGTGAATAAAATGACATCAAAAGCATCTCCGAGAAAATGCGCTTCAAAAGTCATGAAGTAAAAAGTGTTTCAAAAATCAATTTTTTTTAATTTTCAGAATAGCTGTTGTCTCGAAATAAATTTTACTTATCACCATCAAATCTAGCTCAAAAAACTAAATAATCCAGTATCTTAAATTATTGCTCTACGTCAAGTGGTTGCGGAGAAAATTCAATTTTTCGTTTAGCGGTAAACGCAGTACGTTGTTAAAAGTCACAGACGCGCGTAGGGTCAAACGAGCGCTGCTCAGCTGGTAGCTATCCGACTGAGTCATCAAGACATTAATGTTTGAAGCTTTTAACACCTTTTTCTATATTGTTGGGAGAAAGTATGTGTCAGTTAACTGATACCATTTATTTCTTCGATGTCGAGCATTCATGCACCGACATTATGTGTTTGGGTGGTCATTACAATGGTCTCTCTGTTCCTGGCTGTTTTATATATTTATTTTATTGCCAACGGTAGCTACTCATTTACGTTTAATCTACAATACTGTATGTGATGGTTGTGTATTTTAAATTAAATAACAGAAATGCTATAGGACAAAAAATTTAACTTAAATTTAACACAGTTATATCACAGCTACAATGCATAGAAAAGTTTATGAAAGTTTATGATTTTATTTTTTGCTTATTGCAAAAAATAAAATCGGTAAAAACATACATTAATTTCGGATTTAAATTACTATTACTACAGACACTAATTCCTCAGATAAAGAATCGTCACTCCACCCTGGTACCACATAAAGAACTTATGTAGTGTCACTAAAAATTTATAAAACCTTATATTTTGTATATTTATTTATCGACAACTCAACACAACATTTCCAGTTCCCCTTCAAACTTACTAACACTTAAGAAGCGCTGCCGCAAGTCAATAAACTGTTATTAAACTGCACGTATAACAACACTGCATTCCCTGTCCTACGTTATACAACACTCTCATCGGCACTTGATATTTTATCATTGATTATTGTGTTTCTTGGATATTGGTACTGTCGGAAGAACAATAGTATGAAGATATAAATATTAAACATTCAGTAGGATAGTACAGCTTTTATTGATGCGTGAAAAAGAAATAAGGAATTACGTCATTGATTTTCACACACTAGCTCGTATAGTGTAGTCGTTTAGTCGTAGTGTAGCTTGTAGCCTAGGGTAAACATGAAAAGTGTGCATAACCCACAGAATTTAGCTTTAACAAACTTCACATTACACAACTAAAGGGGGTCCAAGCGGGAATGTGCTGTGTTGGATGCACCCTCTAGTGTTTAACGGAGTCGGCATTTACTTAAAAAATGTGGTAAATCAGTATTCACATGCAATATAGGATAGTTATTTTTCTCAGTGTATTGTAAAGTAAATTTAACGAATAGTGTTTTTGGCTTCTGGGGACCTCAAAATTAAAAAAGTATCATGGTCCCGGGCCTAGGTCTTGCCAAGAGTACTACCGTAATAGCCTGTTCCCTATAGCGAAATGGGCTAAAAACAGGTAGATTCCGTACAGAATGATAAAAACAGTTTTTTCTTTGAGTTTTCAATCGTTCAATACAGGGCCAGGCCAGACTTGCATGTTAAAAGCTTAAAGATTCTGAAGGCGTTTTATACATTTTTAAATTCATCGCCGTTTAAACGCACATCAACTGTTATTTATGGACCTTCAAGGTCTGTCATTTTGTTTGGCCTCTCTTTTAGTATTCATTTACTTCCTATATAGTCTGCAACGTAAATAATTCTTCTCAAGAGTCCTTATTTTGAATTAAACAACTCTTATTTGAATCTAAACTATTTAGAGTAGGCCTATACAATGAACAAGTAAAAACACTTACAGGTGTTACTTGACCACTTATCATATGATGAGACTAATAAGATGCCCTTGTTATAATATTTTATTACCTACATACAGAGTAGAAAACAGTCTGAAAACGATATAATATCTTTAAAAGTTTTGCAGTAATAAAACTAAAACTTTGCAAATTAGTCTTGAGTGACAAAGTTTACTTCCTAAACTACTTATTGTCCTTGGACCTCCAAGGGGGACGGTCCACAGGGAGTCAGAAGAAAATCTTAAAAGTAAGCATAGGACAATATGTACATCACATTAAAGTTCTCTAAGAATAGAGAACAATGCCGCAAACCCGGCCTGAAAAGGATGATCAAGTCAAAAATGGCAGGCGATCAAACTTGGGATGAAAATCATATTGCTGAAAACAAAAAAATGCAATAACTCCCGATCCCTTCTACCTTTTGAAATGGGGTTTGGGGCAAATTGCTCAGAATTCAAAGTCATTTAAAACTATGTATCATATGACTTAGCACATTGCTGTTACCCAGACGACCTGCACTAGGGACGTCCCTAAAGGAAGTCTTGGAAAAAACTTCCAAAGGGAGAAAAAACTCTAAGGCGGACCGTCCTCCCTTAGAGGTCCAAAGACAATAATTAATTTAGGAAGTAGTCTAAGTAGTCAAAATCAACTTCCAAAGTTTTGGTTTTGTTACTTAAATACTTTAAAAAATATTAAATCATTTCCAGACTTATTTCCACTCTGTATTTAATATTATATAATTAATTTGAATATCGTGACAAGAAAAATAGTGTTGCATAGGCGCATGGCGTGTGACAAGAAAAATAGTGTTGCATAGGCGCATGGCGTGTGACAAGAAAAATAGTGTTGCATAGGCGCATGGCGCAGAGTGCCGCGGCACCGACGGAAGCTCCAGGCGGGCCTAAAGGGGACGGCAAAATCCCAGGAAATACTTAAATGATATATTTTTAATTGCACGAAAATATAGATTCCCGTTTTAAATATAGTTCTAAATACATTGTAATATCAAAAAGTGATGTAAGTTACACCATTACTCACAACTTTCGGAAGGTCTGGGAAAGAAGTGAAAACTGGGATTTGTATGAAATATTTTTTTGCTTTCTTTTATTCTTCAAACGGTCCGGAATTTGTGCACCTCCCCTCCTCTTTCTGTTGAGTTTCTTTCTGTTGAACAAAGTTTACATTTGATGGCTTGCGTTAAGACAGAATGTAAAGAGGAAATGGAAGGTTAATGCAGCTGAATTAATAAACTAAAAGTAATCAATACAAGTAGGATCTTAACAATTCGGTTAACATAGTCCTAGACCGATTATATGGGTCAAAAAATTATTATTACCATTACATAAGCAGTTTAACGTTATACAACACTAGTACTCCCAAATTTGTATTATTTGATATTACTATTTTCAATACTATACTGTAACGCATATTTTTATAATTTTATCATAATTCTAGTTTATTAAAAATCTTTATGATCCAACATCAGTCTTCGATTGTTTATTTTTATTTTTTATAAACATTTGATAAATAGTTTCTATAGTAATAATATTGTCATTGTCTATATACACTGCCGTGAATAGACTTCTCATAGCATAGGCGTGTATGAAACCTATCTGAGGCATCGGAGACCCTATGCGGTGAACATGACCAATAGACAATAGACCACTAACTGGTAGCGGCCGTAGCTCAGTGGTAGAGCTCTGGGTTTATCACCCAGCGGGCCCGGGTTCAAATCCCGGCTCGGGGACAAAAAGATCGTTCGGCAGCTCCCGTGGTTCGGAAGTCACGTTAAAACTTTAGTCCACCTTCATACAAAACAAAAGAAGGCAGGCTTTTCAGGCGAGGAGAACTATCAGTTAATTGCTGATCGCCCTCCACTAAAAGCCATGCAATATTATATTATTATTACCACTAAATACTGAGAGATATAAAAATGAATTGGTATACATAAAAAGTAGCAATTTTCAATTTAAAACCATACAACTCTCTTTGATAATATGCATAAAGCAAAAAATAAGCTAGAAAAATACTACGAGAACAAACTTGCAGCCTATAAGAAAAGAGGATGATAAGAGGATGAGCTTAACGCACACCAACATTTCAAAAGAAGTAGCCTAACTAAAATAGTGAAGAAAATGCAAATACTAATGTGTCCTTTAGAGCCCATAACACTATAAAGAAAAATCTACAATACCCTAAAGATAAATTTGATAACAAAATTATGTCTGGCAATTATCAAATTAACTGTGACAGCTGCAACAAAAAGTCTATTGGACAGACTAAAAGAAACCTAGAGAGTAAAAGAACACATAGCTCACATAAAATATAATAGACAAGAAAAATCGGCAATTGCAAGCCATTGGATCACAACCGGCCACACATTTGAACAAAAAAATTGAAAACATATAAAAAGCGTCTCCTCATCAAATTATTTAAACGCATGGGAAACCTATATTAGCATAAATTTGAAAAAGATAAATTGTTAAACTTAGACGAAAATCCTATTTAAAACTCAAAATTACTAGAAAAAGATTTCATTAAAGAGATAAAGTTTAAAAACAATTATATATTTATAATACAAAGGGAAAAAATGTACCATTAGAATTTGTTAAATTTATATAACTTATTTCAAAATCATAAGTTCTTTGTCTTTGTAAAATAATGTTTGTAAACAAACTTTTTGTTTGTATTTGTGACTGACCAGGCGATGACAGCATTGCTGTTAAAAGGCCTAGTCAAAATAAAAATTTTATTATTATATTTGTATATTGAATTTCAAATTTATAAGATAACTTAACCGATATAGAAGCTCGTAAGTTTCAGGTAATAGACGATAGACAAAGTATTTATTTCCGTAAGCCATTTTAAATGCAATTTGCAGCTCAGAGAGCATGAAACAAAAGCTTACAAGAAATTATACAAATACAGATAATGAGTAGAAATGAAATTACAATGTTACATACATCAATTTTTCAGTTACAAAACAGTCAAGGATAGTAAAAACTTAAAATTAATTAATACACAGATTGAATTAAAATAGAAATTGGCAGGTACTTGTAGGTAGGCCTAATCTAAAGTTACATTCAAAGAATTCACTTGTACAATAAGTAATATGCTTGACTTTTTATTTATTCAGAGAGATTTTACTTAAAAATATTAAATGGCAAGTTTTTAATAGCTATAGGCAGTGAGTTATACAATTTCATGAAACTCAAGTAACACAGATGATATTTAAATCAGTACTACCACTCTTCTTCACCAAGTATGAAACATTTTATAACTGAGAGTTATGTTTTGTTATGATATAGTGTTTTTGCAGCACTGCCAAACCATCTGGATAGTCACAACATCGATTGCAACACCTCTGGTTTTGAGAACCCGGACCTTCCAATCGTTCCCTATCAAACCAGATGCATTGGATGAGAAATTTATCCACGTTAGTATGTAGTATGTAAATGTAGATAATGATAGTATTATCTATCCAAATAATTATGTAAGTGATTTTTTACATACTATTGGCAGGGAGTAAATTAGGATAGGTCGCAATAAAGGTCTCGGTCCCAGCCCAGGGTAGCGGGAAAAATATCGGCGTGTCCATAAAGATACTGCCAAATGAGATATATATATAACGTTCTATATAAGAATGACTTCGAATAGAGATATTAAAAACGTTTGCGTTGCTAAACGTACATTAGAATAGTCTTTTTGGTTATTTTAAAAAGGAGGGTCAAATAGTTATCACAAATGAGTGATGATGGTGTATTAATTAAAATTTAAAATGTGGCAGTCAGCAGTGTTTTTATTCTGTAAGTGGAAATTCCCTAGAAAAAATGGGCTTTTCAAGGATAGACGTTTGCCCGCCAGACTATAGAAGAGAAAAGCAGTATGTCCGTGAAATAAGGTGAATATTCTACATAAAAAGTATGATGATTAAAAAAACTGATGCTTTGTTTACACGAAAATACGTGTTTTGATTAGAAAAGCCGAATTATGATCGTGAGCCTGTGAAGATCTACTTTGTGGTGCTGTGTTAAATTTGGCTACGCTAAAAATAACGAAATCTGACGCCTAAGCGAATATGGTTCATTCAACTCGTGCATAGACAAAAAAGACAATAAATCCTTTGTGATGATCACTATTGAAGGTTTACTAACCCTGAAATGAGTGTTAAACATCCATCACGTTTTTTTCTCCTTTTTGTAAGGGAGAGGCGGGGAAAATGCATTACGCACAAAGGTGGCCAGCCTGTAGTGTGGGGATCCCCTATAAACGGGTTTACCCACTAAAAAACCTCCCCTACTCTTTAGGGTTCTAACCTGGAATCGTTTATCACATTACTTCAGGTTATGCCTAAATTTGGATTTCGCCCGTGGGGCTCGCTCCTTTTCCAGTGCCTCGATCAAGGAATCTGGACCACTTCGCGGTCCATATCCTTTTTCTTTTCCAGGAGGATGCCTCGGACGAACTGTGACAAAAAATCCCATCAGTTGCCCTCATCCTCCGAAAATGCACCAAAGATTTGTGTGGCCTCCAGGCGGGGCCCTTTCCAACGGGGACAGCGGAAGAATGTGTGTTCCGCATCGACGGGGCAATAAATGCAGTCCGGTAAACCGGTCTTGCCCATCCGGTTCAGGTACAACTGGAAATAGCCGTGACCTGTCAAAAAATTGGGTCAGATAAAAGTCCATCTCCCCATGCTACCATTCCTCCCATGGTTGGACTTGCTTGATAATTCGCCCAGTCCATCCTCCTCGGGTGTCGTTCTCCAAGCTGTGTTGCCCTGCTGGAAGGTTCGGGAGCGCTCTTCTGTTCTCGCCTTATCCTTGCCTTTTTTTTTTTTTTTTTTTTTTTTGAGGGAGAGGCGGAAAAATGCATTACGCACACAGGTGGCCAGCCTGTAGTGTGGGGCTCCCCTAAAAACGGGTTTACCCACTAAAAAACCTACTCTACTCTTTAGGAATCTAACCTGGAATTGTTTATCACATTACGTCAGGCAGGGCCTAAATTTGGCCTACGCCCGTGGGGCTCGCTCCTTATCCAGCCGCTCGATCAAGGGTTTTGGGACACTTCGCGGTCCAGATCGGTTTTCTTTTCCAGGAGGATGCCCCGGACGAACTGTGACAAACAATCCCATCAGTTGCCCTCATCCTCCGAAAATGCACCAAAGATTTGTGTGGCCTCCAGGCGGGGCCCTTCCCAACGGGGACAGTGGAAGAATGTGTGTTCCGCATCGTCGGAACAACCGGGCAATAAATGCAGTCCGGTAAACCGGTCCTGCCCATCCGGTTCAGGTACAACTGGAAATAGCCGTGACCTGTCAAAAATTGGGTCAGATAGAAGTCCATCTCCCCATGCCACCATTCCACCCATGGTTGGACCTGCTTGATAAGTCGCCCAGTCCATCCTCCTCGGGTGTCGTGCTCCAAGCTGTGTTGCCCTGCTGGAAGGTTCGTGAGCGCTCTTCTGTTCTCGCCGTGTCCTTGCTTTTTTTTGAGGGAGAGGCGGAAAAATGCATTACGCACACAGGCGGCCAGCCTGTAGTGTGGGGCTCCCCTAAAAACGGGTTTACCCACTAAAAAACCTACTCTACTCTTTAGGAATCTAACCTGGAATTGTTTATCACATTACGTCAGGCCAGGCCTAAATTTGGCCTACGCCCATGGGGCTCGCTCCTTATCCAGCCGCTCGATCAAGGGTTTTGGGCCACTTCGCGGTCCAGATCGGTTTTCTTTTCCAGGAGGATGCCCCGGACGAACTGTGACAAACAATCCCATCAGTTGCCCTCATCCTCCGAAAATGCACCAAAGATTTGTGTGGCCTCCAGGCGGGGCCCTTTCCAACGGGGACAGCGGAAGAATGTGTGTTCCGCATCGTCGGGAACAACCGGGCAATAAATGCAGTCCGGTAAACCGGTCTTGCCCATCCGGTTCAGGTACAACTGGAAATAACCGTGACCTGTCAAAAATTAGGTTAGATAAAAGTCCATCTCCCCATGCTACCATTCCTCCCATGGTTGGACTTGCTTGATAAGTCGCCCAGTCCATCCTCCTCGGGTGTCGTGCTCCAAGCTGTGTTGCCCTGCTGGAAGGTTCGGGAGCGCTCTTCTGTTCTCGCCTTGTCCTTGCCTTTTTTTTAGGGAGAGGCGGAAAAATGCATTACGCACACAGGCGGCCAGCCTGTAGTGTGGGGCTCCCCTAAAAACGGGTTTACCCACTAAAAAACCTACTCTACTCTTTAGGAATCTAACCTGGAATTGTTAGATCAAATCTCCCGGAACAAACCGGGAGCGCCACTTTGTTGCTGAACACGGGCGAGTCGCAACCTGTAAAACTCTTTATTGAGAGCGTCTGCCCTCACCTCTGCTTCATAAAGAAACACGGACTGGACCGCGGACATCAATAGATGTCTTCTTCTGGATCGGGGAACCCCGACATTGGCCATTAGCCTGGTAAGTGACTACCTTAGCGGCCTTGCCCACCGTAAGGTAGATCTGATCCCTCCAGCTTAACTTGTCCACCATAACCCCGAGGGGACCATCTCTCTTCCCATTCGGAACGTCACGACGGTGTCGATCCTCTTCTTCGTGAGGATCACGATCTCCATCTTATTGAGAGCAAGCGAGAGACCGTGATCGAACATCCAGGTGTTGACCACACGCATGACTCGGTTCAACTTTAGTTGGGCCAGCTCAACGTTGCGTGCAGCAATGAGAGCTGCAACGTCATTGGAGTACCCAACCAACGTGGTTTTCTCGGGCATCTTGGACGTCAGGATTCTGTCATAGGCAACGTTCCAAAGATCCGGGCCGAGTATTGAACCTTGCGCGGCACCAGAATAAGTGACTTCCATCGTTCGCGTTCCGTCGCTGTGTCATAAATCAGGCTTCGAGAGCAGAGGTAATCCTCGATGAGCCGCAACAGATATGCAGGAATGCGAAATGTATTGCGAAGCGCATCCAACATATCGACCCACATCGCCCAGTTAAAGGCATTCTTGGCATCAAGCGTAACAAAAAGCACTACTCAGTGGGAGAAATGGTTGTGGCTCTCGGCTCTCTTAACAGCTCTCTGGACTTCGGTGATATCGTCGATCGTTGACCGTCCTTTCTGAAGCCGTACTGACGGGGGCATAAGTCCCCGGCAGCTTTCCATGGCAGAAGTCAGGCGTTAACTAATCAGCTTCTTGAACAGCTTTACAGCCGTGTCCAACATTCAGAGAGGCCTGTGGGACGACGCCAGACCGAGCAAAAACAGCAATCCGGTAGTGTGTCAAGGATCCGTACATCAGACAGAATACCGGACTAAGCATCGTACAGACCACTCTGGAGGTGGAATTTTATCTTGCGAAACATGAAAGAAAAGATCGGTCCGATGTACGGTAGTGTGTCAGGGTCAATTTTCCTCCGAATGCCGTACCGAGAGTTGCCACGAACGCTCATGATGGAAAGCCCCACCCCTCTCCACCATACCCTGTAGCCTAGCGCTCTCACTCAAGCTCTCCATCTCTCTTAACTTCCCTCACCTCGCTCGGTGGATTTATCTGGTACCTACTTTGCTCGGTCCAATATCTTGTTCGGCGAAATGTTTGGAGAAAATTTAAGTTTCGTCCCTGTACAGTGTAATGTTCGGTACGATGTTTGGTCCGGTGGAAAGTCTGGTAGTGTGTAGCCCCGATTACTGGAACATTTACCCTACCTATATACTCATCTCTTCAGAAAAATTATGGCATAGTACCTGAACAAAAACAAAGCTGAAGCAAGAAGTAATTCTTAACTAAAATATGTGCTCTTAACTAAAAAGGCTACGATCATGGACTATATACACTAACGTGAATAGACCTCTCATCCAATGCTTTTAGTTTTAGGCAAAAATTTGGAAGTTTCGTTTACCCAGTGCCAGAGTCGCTTCCATCGATGTTGTTATTATTTAGCTGAATTTACAGTGCTGCAAAAACATTTCATCACAACATAAACAAAAACCTCCATTACAAAATGTTTAATCCTTGATTGAGAAGAGTGGTAGTACCGTACTGACTTTCCTATCATAAAACTTAATGACTCTTGTACTTTCATATACGACGCACGAGATCGCACCACCGTTAATAGGTTTCAAACACGCCTATGCTATGAGAAGTCTACTCACGTTAGTCAATACTACAATAGGCCTACTTTATGGGCAACTTAATGAACGGAAAATAACCTTAAAAAGCTACCTCTAGACCTACAGCCTAGAGCTAACTTCAATGCTTCAATTTACACTTTGGGTTAAGAGCGGGCAAAAACTACTACCCGATGAGTGAGTATAAAGAGGAGGTTATTGCCGTTAGGTCTTTTGTTGCTTCCAAAGGATCCACACTAAACAGCAGTCGTTACAAAACAAACTGATTACCTATTTAATTGAAAATTGATAACAAAAACTTACTTCGCTAATAGTGATAAGGCGGGCTGGTAGTCACTGGTCAGGGTCAGGTGATGCCGGTGGGTGGTGGGTGATGGTCCCGGTGTCTCCACCACATCAACATAATTTTACCCCAAAGATTCTGAAAAATTTCCCTAAATTACCATAAAAATTCTTATATTACCCTATTACCCATTATCTCAAAACTCGGTAATTATATAATCAGAAATCAGAAATCAGAAATCAGAAATTCTTTATTGCCGTGGATACAATGGTTGTACATGGCATGAGTCAATTACAGAAAAACAACTTAAAAATACATTCTAATAACAAACAAACAATTAACTAATTAATGATAATAATACAATCAAAATATTTACAATTGTTTATCTGGAATCATTGTTTATATAGTCCAAGACACTATAGAATTCCTTTTGAACCAAGAACTTTCTCAAACCATGCCTAAATTTTTGTTTGTCGGCTTCAGCTTTTAACATAGGAGGAAGGGATCGGAACAAACGAAGGCAGGTGGAGTAGGATTGATTCTGATGGAATGTGGTCCTGGATTTGGGATATGAAAGGTTACTATTGTTTCTTAAGTTGTAATTGTGGAGAGGAAGGTCTCTGGCTTCGAATAGGTGTAAATTCGTCTTTAGAAAAGTCAACGATTCTAAAATGAAAATGGAGGGAAATGTTAAAATATCATTACTTCTAAATACTGATCTGCAGGACTGTCGATGATTGAGACCAAAAATAATTCGAATGGCTCTCTTTTGAATCTTGAACAGTGTTTTTGTCCTGAAATTTTCACCTCCCCATATTGGGACACAGTAGGTTAAATGGGGGTAGAAACAACCATAATAGGTAGCGAGAAGAAGACGTTTGTTGTTAAAATGTGAAAGTCTACGGAGTAAAAATATGCTACTACTTAATTTTTTACAAATTTGATCAATATGAGATGAAAAATTCAAGTTGTTATCCAAAACTACTCCAAGATATGTGACACTTAACTGAGGACTAAGCTCAGATTCAGAAAGCAATAGAGAAAGTGGTTCAGAAGTATTGGAAGGACACTCCCTCAAGCAGAAGTCGAGTAATGAGGTTTTTTGTGTATTTACATGAAGGTGGTTTTCAGTTAGCCATTGAAGAACAGAGTTACTCTGGACAAAAGTGTCAATCTCCAGTTGAGATCGCTTGGGACTAGAAACCACCAGTGAGGTGTCATCAGCAAACAAATATAATTTAGAGAATGGAATGGATAAAGGTAGATCATTTATATACCGCTTACATGCTTCCATTGCTCATATTGAGTTGCTAAGGTTATCTAATAATTTATTTAGGTTCTTCAATACAAATATAATTCACTTTTTGGTAAAAACAATTCATTACTATTTTTAGTGTCGCGGGTGAAGTTGGTTTTCCCGCTCCATTGCAATTTGTTAACGATAATTATTATTTAGATTTTTCAATTACTATTCTGGAATATAATTTTTATTTTATATACTTTTAAATAGTTTAAATAGTAAAACATATTTATTTCCTACCCTTTTACAAATTAGCTAGAGTCATAAAGTATCCCATTGATTCACCTTTTATGCTATGTGCCTAAAATTATTCTAATATGTTATTTTGTGTTAATCATCATTAAGACAGTAACTGAAAAAGGAATAGATTTACTTGGAAGTGATAAATGTATTACACATATTATAATACCTTTGTAATACTTACTTACTTAAATACTTGATGTCTTCATCTTTGACCAACTTGAGTTGGATTGATTGCGGCAGTATTTACATAAAAATTTACAACTAAATTCACTCACAAAAAACATACATTTATGTCCTACTTTGGCGTCATTTGGCGGACATGACAAAGTAAAATTGTCCAAATTCAAGCAGGCAAAGGGTCTATCCAACACCTCACTCGCAAACACTGGCGCATCACCCGATCAAAGTTCCTCACTTCAAGCGCACGCACACTTGGAGATAACGTGTTGAAAATTTTGATGGCGACCCATGGGTAACTTCTTTGAGTGTGGGCGAGTCGGCAGCTTGGTAGGTCCAAGTTGTTGGCACCAAGGGCCTCATAATTGTGCTGCATACTTCTTGTTGAAAGAGCAGTGAAATTGGATTTCAGGAGCGTCAAGATGGTATAAACATATTGGCTGTGGACAGTCATGATGAATAATAGGCGGGCAGTGGTCCCTAGGGTCAGAAGCTGTCATTGACCTCATTGCTTTCTTTTGCAGAAGCAGAACTTTGTGGAAAGCAGGACTATGTCCCCAAACAGCTAATCCATAATTTATGAGACTATGGAAAAGAGAATGGTAAACCATAATCAAGTAAGGCCGAGTGATCGCAGATCTTAGCTTCCTAATGAGAAAAGTACTCTGAGTAGCCTAATACATAAATATATAACTAAGTACATACCGTAATATAACTAAGTATAGCCTTATGGTAAAATATTTTGGCTTTATGCAATTAATTTCCTTTTCCTTACATAGTAAACGGTTGTAAAACCTTTTTTGTGTGCAAAACTCGCCCTTTCTTAAGAGTAAAGTTGTAATGTATTTATAAAAATTATCTGTAATATAACCATAATTATATTTCAATAAGGTTTAGTCCAACATTCGATAATTTAGTTCAGAAGTTGATGCTGTCCAAATTATACGATGTATCACGCTATATGACGTCACATGGTCTGATTTAAATAAAGTGATCCCATTGGTTACTTCCATCACACCACATAATATCTGACATCCCTTCCAGACGTTCTCCAGTCAGTCAGTCCAAGGAGAGCATTTTTTCACCCGCCGCAGGGCAGAACAATTATTACATCATGACTACTAATAATGTTTATTTTATTCGATGGTTCGATACCGATGCGAAGTGAGGTTCAATACCAACGGAATCGATACCGATGCTGACCAAGACCAATATTGTCACATTTATCAACTCAGTCGACTATGCCGCATAGAACTATAAACAACTTTGTTTATAGTTCTATAATATGCCGATGTGATTGTTTCCTTCCACAGTAACGTAATTTTATTTGATTTGCATTGATGTTGAATACGTAGATTATGGAATCACGGAATCAGAAGAAAATCCTTTAGCCATCACAGCGAAGCCCTTGAATGACACGCCTTAAGATAGTTTGTAAAATCTAGAGTTTATTGGAATTAGCGTAAAAAATACCGCAGCTGATATTAACAGGGATGTGATAATGTGCTAAAATTACTTTATTTTTCTTGTACTTGTCAATTGAAACACGAAGCCATTTAATAATGATGTTAGGCCTATTATTGGCTACTTATGTTATGAGATAATCGTAGCAACAATTCATCTGAGCCTACTAATTTATTATTCTTAATAGGCTATTGCCACATAAGGTGCAAGATGCAACTTTATAGCTGGCAAAATGGGCGTTAAGGGTTATTACGAGAAATGAATAAAAATTCTCGAAACGGAATAAACAATCTACAACATAACTTTGTTTTTATATTTAAAACGTATTACTTAACAAAGGGTTTACAAACTTTATTGTATGAGAAATCGAAAAGGAGATTAACACCACATGATGAAGATAATAAGCTAGCCTAATGTTACACTGAATTTAAGACTTAGTTCAGAATCACCGTAGGACCAGGCCCAGCCAAAGTTTGTAAGGCTTAAAATAATTTATCCATTTCAAAAATTTATTTTGAATCGAAGATGTGAATCGTAGAATGTGATGCCGTTGAAACGTCAATCAAGTATTTTGTAACCTCATTTCTAAATGGGAAATAACTTATATTTAAAATATAACTCAAACAATTTATAACGGATCATTGCGTAGACTTAGAATTGATTGCTAAAGTCAATGAATCAGGAGTTTCAAGAGTTAATTTTACCACGGGAATGAATATAATTCGGTCGGAAATTAACTCAAGATTAATAAGTTTTGTTGGTAAGTTTAAAGTTTGTTTTGGCGTCCATAACCAAAACAACACGTCGGTATACAACCGGCTTACACCATTACAGTGACTACGTGGAAAATTATCGATTTCGAAGTTGTTCAATATCAATAGTAGTCGGCTTGACAGTGATGTTATTATTCTGCCCTGCGGCGGGTGAAAAAGTGCTCTCCTCAGTCCAAGCTCAACCTCCGATCCGTCACCTACCCTCTCCCGCGGTATCCAATGTGGTCTTTCACAATGTAATGAGTTTTATTGATTTATTCTACCCCACGATCTATGCGTCACCACGTTCGGTTCGCGACAATGGCGACGAGGTATTTTCAGCCCGACCGCGAGTTCCATGCGCATTGAAATTGAAGAATTGTGTATTCTATAAGTGGACGGACAATGGATATAGTGTCTAGTGTCACAGTGCAGGAAGGTGCAATTGTGTAAATTTTCAACGTATAGTATAAGGTACGTTAATTCAGTATTTTTTATACCACTGGACAGTTTTTTCTTTATAGAATTCAAAAGTTTACTTTCAAACTTTGCAACAATGTCTTCAATAATTGGGAATTTCGGTCCATTTGACAATTCGGAGGAAACGTGGTCAACCTATGTGGAACGTTTTGAACTTTACGTGCAATGAAATTCATCGAAAAAGACAAGAAAGTTAGTTATTTTTTAACAGCGATAGGCATGAAAACCTATAACTTATTAAAAGACTTGATTACTCCTTCTAAACCTGCAGAAAAGTTTTTTACGGAGATTGTCAAAGTGATCCAAAATCATTTATATCTGAAACCATCTATAATAATTACAGAACGGTATAAATTCGGTAAACGCCAACAGTTGGAACATGAATCAATTTCCGATTACATCGTTCATCGAAAGAATTGTCCACCCATTGTGACTTCCAAGAGAAACTCCTCGACTATTTGAGAGACCGACTCGTAAGTGGCATTCAAGACAACTTTATAAAGAAGAGACTTTTGGCGGAGGACGGACTGACATTCCAGAAAGCAGTGCAGCTGGCGACATCGTTGGAATCAGCTGAGAAGGATGCGGCTTCCCTGGCTCATCACGGCTACACGGCGAGACTCCAGAAATTCTCAACTCACCAAGCGCATCGCAGTAGTGCATCGAGTGCAGTGTCAAGTGCATCGCAGGCGCAAACATTTTATTGTTGCGGGAAAATTGGGCATTAACGAATAAGTGTCGTTACCGTGAGTATGTTTGTAATTTTTGTCACAAGAAGGGTCATTTGGAGCAGGCTTGTAATTCTAAGAATAGGGGTAAGTCTCAACATTCAATTTCTAAGAATAATTATGCTTTTTCTAAAGGGAATAGAAACCAAAATAAGCATCGTACCGCTAACGGATTCAAACGTAAACAACACTACGTAGGTCTTTGTGAATCTCATGAAACGAAAAATAATACTTCAGATGAGGTGTATGATATTTCTAATATTTTTCAATGTGAACTAAATAAGCCTCCAAAGGAGTGTAAACTTGGTGCAATTAATAAAATTGATCCAATCAAAGTAAAGCTTTCAGTAGAAGTAAAACCAATGTGTTTTAAAGTCGATTCAGGGGCTTGTGTTTCATTTGTATCCAAGCAATTTTATGAAAATAATTTAAGTAATGTTAAACTCATTCCCACAGATTTAGTTTTGAGTTCTTATAGCCTGCAAATGAGAAAATCAAACCAGTTGGTAAACTAAAGCTGAATGTTAAGTACCAGTCCACTGACAAAGCTCTTGATTTGCATATAATTAGTAATGGTGCTAATCCACTCATGGGGCGCGATTGGATAAAGGAACTTCAAGTAGTTGTGTCTATTCCTAACAATGTAAATAATTTTAGTGTGATTTCCAGTAGGGAAAAAGTAAGCATAGTGGCTAACCAGCAATCTAAGATCGCACAAGATTTATTCAATGAATTTCCTGAGGTATTTACTAATAAGCTAGGTTGTTACAATGGACATCCTGTTAAACTTATACTCTTAAGCAAAACGCTGTACCTAAGCATCATAAACCTATACCCATACCATACTCTTTGAAGAAAAAGTCGAGCAAGAATTAAAAAGTTTAGTTAAGGAGGAAATTATTTCTCCTGTTTCTAGTAGCGGATGGGTCACTCCCATTGTCCCGGTACTCAAAAGAAATGGTAAAATACGCGTATGTGGTGGTTTTAAGGTTACCTTGAATCCATATTTAGAGGTAGACAGACATCCGATACCTCAAATTGAAGACCTGTTTGCAGTGTTGCAGAAAGGAGCGCAATTTTCAAAAATTTATCTGTCATCAGCTTACATGCAATTAAAATTAAACGAAGAAAGTAAAAAAACTTTGTACCATTAGTACTCACAAGGGGTTATTTGCGTAATAACCGTCTCTGTTATGGCATATCATCCGCTCCTGGTATTTTTCAAAGAATGATCGAGCAAATATTACAGGCCATACCTGGAGTAGCATCGTATAGACGATATAATTGTTACTGGGTCAGACACAGCTGAGCATCTGTCGAGGCTTAAAGAGTTTTTTACCCGATTGAAAGATAAGGGGTTAACAGTCAGTAAAGATAAATGCCAATTTTTCTGTGATAGCCTAGAGTACTTTGGTTATGTAATTAGCAAAGAGGGTTTAGCTACATCAGAAGATAAAGTAAGAGCTATTGTTGAAGCTTCTGTACCTAAAGACGTTACACAACTTAAGGCTTTCTTTGGTCTTGTAAATTATTATGTCAAGTTTGTACCTAATGTCGCAACTATTCTAAAACCCTTGTATCAACTTCTCAGAAAAGACACAGTTTTATAATTGGAATATTGCGTGTCAAAAAGCCTTTGAGTCAATTAAGGAAAGGCTAGTTTCAGCAAAAGTGCTAGCGCACTACAATCCAGATTTACCTCTTAAGTTATCATGTGATGCTTCATAGCTTGGGGTTCAGCCCCTATTTCTCATTTAGAAAAAATATTGGTACTTCAAAAGAAGGCAATAAGGATTATCAACAATCTCCCTCCTGAGACGCATTGCAAACCATTTTTCAAGCAGGACAAAATATTAACTGTCATCTCCCTCTACATTTATGAAACTATCATCTTTGCCAGACAAATAAAACATGTAGATTCAACCAGAAGTTCTATTCACAGTTATAGCAGAAGAAGAAATGATGACTACAACCTTCCATTCAACAGACTGAAGAAATCTCAAGACCGCCATCCAATTTACACAGGCTGTAAACTATTTAATGCTCTCCTAAAATGACATAAAATCTAAATCAGGCACACCAAAATTTAAGCACTTATTAAAGCAGTTACTAATAGACCATCCCTTTTACAAACTCTCAGAATTCCATGATTTAACATCATATCAGCTTAACCCTGACCCGGCCTAGCTAACAAATCCAACCTGACCTGACAATTCTTTGACTCATGACATTTTTCTTCTTTTCTTTGACCTACCCCACGGCCATCTCTAGTACATGCCATGTCCTTCGAACTGGCAGCGCCGCAACGGTGTCTACCCGTAGTGACGTTCTTTTCCCTCGCGCTATTGTTGTCAATGGAACTTACACGTACTTATTTCCCGTTACTGCACTTTAGTATGAAATATTTGTAAATGTCCTTAGTTTGTGGGTCAATTATGACGTAAAGAATATAGCATGTTTTAATTTAATGGCAGTTTGCAATGGAAATACAATGTTTATTCGACTAACTGCTTATATTCGACTTTCCATTTTTGAAAAAAAAAAAACATATTGATCCATTATTTGGATGTTTGAATTTTTATTCACTCATACTGAGAATTAATTTTCATGAAGACTATTAAAATAATAATGTTAAGGTTATTTCCATATGTAAAAGATTATGACCACTTCGGCTATGGATTGCTTTCAATCATACGCGCTAAATTGTTTAATTCTTTCTTTTTACGTTTATTTTATGGTTAGTAAAATAATATAAATTACAAAATTTATTCCTTATGTATTAAATTTGGAATTTTGTATAAAAAGAGTTTTATGTAACACGCATATAACACCGAGTAGCCTAATCATACATCGTGGCTTTATCCGCTCCGTGCGCGCACCACCAAGTCTGATATAATTTCACCTAAAAATGAAAATACCGCTTTTAGCGAGTTATGGCTGCTAATTATAGTAAGTTTGGCTCTTCCTCTAACTTACCATAGAGGCTAAAGCTATACTTTTCAATAAAAAAATCCAATATAGGCGATTAAACTTAACGGCGCACGACTTTCTCCATTTACTGCAATGCTACTGGCAGAGCGCCGAATACTCCCTGTGCAACGTTGCCACTTCTCGCTCGCCATGGCCTTGTACTAGAGATGGCCGTGCCTACCCCCAGTCTTAAGGACAGTGGCGGTGAAGAGGATAAGTAAGTAAGTAAGTAAGCTTGCCAGTAGGCTTACATGCAGCCAAAAGCGATGCTATCATGATTCACTTCCACTTGCTTTGTAAAAAAAGGTTTATATTATAGTTACAATGAATAGTCACTATCCTCATAGGCGTCATTTCAGCATTCTGATTGGGGGGGCAAGATTTTCTTAATGTCATAGGTACCCCCCTCTTCCTACAAATAGGCCAAACATCTTAAATTTCCCTAAAAACTGTCAATAAAAACTAATTAAGTTTGCGACACTAAGCTGTCCATAAACTGTGAACTTTTAATATTATCTCACAAACCCATGAAAACAAACCCTATGTAAAATTTTACTATATAACATGTTTCTATATGTACTCGTAGAAAGTCATTATTTTCCGGGAACTGCAAGTGGTTACTGTAATGAAAAACACCTTAAGAAATTCAATGGATTTAATTGATTAATAGATGCCATCGTTGGAATAAAAATACAAAAAAACATTGTTTTTATAACTATTTAGTTATTTTAATTGTATATTATATATTTACAACTCAAAAATTTTACAGTCGGATATTTAGACTAAAACTCCATAGGCCTACATAATGGTAAAACAGATTGTTATATCTTTATCAAATATATTTTTTTTTGACAAAGCACCTTTACAGTCTGCCGTATAATGCACAAAAATTTCATTTAACTATTGTTGGTGAGTACAGTCACCGTATACATTGCCCATTACATTACCTAAATTGCTATTGAGGACAAGAAAGGTAAAAATAACTAATCAAAAAAAGATAAGTAATTATTTACAACAACATCTATACATATTTAATACGTGATATGGGTTTTTGTACAAGAACTCCTCCCACAGTTTTCAACAGGTTTTAATGATTTTAGTGCCATTGGATAGAGCTCGGAGTGAAGTTGTTTCTAAAGTAAATTGGTAAATTATCCATTTAAAAAGAGAGGACCTACAAGTCCTTAAAGTTCTTAAATTTCCCATTTGATTACCCATCTTGATTTTCAAGTAAACAGCTGTAAAGTGTAAACATCGGACATCAGCGAAAGTACTATTTCTACGTTTTCACACAAAAGAGGTTATGTTTAACCTATAGGCAAGGCTCCGCTCTACCTGAGCCCGAACGACGTTATCGAATGCCGCCTCGCGGCCGAAGCGCTAGGTGAATTTGATATGGGTGCAGAGGTTTACGGGAATCGTGTTTTATAACTATATTTGCCACTATAGGTACCGTATTAAGCTATGCAAATGACCAAGGTATCTTGGTAACGATGGCAAAGTGTATGTAGGCCTACAAAAATGTTAACCAAGAGTTGTTATCGAAAATGTAAATTTCTCTGTTGTAGGAAATGAAATGTTTTATCAGTATACTAACTAAAATGCTTGATTTCGGGCAACATGTAGCTTACACTAGTTATTTTATTAATTCACTGTATTTCTTGGTAAAGCACAAGGACATGTTAGTTCAGTTAACTGACCATGCCAAATTAAGCCGTCTATATCGCCGCGAATCAAAGTAATTTATTACTTTTGTAATGTCGATTTCTACATATCTTTCTATTTGCCAA
Organism: Neoaliturus tenellus; assembly: GCA_030545055.2. Taxonomy (NCBI): domain Eukaryota; kingdom Metazoa; phylum Arthropoda; class Insecta; order Hemiptera; family Cicadellidae; genus Neoaliturus; species Neoaliturus tenellus. The sequence goes on from CM061535.1 coordinate 30,471,958, forward strand.
AGGCCCCAAAGAACACAACCTTTCTTGACCGATGGTGTTTCTACAATACATTAAAAAATTTAAAACTTCATGACACACAGATATACATACAATCAATGCAAATGTCTCATTCACTTGACGTTGTTGTTGTCCAGCTTCCAGACCCACTACCGCTAAGCTGCGCTACCTGACACATTGGCGCTCTTTCTGTAGCGGAAGAATGAGCCAATTTAAGAGTTTTACATAAATAATTGAAAATAGACATTTTGTTAAAGTCGAAATATTTCACCACATAACCTAATATTTAAATTTCCCAATTTTTTTTTAATCACCGAAATTATTGGGGGGCAACTGCCCCCTCCCTTGCTCCCCCCCAAATGACGCCTATGACTATCATATTCATTCCCCGACTATAATAAATTGTTTTAAATGTTTATTTGAACTAATCAACAAAATTATTATTAAACTATTTTGTAACAAAAATATTTATTGATGCAGTTTTTACAATTTTTGTCAAGTCTTTGAGCCTTTTTAAAACGGGGATTTCCTCTCGGCCGCGGCGCCCCTGCTCCCAAACTTCCGATCATCCCGCTTTCAAATTAGGTACATAATTAAAACAAACTAACCAATTAACCATTTAACGCCCAGCGTTGTTTTTATACAACGCCGTGTTTCTGTCTATTTTTCTCAAAAATTATTCGTTTGAACCACAAAAGCCCACTCTTGGCTTAAAACAACACTAATTTAGTTCAAAAAATCGCCACAAGATAGGAGTTTAGACCATTTGTCAAAGCAACAGAACATTTTCTTCAGAGCCACTTCAAGGTTTGGAGGTTACAGGTAACTTGTGTTCTTTCAAGTGATCTTTTATTATGTTTCTAATTAATTTGTAATGTGGGAAAAAATACCTCATTAATCCTCACTTATTCTAGTTTATGTGTATAATAAGTTTTAGTAATTCTAATGAGTATTTACCATAATTATTTGAGAAAATCGCCATGTTGTTTAAAACCTACAATGGGCGGATGTAACATTATTAAATTTCACTAGTTTAATTCAGCTTCCGCATAAAACCCCATACTAATTCTAAATTCATTTACAGCTAATATTTTGTGTTAATTATATATGTCTTTTGGCCATTTTGTACGGATCATGATCCAAACTTCACAATGAAGCCAGAATATTTGAACAAAAAAAAGACAAAGAAAGGTTTTTATTAATTCCTTATGACAACGTGTCGAAGGTGGGAGACATTGGGATAAGTACTTTTTTTATTCGATGATTACCAAGTTGTAATGTTTTTCTATTGTGATAAATAAAGTTCTATACGATTTTGACAAAGTTGTGCATTATTTCAACTTCTGTTCAAAAACAACCTTCTAGTTATTTTATACTTCACCAAAATTGTAAATATGGTACATTAAATCCACAAAAACCCACTGCTGCTTTCAAACAACAAAGGATACTTCTTAGGTTTTGCCCGTTGTAACCACAAGTGCCCGTTGTTGTTTTTAAACAACATTTTTAAATTCTTTTAACCTGTGAGGGAAAATATAAAAAAAAACAGTGTTTGTGTGTTATTTCGACCCTAAATAAAAGAAAAATGAGAGAAAAACATTTTTTTCCTCGATGCATCATAATTCGGGTTTCAAAGGGTTAAAGCCATTGATATATACTAATACACCTGGATCGGTAACTCCATGTTGCGAAAACGAGCCGTTACCCCCACCACTAGCCAGTATTCGTGGTCAGTGTTGCCAACCCTGTGTGAGTAATTATGTGCTGTAAATTAAATAAATAAATTAATTAATTGATTAAACTACAGTAATACTGTATTTTTTAGTCTTCCTTACCTATGAAATGATAAATTTTAGCCTTATGAATGTGTACTAATCATAGATATATAATAATACACCTGGATCGGTAACTCCATGTTGCGAAAACGAGCCGTTACCATAGATATATACTAATACACCTGGATTGGTAACTCCGTGTTGCGAAAACGAGCCGTTACCCCCACCACTAGCCAGTATTCGTGGTCAGTGTTGCCAACCCTGTGCGAGTAATCATTTACTGTAATTTAAATAAATAAATAAATTAATTAAATAAATTACAGTAATACTGTAACTTTTTAGTCTTTCTTACCTATGAAATGATAAATTTCAGCCTTTAGAATGTGCACTAGTACATCCTAAACTGCAAGTACAGAACCATCTTTCATCATCATAATTTTAATTGAACATTTAAAAGAATGTAAACAAACAAGAATGCAGCTGACGCACCAACAACAATCGTGTCAGCTGATATTCGGCGCGGCGCGGCGGGGGCGCAGCGGCGGCAATACTGGCTAGTGGTGGGGGGAGCCGGCTCGTTTTTACCGCTATTCCGCCATTTCAGTTAACGATCCAGGTGTATTAGTATATATCTATATCTATATATAGTATATATCTATGGCCGTTACCCCCACCACTAGCCAGTATTCGTGGTCAGTGTTGCCAACCCTGTGTGAGTAATTATTACTATAATTTAAATAAATAAATTAATTAATTGATTAAACTACAGTAATACTGTATTTTTTAGTCTTCCTTACCTATGAAATGATAAATTTCAGCCTTATGAATGTGTACTAAGGTACTAATACAACCAAAAGCTTCACAGTAAGAACCATCTTTCATCATCATAATCATAATTGAAAATTTAAAAGAATGTAAACAAACAAGAATGCAGCTGACGCACCGACAACAATCATGTCAGCTGTTATTCAGCGTGGCGCGGCGGCGGCGCAGCGGCGGCAATACCGCAGTTACCGATCCAGGTGTATTAGTATATAATATCTATGGTTAAAGCCAACTGAATGTAGCTTACTCCTGCCTGACCGTAGCCTCACTGCTATACAAGTGCTAACATTTCTGATTTCTGATTTATACACATAGATGTATGAGTAAATAACAAACTCAACCTGTGATTCAGATCTTATGTGTGAAACCACCACATATAATCTAAGGCGACCACAGAATACCCAATGAAAAAAAACCAAAGTCTAACCAAGTGTTAGACAGGTTGCATGGACACTATTCAACGCTAAGCAAATTTGGCCTAAAAAGAAGAGGAAGGAAAATAAATTAAATAAAAATAAAAATACAGGGGTCGGGTTCGTGACAGGAACCAGGGATGAGATATCATGACGTCACTTGCCACGTTTCCGCATGTTCCTAGAGTCAATTTTACCGGTGTTTTAAGTCCAGCGTTTCGCTTCGTTCAAATGTCAAATAGTGTGTTTTGAGGTTTGACGTTTGGAGTGTTTACTCTTCTGCAAATAATGATTGTAATTGTTAGCTGCAATTGGTTAATACCTCGATTTACGGTAAGTTAATGCTTTTTTATACAAATTTCACAAGGTTTATGCATTACTATTATACTTTCGATAGGTTTTTATGGTTTAAAATTAAAAGCATTATACATCTTAAAGGGTAAGATAACAACGACTTAGACCTAACTTTTAAGTATTTTACGTTTCCTTCAATGTAGTTCATGAGGAACTTGAAGGGCTTTTTACTATTAGTATTTATTAATACCGTACTTAGAGAATTCTAAAATGCAACATATTACCACCAGTCCATAGTGCTTACTCTTCGTCCCGAAGTACTTATGTAAATTTCTCTGTTGTAGGAAATGAAATGTTTTATCAGTATACTAACTAAAATGCTTGATTTCGGGCAACATGTAGCTTACACTAGTTATTTTATTAATTCACTGTATTTCTTGGTAAAGCACAAGGACATGTTAGTTCAGTTAACTGACCATGCCAAATTAAGCCGTCTATATCGCCGCGAATCAAAGTAATTTATTACTTTTGTAATGTCGATTTCTACATATCTTTCTATTTGCCAAAGGCCCCAAAGAACACAACCTTTCTTGACCGATGGTGTTTCTACAATACATTAAAAAATTTAAAACTTCATGACACACAGATATACATACAATCAATGCAAATGTCTCATTCACTTGACGTTGTTGTTGTCCAGCTTCCAGACCCACTACCGCTAAGCTGCGCTACCTGACACATTGGCGCTCTTTCTGTAGCGGAAGAATGAGCCAATTTAAGAGTTTTACATAAATAATTGAAAATAGACATTTTGTTAAAGTCGAAATATTTCACCACATAACCTAATATTTAAATTTCCCAATTTTTTTTTAATCACCGAAATTATTGGGGGGCAACTGCCCCCTCCCTTGCTCCCCCCCAAATGACGCCTATGACTATCATATTCATTCCCCGACTATAATAAATTGTTTTAAATGTTTATTTGAACTAATCAACAAAATTATTATTAAACTATTTTGTAACAAAAATATTTATTGATGCAGTTTTTACAATTTTTGTCAAGTCTTTGAGCCTTTTTAAAACGGGGATTTCCTCTCGGCCGCGGCGCCCCTGCTCCCAAACTTCCGATCATCCCGCTTTCAAATTAGGTACATAATTAAAACAAACTAACCAATTAACCATTTAACGCCCAGCGTTGTTTTTATACAACGCCGTGTTTCTGTCTATTTTTCTCAAAAATTATTCGTTTGAACCACAAAAGCCCACTCTTGGCTTAAAACAACACTAATTTAGTTCAAAAAATCGCCACAAGATAGGAGTTTAGACCATTTGTCAAAGCAACAGAACATTTTCTTCAGAGCCACTTCAAGGTTTGGAGGTTACAGGTAACTTGTGTTCTTTCAAGTGATCTTTTATTATGTTTCTAATTAATTTGTAATGTGGGAAAAAATACCTCATTAATCCTCACTTATTCTAGTTTATGTGTATAATAAGTTTTAGTAATTCTAATGAGTATTTACCATAATTATTTGAGAAAATCGCCATGTTGTTTAAAACCTACAATGGGCGGATGTAACATTATTAAATTTCACTAGTTTAATTCAGCTTCCGCATAAAACCCCATACTAATTCTAAATTCATTTACAGCTAATATTTTGTGTTAATTATATATGTCTTTTGGCCATTTTGTACGGATCATGATCCAAACTTCACAATGAAGCCAGAATATTTGAACAAAAAAAAGACAAAGAAAGGTTTTTATTAATTCCTTATGACAACGTGTCGAAGGTGGGAGACATTGGGATAAGTACTTTTTTTATTCGATGATTACCAAGTTGTAATGTTTTTCTATTGTGATAAATAAAGTTCTATACGATTTTGACAAAGTTGTGCATTATTTCAACTTCTGTTCAAAAACAACCTTCTAGTTATTTTATACTTCACCAAAATTGTAAATATGGTACATTAAATCCACAAAAACCCACTGCTGCTTTCAAACAACAAAGGATACTTCTTAGGTTTTGCCCGTTGTAACCACAAGTGCCCGTTGTTGTTTTTAAACAACATTTTTAAATTCTTTTTAACCTGTGAGGGAAAATATAAAAAAAACAGTGTTTGTGTGTTATTTCGACCCTAAATAAAAGAAAAATGAGAGAAAAACATTTTTTTCCTCGATGCATCATAATTCGGGTTTCAAAGGGTTAAAGCCATTGATATATACTAATACACCTGGATCGGTAACTCCATGTTGCGAAAACGAGCCGTTACCCCCACCACTAGCCAGTATTCGTGGTCAGTGTTGCCAACCCTGTGTGAGTAATTATGTGCTGTAAATTAAATAAATAAATTAATTAATTGATTAAACTACAGTAATACTGTATTTTTTAGTCTTCCTTACCTATGAAATGATAAATTTTAGCCTTATGAATGTGTACTAATCATAGATATATAATAATACACCTGGATCGGTAACTCCATGTTGCGAAAACGAGCCGTTACCATAGATATATACTAATACACCTGGATTGGTAACTCCGTGTTGCGAAAACGAGCCGTTACCCCCACCACTAGCCAGTATTCGTGGTCAGTGTTGCCAACCCTGTGCGAGTAATCATTTACTGTAATTTAAATAAATAAATAAATTAATTAAATAAATTACAGTAATACTGTAACTTTTTAGTCTTTCTTACCTATGAAATGATAAATTTCAGCCTTTAGAATGTGCACTAGTACATCCTAAACTGCAAGTACAGAACCATCTTTCATCATCATAATTTTAATTGAACATTTAAAAGAATGTAAACAAACAAGAATGCAGCTGACGCACCAACAACAATCGTGTCAGCTGATATTCGGCGCGGCGCGGCGGGGGCGCAGCGGCGGCAATACTGGCTAGTGGTGGGGGGAGCCGGCTCGTTTTTACCGCTATTCCGCCATTTCAGTTAACGATCCAGGTGTATTAGTATATATCTATATCTATATATAGTATATATCTATGGCCGTTACCCCCACCACTAGCCAGTATTCGTGGTCAGTGTTGCCAACCCTGTGTGAGTAATTATTACTATAATTTAAATAAATAAATTAATTAATTGATTAAACTACAGTAATACTGTATTTTTTAGTCTTCCTTACCTATGAAATGATAAATTTCAGCCTTATGAATGTGTACTAAGGTACTAATACAACCAAAAGCTTCACAGTAAGAACCATCTTTCATCATCATAATCATAATTGAAAATTTAAAAGAATGTAAACAAACAAGAATGCAGCTGACGCACCGACAACAATCATGTCAGCTGTTATTCAGCGTGGCGCGGCGGCGGCGCAGCGGCGGCAATACCGCAGTTACCGATCCAGGTGTATTAGTATATAATATCTATGGTTAAAGCCAACTGAATGTAGCTTACTCCTGCCTGACCGTAGCCTCACTGCTATACAAGTGCTAACATTTCTGATTTCTGATTTATACACATAGATGTATGAGTAAATAACAAACTCAACCTGTGATTCAGATCTTATGTGTGAAACCACCACATATAATCTAAGGCGACCACAGAATACCCAATGAAAAAAAACCAAAGTCTAACCAAGTGTTAGACAGGTTGCATGGACACTATTCAACGCTAAGCAAATTTGGCCTAAAAAGAAGAGGAAGGAAAATAAATTAAATAAAAATAAAAATACAGGGGTCGGGTTCGTGACAGGAACCAGGGATGAGATATCATGACGTCACTTGCCACGTTTCCGCATGTTCCTAGAGTCAATTTTACCGGTGTTTTAAGTCCAGCGTTTCGCTTCGTTCAAATGTCAAATAGTGTGTTTTGAGGTTTGACGTTTGGAGTGTTTACTCTTCTGCAAATAATGATTGTAATTGTTAGCTGCAATTGGTTAATACCTCGATTTACGGTAAGTTAATGCTTTTTTATACAAATTTCACAAGGTTTATGCATTACTATTATACTTTCGATAGGTTTTTATGGTTTAAAATTAAAAGCATTATACATCTTAAAGGGTAAGATAACAACGACTTAGACCTAACTTTTAAGTATTTTACGTTTCCTTCAATGTAGTTCATGAGGAACTTGAAGGGCTTTTTACTATTAGTATTTATTAATACCGTACTTAGAGAATTCTAAAATGCAACATATTACCACCAGTCCATAGTGCTTACTCTTCGTCCCGAAGTACTTATGTAAATTTCTCTGTTGTAGGAAATGAAATGTTTTATCAGTATACTAACTAAAATGCTTGATTTCGGGCAACATGTAGCTTACACTAGTTATTTTATTAATTCACTGTATTTCTTGGTAAAGCACAAGGACATGTTAGTTCAGTTAACTGACCATGCCAAATTAAGCCGTCTATATCGCCGCGAATCAAAGTAACTCCTTCGTCTTCCTCTTCGAAGGAGTTACTCTTCCTCTTCGTCCCGTTGACCCAGTATTGTAGGGCATGGGATATGTCAGGACAGAATTATAAATTCTGCTTACTTAAATTGAGACAGGATTGACTTTAGATCTTACATAATTCATCCACCTCACACACAGATTTTTCGATCAAAAACTTTTCAAGTTGGTTCTTAAATGTACTTAGGCTATTGCAGTTGGTAATATGTGATGGAAGAGAATCTAATATTTTGTTTCCAACATAAAAAGGTTGCTTTTCAAACATTTTTGTGTTGTGGAAAATAGCAAAACGGTTCTTAAATCTAGTATTATGTGAATGATCACGGACAATTGGATGTCCGTAGACCTTAGCATACAGAACCACTTCAAATATGTAAAGACTGGGAAGTGTCAATATTTTGAGTCTTTTGAACGCCTCTCTGCAGTGATCACCAGCCTTGAGGCCAGCAATGAGTCTCACCGCCCTCTTTTGCAAAACAAAAAGACGATTGACCAACGTTTTGTTGGCCATCCCCCAGAGTATAACAGAGTACCTGAGGTGGGTCTCAATGAGGCCATGGTAAACTAGCATGGAAAGACTCTTGATCCCTGATTTTGCAAAATTTCTGAGAATGAAAATTGAGGAAGAAATCTTTGCGATATTAGCATATTATTGCGAGTTTGCGCATATTATTACCACCACCTTGCCTAGGTTGACATCTAGGCCTCATTAATACCTGCACACAATAGTACCTTAGGGAGTACTTGTTAAATAATTTAATTTAATAAATATACTTAATAATTAAGTTAATTTATCGTTGAATTTTATTCTCTGTTACTCGGTAAAATAATTTATATCGCTACATTTCTCTCTTTTTGACTGTTGTAAAGATTTTTTTGAATTTTTTTCTGTACAGTAATTTTAATGTTAAATTTTATAATTCTACCTGACAATTGCTAATGCATATTAGTAGGATGTCAGTGGCAAATAAATGACTGATTTCTGACCTATCTACCTTATACTTATTCCACCCTCAATACCTATCAATCTTGATGTCAGGCCTAGGATTACTTACCGTATATCTCAATTTAAGTTACATTTCCCCAATTGCTTGCATTCATAGTTGACGTGCTAACTCAAAATGACGGGGGATACAATTAATTTTTCATTTAGTTACGGTTTGATTTAGGTATATAGTTTGCCTTAGAAATAAACGTAGCTGGGGGGTTACGGAGGTACGGTACAATAGGTAACTTAGTTTGGCAAGTTATTTCTTGAGTTTAGCTACAACCATCGGACATTGGAATTTATTTCTTTAATGTTAGGAATTTCGTGCTATTACGAAAAGTTTTTTGATTGGGCTAATTCGACTCATGATTTGGAGTTTTCAAGTTAGTAAGGGGACTAGATCCTTCTTGTTTGAACTTTGGTCTTTAATTAAAAACCTCTAGGTCATAGGTTATTTTCTTATCGAGTATCTGTATCTGTTACAGAAATGATTAGGTCTTCGCTAAGACCTGGATCGACCGGAAGAAGAATGATGACTCCCCAATCAACCGATTGTGGTGAAGACACCGGATGTAGGATGTAAGATGTAGGTGTAAATCAATTTAGCCTTAGAACTAACTTAGGTTAGCGCAATGAGATCCTCACCTGACCTTGGCCTAACATGGTAGACATAGGCTATAGGTTACTGTACCAATTTGAAAAGTATAACTTATTCCTAGGTAGAAACTTTAATTAACATATTCTTAAGAGTTGGTTGTGATAGCCTAAACCTAATTTCAGTTAGGTCTTAAGGTAACTTAAGGACCATTGCCTTAAATTCTATAATTGATTGTATCTTATAAATAAACAACATAACTTAAGGTTGCCTGACTCTTATGTTTTTAAGGGGGGGTGGATGTTGCTATTTTTTTCTGGGGGGTTTAAGGTTTTGCAAAATTTAGGCTATTTGAAGCCATACAGTGTTCACAGCAAATCACAAGTTAAATACCAGTATTATTGGCCCTAATTAATTTTCTCCTTATTTACGAAAGAAGATTTAAGTTAACACTCTTTTGTAGCTTTCAAGCAGTTTGTAGAAAGTGTTGGTTTCTGTTGGCATGAGGGGTGATAAGTTACAGTAACATTAAAAATAAATGTTCCAGTTCTTAAGATTTTTTTTCTTTTTTCTTAAGAGTCTGCAGAACCGTCGCCATCCTGATTTTTAGTCACATAAGAACCGTGTTAATTATAGGTGTCTTTAAAACACTTTATCTTGATAATCTTGCATCGGATTCGCATGAAACTTGATATGTTCACCATAATGGTATGGCAGTTCATTTCACGTGGATACATTGTTTAACGAAACCTCAAAAAATTGTTAAACATGGTTTAAAAATGTTGATAATATACATTGTTTTTCATTCGTTATTCGAGTGAATAATTTTTTAAATTCATTTTCTATCATGTCAAATGAAAGACACTATGGTAATATTTAAAATAACATCAAGTTTGTAATTTTCAGACAAAAAACAAACTCACAGCAATAATTTATCCCTCCAGTTGTGAGAATATACCTTGGACTGAATTACTTACAAGTTCCGTCAAAAGAGCTCAACAATTATAGGAAGTCTGTCTCTGACGATCGATCTGATGATCGTTGTAAATTATTGTTTCTGTGTTGCAGGCCTGTGTAATAGTATGTTCGAAATTTGTTTTAATTTGGGTGCGTGTAAACTATATGTGTGTTTTTATTTAACTGTTACCAGGCATGCTTTGCAATGCCAACCTGAGTAATTTTTGCCCCTTTAGGTGAGTTCTTTGGCTACGCTCAATCAGGTTCAGCTTGTACGCTTCGCTCACTTGCCGCAAGTCTAGAATATCCTCTAATTTTTCATTACCAATCTTCCCTCAATACTTTAAAAAAGAACAGTTGTTTATAGAATAAAATACAAAGAAACATTTTTGCCATATTTTGTGTTCATAAACAACTCACATCAAAAACTCCAAAATAATCTGTCATGGGTACGTTTATGACAGTCCTGGGGCTATGTCAAGTCGCACAGGAATGGGATAAAACAATGTCCCTCTCCTGGTTCTAAGTTGCCTCCCCACCATTTTTCAACCAAATTGATTGAGCCGTTCTTGAGTTTAAAATAGTGCTACTAACACAAATTTCTTTTATATACATAGATGACAAGGCCTTATAGCCGAAGAACTTTGTGTCGGCAGTTGAAGATTATGATGACGTAACATCAAAACATGTTTCTATTAAATTTTTGAGCTATTGAATTACGAGCAATGTCTGAGGGATGTGTGTTCCATGATCTCGAAATCTAGCGGTTAGATTTTGCTTAAACTTTGCATTTAAGAGTTTTTTGGCCCAAAAATAAGTTTAGAAAAGGTCTCAATAACAGGAAAAATCTAATTTGTTCTAAATTTAAGTTTAAAAATCGTAATTTTTAACATTGGTCTTAACAACAACAATAATTTTTAACATTGGTCTTGGTTGCTATTTTGGTAACAAAATAACAATGAAAGGTATACAAAAATAAAAGAACATTAATGTTAAGCAGACTTTTTGAAACAGCTGTTTACTGTGAAGAGGTATAGTTGGTTGTTGGGGGAAATTTAATAGCTCTATTACCGTGACACTATATCAAAACTGAATTAAAACCAACGAGCGATGCTCGGTTAACCTGGTTTTGTAAGTAATTTAGTTTTATGAACATTTGGTTGTCTATACGAATCCAGCAAATACAATAATATGTCCAACTGTGAGCGTTACAGGTGTATTTAGGCTAAGTTATATGAATTCTGTGTCTATACCACATAATGGACATGTTCAAAACATTTATTAACAAAATGTTTTTTTTTTCAGTTTCAGGTATTAAATATGTCCAAGGAGCTCAATGAAGAAAGAAAGTTTTTGGAAGCATTTTTTTTGTACTAAAAAGGTTTTTTAATAAATAATATTTTTATAACTATCACAGATTCTTCTTTCTATTTTTTATTAGTTATTGAAACGGTTGAAACTATCCTAATGTAAAATATTGTATGAATACAAACCTAACAAAGTCATAGGGGTGTGAATCAGAAAAGTTAGAGAACAGAAATACACCATTTTTCAAATATGTTTCATTCGGCAGTTTTAATAAAGATATCAATCTCATCTTTGTGCTTCCAAACTTATCTATAAAACTTATTACCGTACCTTAAATACTTAAATCCATAAGTATTCATGTGTTGTTGGCCGTGAAAGCTTTGGCTTATCTTTCCTTCTGAGGCACACTCGCAGTCATGAGTTTCAAATTGTGTAAGATGTATTCTCATAAAGTTTGGAACCGTACAGTTCCTTTTTAAACTTACATTGCCTAATTTCATTTATCAATGATGCCATCAAACTAAGTAATGGTTGACTTTTGGTAGTAACAAAACAAGTGCAGTTTAAAATAGTCTTATCCGAAGGAAAGACAACTCGAACAAGGTTTTTCAAATCAAAATAAGTATAATAGACAATATGAAACCTATTGCTTTATAGTCAAGCAGGTGACCTTATTTAAATCTAAGGCTCCTCTTCTTAAAATTACATATGTAAAATAATTTATATGTTACGTGGCAGCTATTTGATTGAGTTTAGTAAACCATTGAACAGACCATTGTGTAAAACGTTTTTCAGATTACCGAAGTTATTTTACTAAAATCAGTCATAAGAGTTATGTTCATTATTTTATAAAATTTCAAAACAAGCTTATAAGCATTGACTGTATAACTAACGTGAATAGACTTTACAATCAATGCTTTTTGTTTGATACCAAAATTTTGATAATTCATTTTGGTAATTTTGTCTTGCCGTGCCAGAGTCGCGGCAATTGATGTTATTATTCAGCTGGATTTATAGTGCTATTAAAAACATTTTACCACTACACAAACATAAACTGCAGGTATAAATAATGTTTCATCCTTGGTTAAGAAAAGTGGTAATAGGCTATGTACTGATTTACCTATCATGTCACTTGTACTTCACAAACTTGACTCAAAGTCTCATCTGGCAAAAAAAAGATGCTTCCGCCCTCGCACTTCTTGTCGTGAGTATTTAAAAGCCCTGGGTGTTCTGACATTGCCTAGTTTGTATATTTAATTGACTAAACAATAAAGTAGCCTATGGGTTTTGGATTCTTAAGTTATAAGACTAATTTAAATACCTTAAAAACAAATAACAATTTCTTTTTTAAAATCATATTTTCAGCTAACTCAACAGAGTCTAGTTATAAACCGGTGCTTGGAAGCATTAAAATACAATTTAGAGAACTTTTTACTTAAACTTAAATGGTAAGCTAACTTATAAATTAAATTTAGACCTAAGTTACATGGTAACGCTGTATTTCCAAAACTTATTAATCCAGTGCCAAAGTACTTTCTTAGCCTTTTCGTAGCCTACATTTCAAGTTAACTAATCAACATTAACCATGGGTTGATAATAAAACAGAATCATAGCCCATTTCCCACATAGCAAAAAAAGCTTGATTCGAACTTGATTCAAGCTTGATTTTTGAGGCTTGAAGGTTTGATTCAAACCTTACCAATCGAGCCTGAAAACTTGATTCAAACTTGATTCAAGGCTCTTAGTCACCGTGATGTGAAATCGATTTCAACTTGAATCAAGTGTTTCATTCAATTCTTTTTTAAGTCACTTTCAAGCCTTTAAAGTCTTGCCTATTCTTTTCAAGTCTTTTTCAAACATCTTTCGAGCCCTTTTCAAGTGTTTTTCGAGCCTCTTTCAAGTCTTTTTCGAGTCTCTTTTGAGCCTTTTTCAATGGATTTTCAAGTCTTTTTCAAGCCTTTAAATATTTTCAAGCTCTTTTTAAGTCTTTTTCAAGGGCCTTTCGAGCATTATTCAAGTGTGTGTCGAGCCTTTTTCAAGCCTCTTTCAAGTACTTTTCAAGGCTCTGTCGAGCCTTTTAAAGCCTCTCTCGAAAATGTTTCAATTGTTTTTCAAGTCTTTTGCAAGTCTTTCGATTCTTTTTCAAACCTTTATAAATTGTTTAGCCTCGTTCAAATATCTTTTAAGTCTTTTTTGTTCTTCTGCAGCTGATATTACACATTAAAGTGGAATAATACATCACGTGGTTAATGTTATTTAGTTTAAAACAGAAATTAACTAAGTAGGCCCTACAAATTAATTAGATTAACTACTTAAGTAGGGGGAGTATCTCGATTTTTAAATTATTTGTAGGCCTAATTTGTGAAATTGAGTTAGGCATATGTAAGTTTATTCATATACTGTGGTTTATTCCATATTCTCAGCCAAATTTATAAGTAATTTTTTTATAAGTTCTTTGTTTGGTTAACTTTTGATTATGTACTCAGAACCCCCGTTTTAAAACCACCGTTTTAAAAGGTATGTATGTGTTTGAGTCATATATACATTTCATACCTTTTAAAACGGGGGTTCTGAGTACATAATAAAAAAATTACTAAAAAAAGAACTTATAAAAAAAATTACTTTTAAATTTTACTGAGAATATGGAATAAACTTACATATGCCTAACTTAATTTCACAAATTAGGCCTACAAATAATTTAAAAATCAAGATACTCCCCCTACTTAAATAGTTAATCTAATTAATTTGTACTTAAATAATTTCTGTTTAAACTAAACTAAATAAATTACACTAACCACGTGATTTATTATTCCACTTTAATGTGTAATATCAGCTGCAGAAGAACAAAAAGACTTAAAGAGATTTGAAGAGGATAAAAAATTTATAAAGGCTTGAATACACAAGACAAAAAACTTACTGAAAAATCGGAACAGTAAAATACACATCCGATAACTTCGGAATCTGGTAAGAAAGTAATGGCTTTGGCCCGTCTCGTCCCGAAAAATCTATACAAAATCGATGAGAAATCGATCCTCGGGAGCCGCGCACTGCATTGTGGGACAGCGTTGGACGGCTTGTGATTGGTCGGGACGTCGTGCCGTGAATCGGTATCGATTCGAGTTCGATTCGTAAAAGTGAATTGAGTTTAGTTGGATAATCAAATTCAAAGCTTACATTGCAATTGAAGGGAGAGGTAAGTTCAAGCCTTCTTTAACTTTTTGGTGCTTTCGAATCGGAATCGATTAGATGATTATATTCAAGGCTTACATTGACATTAAAGGGAGAAACAAATTCAAGCCTTGATTATCTTTGGTTATTTCGAATCGGACTCGAATAGATGCTCAAATTCAAGGCTTACGCTGCAATTAAAAATCGAGTAAAAGTCAAGGCTTGATTCAAGCTTCCTTGCTATCTGGGTTAGGCCTACTACTGTTATAGGCTAGGCTACTGTAAGTTAATTTAATTTTTGTAATAAACAGATAACATACATATATGGCTATTTGGGAGCAATTAAAAAATGATATATTTTAAAATTCAAATTGTTAGAGTATGTATAATTTTTCTAGACTTTACTAATAATTGCGGTAAAGTTAATTGTACAAAACAAACCCGAGGCATCAAACCTAAATACTCCCATCAATGGTATGCCTATGTTTAATTGATGAATAAGTTATCGTGGGTAATTTATTCAATCTATTGCAATATTGAATTCTTTTGGAAATTACTTTTAGGCCTTCATAGGATATTAAGGATTTCACACCTAGGTTTTGTCAAAAAAATTGCATACTACAGTTCTTAGGACTATATTGCCAATTAAGTTACTACTAAGTTAACTGGATGTACTTTGGGTCTAAGATACAAGTTAAACGAGAAGGCTTAGGGCCAACAGTAAGTAAAACACTAGAGCCCGTGACAATACTAAAACAAAAAGCCTCAACTTATGAGAGAAATTAATTAAACTTAAGTACCCTACCCAATTTGGAAGTAAAAACTTAGATAACAAATAATACACTCAAATAATTTTGGCTCTGGTTTAACTTGTCATCTAAAATATGTATTTATCACAAGTAAATTTATTCAACCCAAAAGGAAAAAGTTTTTCGAAGTACTATAAGAGATGTCATGTCGTTTAGTTTGCAGTTTGCATCCCGAAATGGATTGTCGTCTGCAATAGTCGATGTCGAATTGTTTGAAAGCACAGTCCAATATTTAGGTTAACCTATATATTGGACCGTGCTTGACAGCTAGACGGTGGAATGAGAGAAATGAGCCAGTTATGACGTCATGGAATCTCATCCCTGGTTCCTGTCACGAACCCGACCCAAAATACAGTAGATGTGTGTCGTGTAGAAAGTGTAGTAGTGTAGATGTCACAACAAAGTTACTAATGACAGTTGTTGGTGTTGATAACTCTCTTTTGTACATCTCAATATTATCCACCATAAACTCTTAACTTATATTCCAAAGGTAAAAATTACACACTCTCTTGTTAGTTTAGGTGGTGAGTCATCCAAATTGTTAGGTCACATGAAATAATTCCTTAGGCCTAGATTAAATCAGCCATCTTATTTCCTTTGAAGATGATATATGGAAAGGCCTAGCCTTGCAAACCTATACATTTAATTGGATTTATTAAATAGCTCTATGCCTACATAGGCCTAATATTTGTACAGTAGGCTATAATTTTTCTTTGTTTTGCAAAATACCAAAACACTACTTTACTTATTGTCCCCCCCACAGCAGGATATCAGGTGATACAGGCTAGTGAAATAACTGATTTAAAAAAATTAATTTTTGGTTTGCCCTCAAAACTAAACTAAAATATTTAACCCTAGAAGAGGCCAGGCCAAATTGGTGCAAGTGCGCTAAGCGGCCAGTCAATTTCTGCAATTTTAAAAATATAATAGTGTCGCAACTAGGGCCTACTAATGATAACCTAGTCATGTGCATATTCATTTTGTTCGGAAATAGACGTATAGACAGTTAATAAATTGAATGGAATCCCTGTTGGTATGTTTTTTGCAAAATGTGATAAACAAGAGTTTTTGAAAATTTTTTAAATATTTACAAGAAATAGAGTTTAGGCCCCTAGGCCCACTAGAACTTTGATTTTTATACAGTTAATGGAAGATATACAAAATGTAGGCAGTTTAAATATTTTAAGTTTAATAGGCCTAGTAGGCCTAGGCTATGTGTTACATTACTTAACTGTGCAATAGCCTATATTTATTGTAAATAACGTGATTTTTTTCCCATACAAAATTGTTTACAGTACTTCACTTTGTATGTGTTAATAAGTTATCTTATTTTTTTTTACTTTCATATAACCCTAATTTATTTACTCAAAGTTTCATATAAACTTAGCCTAATTTTCCTACTAAGTTAATTTCCTATAATATCGTCGATTGTACATATATTTGTACGGTACTACAGATATTTCTAAACAACAAAATATATATGTATGTAGGCCTATAAGGAAATGTACAATAAAAAATGTTCCAAAGGCATTTGAGTGGATGTATGCACGGATCATTTGAACAATCTGACATGGGTTAAAGGCCACGCTGGCAATAGATAGAATGACCAAGCGATACAACTAATTCCGTCTTCTTCCACAGATCACCGGCCACACTATTGAGGAGGGAATCACTATATGGCCTGTATAACTTTTTCCTGGCAACAAAATGATATGATTTATAACAGGCTAAACTCATTATTGTTTTAATCGGTCATTCATAATTTGCCATATTTTCGGCAAATTGGCCAAACTGTGCACCACACATTAAAGCTGATTAAAAAAAATATTTTACCTACTTTCCCAAGTCATATGACAAAATGTTTACTGTTGGAAACAAAAGAACAACTCGTGTTTTTTTTCAATGAGACCCAGCAGCTTTCTAATTTAGATAAAATAGCAAACATTAGGCCTACGATTTTTTTAACATATATTTTTTGATGTTTTGCCGTTTTTGAATTGGAATTTGTTCGCACGCTTAATTTTGTTCAAATTATAATACGAATTACGCCGATCTATTGGTGATAGGCCTATAAGTTTTGTTTATAGGCTATATGAAAATCAAAGTTTGGAATGTCTTCTTTAAAATGGTATCAATATTATTAAGTTTCTAGATTGTTTTCCATATGATATGAGTAGTAAAAAAAATATGACCTATATTGCTGGTATCCGGCAATAAATAATTTTTGCACAAATGCAATTGCTGAATATACGGCGATTGCCGCTTCTAGGTATAAGTTACTGGACCTAATATTGAACATAGGTAAAACACTTAGGCCTCCTTTAAAATGTTATAGGTAAATGGAAGAAAACAAGAAAACTTATGAGTTGTTTTTATGATTTTACACAAATTGACCTTGGTTTACTAATCTAGGCTAGGTCTACAATGATACATCTTCACAAACGTTATCACTCAATAACAATCGTTCCAACTTATAAATTTACTGCACATTTTCAAAGTTAAAAAAGTCTTAACTGGTCAAGTATTGGTGCATTAACCCTAAATGGGTTTAATTGTGTTGAATTTTTTAAAATTGAGGTCCAAAAATGCCTAAAACACATTTTTGACCCCTGTGAAACCCCATAAAACCCCACTCAAACTGCCCAATTATGCTGGTTTGCGACCTCATGAAAAAAGACCTGGTCTTACACCTTCATGCCAAATTTCATAAAAATTGGAAGACCCCTTCAAAGGTATTTAAGTTAAGTAGGCCTACCACGGACACATATACAGATACACAGTGTCAGAATAGAAGTTTCAGGATTTTGGGAGATGATTACGTGAAGAATCCCTTATGTCTGGTAGGCCCTACGTTTTCTAGCCTTTTTTGTTGTTGGGCATTTACATTGCAGTAAAGTTTGGTAGTGCAGATGTCCTAGAAGGCCTCCCAAATTCTTTCTTTATTACCAAGCAATCATATCCCTAAGTTCTGAAAACGGTTTTTTTTCTGACACACTGATTATAGAAAACAATTCTCTATGCCTATGTCAAAGCAAATGAAGAATATCTTCAAAGTCATCCCAATATTACTTACAACACTCAAAGTAGGAATCACTTTTTTATCCTCAACCATAACAAAATAAATGTAAAAAAGAAACTATATATTAAATTGAATATATAGATCATTTCAAAGGTACCGTCGGTACTTGTATTTAATGTAACATAATTGTACCATCTTGGACCAGCTTCTGTATCTTCATTCGTCACTGCTGTAGGCTTAATAGTTTAGTTGTCTGATATCAATTGTCTATTATTCACTATGATATTCATGATTAATCTTTCAAACAATATCAAGATAGAAAGATCAATAAATTTATTCAGAAATAAATAAATTGAACGTTTTAATGAACTTTGAAGGTTAAATAACCATCATGATCACCTGTTTAAATTTTGCTCTGGGTATTTGACGAAAATTAATGAACAATGTTTGTTGTAGGTGTATTTTATAATTAGAGTAAGCTAACTTATTTATATAAATCGTAGGCTTCAAAAGTCAAAAGTCAAAAATATCTTTATTATACAATTCTCCAAGAATTACAATAGTGTCAAATGGTTTGTTTTAAAATTGGTTGATTGTTGGTTTACAGTAGGTCTTCTCTCCTCTCAAAAAAATTCATCTAGGGTGTAGAAAGGTCTTGCCGTCAGCCATATCTTCAACTCCGTCTTGAGGTTGTTCCCAGTAAGGTCTCTCATGGATGCAGGTAGGTGGTTTCGTAGCTTGCAGCTGCTGTATGATGGTTTTTTCTCTGCAAGAGTCGTACGGTGAACTGGCAAGTTGAACCTTGAACCGTGACGGGTGTTGTATGAATGGAAGTCTCTGTTCCTTGGTGGTTGTATTTTGTCCACATGCAGGATACTTTCTTGAATGTACAGAGATACAACTGTCATCATTTCAAGGTCCTGAAATGCCTGTCTGCAGGTTTGGCGTGGTGCAAGGTTGGCGAGGATTCTGACAGCTTTCTTCTGCAGGAGGAGGATCCGGTTCATGTTTTGTGATGATGTTCCTCCCCACACTAGTAGACCATAGCGGATGTGGGATTCTACTAGTGAGAAATAGGCAGTTTTAGCTGCTGCTAGTCCTGCAATCCACTTCACTCTTCGAACAACATAAATACTTGTGCTGATTTTTTTGCACAACACATTTATGTGTTCGTTCCAGGTCAACTTGCAATCAAGCGTAATGCCGAGGAATTTGGTCTGAGTTGCTTCTGTGAGATCTGCTGCATTTTTTACTATGTCTTTCTTTGTTGAAAAGTGCATCTGGGTTGTCTTGGATGGATTAATGGCCAGATCATTTTTCCCACAATATTCTATTGCAATATTCATGGCCCTTTTTATGCTTAGTGAATGTTCATCTGTAGTATTGTTGCTGATTAAAAGGGTAGTGTCGTCTGCATACATTACTGTGGTTGTGTTTTGGGTCAGCATTTCATTTGGGAAATCGTTTGTTAGTAAAATGAAGAGTATTGGGCCCAAGACAGATCCCTGAGGTACTCCTCTTGTCAGTGGTTGAGCTTTGGAGCGATAAGTGTGTGCCTGGTTTTGTATTGAGTGTTGTAGCTCAACAACTTGTGTGCGGCCTTCAAGATAACTTTTAAACCATTTATTAGCCAAGCCAGTCACTCCCAGGCTCTCCAGCTTGCTACACAGCAGTTTATGTCCGAGGCAGTCAAACGCTTTGCTATAGTCCAAGAATATAGCAGAAACAAACTGTTCATTATCAATTTGTTCAATAACAAATTCAATCAAGTCTGTTAGGGCCGTGGTAGTAGATTTAGTTTTTAGGAAGCCATGTTGTTTTCCAGTTAGCAAGCCATGTTGTGTTAGGTGTTTCATAAGTCTGGCAAGAACGATTTTTTCTATGATTTTGGAAAAGGTGGAGACTAGAGTTATTGGTCTGTAATTTTGGAGCTCTGTAGTTGAACCTTTTTTGTGTTTAGGGTATACTTTGCTAGTTTTCAGTGTTGAGGGGAATTCACCCTTTTCAAGTGATTTATTTATTATGCTGACTAAAGGAGCAATGAGTAAACTATTGCTATTATAGCTTACTAATAATGTATTTTTAATGGGTTGAGATATCCTTAGGGATCTTAAAAATACCACTTAAATCGTAGTGGTCACGCTTTTTACCACTAAAATTAAATAACCAGAAATGGCATATATAGGAGCGGCTGAGTAGTTGTAAAACAGTGTTAAATGCGACCACAGAGGCAATGGAATGCTATTACGAGCCGACTGTGAGTAGCGTTGACTAGTGCAGGTTTGTTTTTGTTTAGGTTACGTTATGTTTCAATAATTTCTCTTCACCCAAATATAAAATCAGAATCAGAAATCAGAAATTTTATTTTGTCTTTAAACAACTTACAAAGGTTGTAATTTTCATACCGGTAGTCAAAACTTAAGGCTAAAAACAACATAGGCCTAATTGAACAAAAGCAATGAATACCAAAACGTAAAGAAAGTCACATCTATGGAAGAAATGGTTAAGAAAGTTTCTGTTGACGTAGTAGCGCACTCCACCATGAGAGCGCGCACGAGACAATAACCTATTAGTCAGATTACATTCTGACTTTGTTGCAGATGGTCACCAGCAAAGAATCTCTCTCGTCCTTACACTGCACTCACACGTCATACATAACCTATGACAGTTTTCCATTACTGGACCAATTCTCACAATTAATGTAGGAACACTTTATTTTAAAGCTCATTTCGGAACCCAAGTAAAATTTGAAAATAGCAGAATACTACGACGACTATAACTTAGTAAACATATGATTCAATAAAATCCCTTTCATTAGAATTACATATTGAAGTTAGAAAGCCCATACCACAAAGTCCTAACAGTAAAAATATTTAGTGACAAAAAAAACTATGCTTCTTGAAAAAAGGTTTCCAATGATACCAAATAAGCTAGGTAACCAATTTTTTAAATGGTGTTTTAACGACACGATCCTTAATAAGAAATTTAATATTTCCCTCTCTCTCGTACTATGTTTAGGCCTATTCCTCTGGCGCTATCTCTATTTGTAGTGCTCAAGTTCAGTTTACAGCGCTCCTAGCGTAAAATATTGTTTGCAAATTTTTAACATGGGATGTAACTTATTTACGTTTTTGTATTCATTGACAAGTATTTGTATTGTTGTAAGTCTTTGCATATAGAAAGAGTGAGGTTACAAAAACCACAATTCAAAATAACAAAGAGTCCATGTTGGCATCATAAATATCCTCAATGCTGTAAAAACATTTTTCCATCAACCATTTTTCTAAAATCTTTTTAAATCTAGTATATTGCACAACCCTGGCACTACATGGAAGCTTATTAAAAAGTCTAACACCTGAGGCTAGGAAGCTCTTTTGAGTTTTACTTAGCCTAACAAAATCTGCATCAATCTACTTGTATCAATGTACTTAAATCTAGTTTTGTATGCATGTCTATCAGCCCTGAGACTGAACATTTTAAGATTTTGCTTGATAAGAAGTAACGAGTAAAATATGTACAGACTAGGTAGTGTCATCATGCCAAGTCTAACAAAGTGAGTTTTACAAGATTCTATTTGCTTAAGGCTTAAAATGCATCTAATTGTCCTCTTTTGCCACTTGAACACAGACAAAGCAGATGGAGAATTGCCCCACAAAGTAATCCCATACAAAAGATGAGTATGAAAAAAGGCGAAGTAGGCTTTCATAATTAGATCAAAACTACTACTGTACATTGTTTTAATTTTTTCAAGAGAAAAATTACTTTAGCAAGCTTAGTACAAAGGGTTTTTACATGAGAGTCCCAGTTAAGTTTGTTGTCGAGTACTTAATCCCAATATCTTAACACTCTTTGCTTCATTACAAGATATACTGACTGTGATATTTTCTGTTTTATCTCTGTTAAGAACTAGCCTATTGGTAGAGAACCAGAGATCGGATCTTTCGAACGCGTCAGATTTCATAATCTCAAGCTCTTCAAGAGACTTGTGAACATTAAGAATGGTAGTGTCGTCTAGGGAGAGTACACATTTAAATAAGAGAAAACTTGGGAGGTCATTAACATAAATTGTAAACAGGAAGAGGCCCAAGACAGAGCCCTGAGGCGCTCCTGCTACTACTTGTGAAGGATCAGATCTCTGTCCATTAAGCTTTGCAATTTGCCACCTATCACTAAGGTAGGATTTTAAAAGTGTCAGTTCTATTTCAGTAATTCCATAAAAAGCAAGTTTTTCTACAAGAACTGAATGCAGTACAAGGTCGAAAGCCTTACTAAGATCTAATAAGGTTGCTGAAACATGACATCCTTTTTGAAAATCATCAAGGATGTTCGAGACCACATTTTCTAAGGCCTTTACGGTAGAAAGCCCACTTCTAAACCCGAATTGGGTAGATGAGAGAAGGTGATTAGACTAAAAATATTTTTCTAACTGGGACTTCATTGTTAACTCAATTACCTTTGATAATACAGGAACCATAAGGCTATGGGCCTATAGTTGTTACAACATTTTTTGTCGCCTTTTTTATACAAAGGTACAGTCAGTATTGTCTTTAAACAAGCTGGAAAAGTTCCGCCAACCAATATCCAATTAATCAAGTACCATAAAGGGTACTGCACACTTTCATACAGTGGCTTGAATACATAATTAGAGATACCATATATGTCTTTGGACTTTGAATTTCTTAAACTATTTACATGAGAGCTTAACTCTAGTATGCTAATAGACTTCCATTTGAAAGTCAAGTTACAGTCATACAATTAGACGATTGTTACAAATCCAAGACAAAAAAATGGCTGGTCACCAAGCTTAGGCCTATATGGCAATTTTTGTGACCTCTAAGAACATAGAAAGCAAAAATAAAACTGGACTGTATAAGGTAAACTGACCAATGTCGTTCGTTTAAGGATCAAGTCATTGTAAATAGTAAAATATAAGATTGTAACCTGAAACATGTTAAGAAGTTTCTAAGAATTTAATTGGGTTTATTCTTTAATGTAGGCTAACTGTTCACCAACTGCCAAACTGTGTTCGTGGCTATTTATGAAGAGCAATAATAAGATTATTGGAAGTGACATTAGGTGTTATTTTAGTTTACTACGTCCTATATGAAAGTGTAATAGGCTATCGGTGAGGGCAAGAATTTCCAAGAAGTGTATTATACATTTATCTTTGCAGTCAAAATCACAATAATTGGCCATGTAAATTAATGCTGAGGTCAAGGATTCTCCATTGGATTCAAGAAAAGCTTATTTCCTATGCATACCCACTTCTGGTTCCTTCACTTATTCTCCTTCTAAACTATCTTGTTAGTTCACCACTTTTGCTCTTCCTTGATGGCAGCGGCCATAGCTCAGTGGTAGAGCTCTGGGTTTATCACCCAGCGGGCCCGGGTTCAAATACTGGGTCGGGGACAATAAGATCGTTCGGCCGCTCCCGTGGTTCGGAAGTCACGTTAAGCCGTTGGTCCACCTGCATAGAAAACAAAAAAGTGCAGGCATTTCAGGCGAGGAGAACTATCAGTTAATTGCTGATCTCCCTCCACTAAAAGCCATTCGATTATTATTATTACTGTATTACCACTCTTGCTTTAGCGCACAGCTCGTTTTATTTGCTCAATACCCTAATAAAATTTGTCATATCTTTCGTTTGTTGAAAAATAGAGTTGAGTACAGCCCAAGAATTTATTTTTTAAGTCATCACCTTTAATTTATTTGATTTAACAGTATACCCTACTATGCACAAAATTTGTGTCATATTTATAATCAATCTAATACCAGCAAAAAGTATGACAATAAACTATAATTTGATTTCTATTACAGTGTCATTTAGTCATTTGGTCGCCAAGCAAGACATTTCAGTTTAATCACCTATGTGTAAATATCTATAAATAAAATAAACCTTGTACACTGCTAATGAGTGAAGAATACTATGTATTTATATTGCTAAACTCTGACTGGCTTATTTAAATAGTCTTATGAAAAAGTGTACAACTTAGGAGTTCATACTACCAAAGATAATTATATTCATTCCTTTTAAAATTTACTTTCAAGAATTAGAATTTTTTTATTATCTAAAAAAGTTGATTTCACAATCATGTTTTCTTAACAAACAACAGTAGGCCTAAGCTTGTACTGCACTCTACATATTAAAAGATAGAGTTTTCAATATGTAAACCCGTTAAAAATATATGTTTAAACTTTTTTGAGAAACATGATAGTTCCATAAACGAGTAATAAAATAAATTAAATTAAAGTAGGATTCCTACTGACAAATGACTTGTAGGCTATTATATTTGCGATCAACATTGCTGTGAACAAAGTTTGATGGCGGACAATGTTTGGTTAGTTTACCTTAGCTGTTTACAGCTAAAATAAACATACCGGTAGCCTACCAAATTTCCAATTCAGTTAGCGGCACTATTGTAAATAATTATCCTACATTTTGTAAATTAATAAGCCTATTATTGATTAATGCCTATTGTTCAAAGTACACAAGTTACTTGACTGAATTATGTTTCATTTCCAGATCTGAAATGGCGTTACATCAAAGTACTACCTCAGAAAATGTGGTTGAAGCATTAACCGAAGAAGACAGAAGATTGAATTTAGCTTTCGAAAATTTAGAACATTTTCCTGCTGCTCTCTTAAATAGGTTCACATCATCAATAAATATATTGGACCTGAGTCATAATTCTTTTAGGTAAGCAAACAAACATATATGGTGGTCTTTCAATTAGCTTTACTTGTATAAAGGCTTCTTTGGGCAAGACTAAAGATCAATAAAGTTAGCTTTTTTAGCATTTGAGGTCTTCAGGATACTCCTGCACTGACATTTCAGACATAAAGGCAATGGTTTGAAAAACTATGAAATGTTCAGTGAGAGTGAAGAAAGGGTTTTATAATATCTGTTTACATTAAATGTGTTAAGTCCGGTGCCACACAAGTAATCTTTGTAACCGTGTAATATGAATTAAAAGGATAAATAAATAAAAGGTAATCTATTCTTGACTCGCTTGGCTAAATGCAAGAGGTTAAGGACCGGGATTGAACAAACACAATTATAAGTAAAACATATGTTTAATATACACCATGAACTTAACCTAATAAATGAGATTGTCCTTCAATGATTCAATACATATAATATTATTCAAAGTCTCACATAAGCACTGGAGTCCTTTGTTATAGTTCAGGACCACAAAACTCGTAGTTTCACTGAATTCTTATTACCGAATATCTTTACACATTTTGCCTCTCAATGAGGTCGTACTTTGGTTGAAATAGTCGTCACCACAAATTCAATTGAGACAACATTGATAATTATATTTACATTTACAAATAATCTATTTAGTTCAGACTCCTATTATTTAAATCATTTCTAGTACTTAGATTATATTTACAACCGTCCGTCTGAAAATCATTAATTAACTACAGTACACTCTCGTTCATCGGAACTAATGTGGCGGACGGCCGGTTCGGATGTCAAAAAATTCCGATGAAACGGAGTCCGCCGTGAGTCATCATTTCCGCCTGTACCTATCGTGATTGTATTCACTCTTGTTTTTAAGATAACACAGGAGATTTTATGAAAATAAGGCACTCAAACTTTGAACATGGTAACAATGAACCTATAGAAATAAAAACAACGCAGGAAATAAATATCCAAAATCGTTATTCTCATATTCCATATTCATATTCCACTCATATTCCAGCAGTCAACTGACTTCCACATTGTTAACACAGGTGCAGCCACGACGCGAGACAGACTGAATGATTGAATGACAGTTTGGGAAGCGGTCGAAACGGATGTTCACTTCCTGCAACCTTCCTCTTTCTATTTTCGTGCAAATACGTACTCCACGGCCTCGTAAATCACATCGATGGGTACAGATTATGGAAAACGCCTGATGACGTTTGATGCAAAATGTGATACTTCACTGTTGTGCGGATAGAACGAATGGAAATTAAAGGCGCTAAAACAGAAAAATTATTTATTTCATGAGAAAAAAAATTAATTATATCCAGATTTTCAGTGCCGATGAAGCGGAGTTCCGATGTCGCCGAGTCCGATGAACGAGAGTGTACTGTATAACCATTGAATAAATTGATATAGTCATACTGACAAGGTTCCCAATAAAAATAATTTTCATTAAAATATTTAGGACCTCAAAACCAGTAAGAGACACATTTACTTGAGTTAGATAATAACGGAAACATAGACCTAGTGTTATTAATAAAATAATCTGTACAAGAATTAATGTAAACTATCTATTTAAAAGTAATATTTACAAATGAATATTCCGCGAGCTGTTTCTCACTATGTTCTATCCCCAAAATTGCTTTATTTAATTAGTTTAAGTAAACCGTAATGATCTCCTCTTGTTCGCTTTAATATTGGCAACGATTAAATAATATCAAAATTGAGTTTTTGTTTTTACTGTTGACTTTGGTTAATTTTGTCTTGGGCCTTTTCTCATAATTTGGAGGGCACATAACCTATTCATCCGGCGGGTATTTTCCTGGGCACGGCGACTTTGTCCACCAAGGGATGATCCTCCGGGACGGTGGTCTCGAAGATGAAGCCCCCTGGTGTGGTCGTACGGCTGCAACCCTGGTCCGTGGATGCAGTGTTGATTATTCGCCTCCGCTCCTGGGTGGTCCTCCAGGCCGTCTGGTGATGTCCTCTTTGGTCTCCGAAGTCCGTGTTGTACAGTGGGATGCCGTCAAATTTGGGAGGGAGCAGGAAGATCTGATGAGAGTTGATCTCCGTGTTTGAGTTTCTTCGTTGAGGGTAAGATGTCTGGAGCGATTGAAGTCTTCGTTGTTCGATGTGATGAAAGTTGGAGTCTTGGAGATAGGCGGTTCGGACGCTGGGGGTGGCTTACTACTCGTTCCGCAGGTTGATCCTCTCCAAATCCTAACTTTTTTCAGACTGAAGTTCTCTTCTCTTCCTTTTCGGTCGCTCTGCTCTCGCTTCCCCTTCCCTAAAATCTTGTCATCCCCCACGAGACATCACATTAGCCAATCATTTAATTTTCTGACCACGCCCCTTATTTTGTTTGCCGATGATGTCGTCACCGTTAGTTGCCCCTACGGGTGACCATCATGGCGGCGTGGTGCAGTGTTGACAAGTTTCTAATTTCATTCTCGTTGGAATGAAGGTATTGAACTTATATCGTGGCGGATTTTATCACCTGCCACTACTATTACAGTTCGCGGTAATCCGCCATTTTAATTCCCAGCAACAGTATACCTAATTTTTATGAAATGTGATTTGCTTTGTCGTTGTCTGGGTCTCTGTAGGCCTACTAACTAACTAGAATTATACTTTACATTTGAACAAATACTTTACCAATGATAATGTGATCAGTTGGTCCAATAATCTGGAAGAATGTTTTTGAAAGATCTTTAAACTGACCACAAATTTGGTCAATAAACCTTTGCACTATGCCCCTCCATCAACCCTAAAAACTGGTTTTATGACTTTTCTACATCCCTACATCCACTCTTGGATTTCAATGCCCTTCTCGTGGTTTATTATGGATGCTTCTTTTCTGCAATGACTTATGGAATAGAAGTGTGGGGAGGGTCTCCCTATGCGCCAAAAGTCTTTCTAGTCCAGAAAAGAGCTGTCCGTAACATGCAAGGACTGCCTTCTCTATACTCATGCAGAGGAGTTTTCCTCTCAATTGGCATTCTTACCCTCCCCTCTATTTTCATTTATAGAATAGTACTTTCCACGTTGAAAACCTTTAAGAATTTCCCAGTCGTTGGAGCAAACCACAGATATCCCACTAGATATGGTGACGATCTCCGCACTCCTGGCTCTTTCCAAAAGGGGAATAAATTATTCGGGTACGGCCTTTTAGAATAAACTTCCCTGGGAAATGAAGGAAATTAAAGGTTCCAGTTTTGAGAAGAATCTGAGTAAATTTTTTGTTGGGGGGGAATTTTATAGTATTCAGGAATTCCTCTCTACCTGATCACACTTGACAATGTACCCTGTTTAGTTTACGATACCATAGGTTCACTTTTGTCACGTTGGTCTAAACAAACATCTGACAGCGGTCTGGATTCAGGATCCGCCACCAGACGCGACGACCCACGTTAGAATTACTGACCAAGTTGAGAGCCTAGAGAGGGTAGAAAATAATATAGTACCGAAATAATTTTAACATTTTTCCAGAAAGGATTTATTACAATTTAAATAAAACAACCAAACAAATTCACAAACCAGATCCAAAGTTCTTAGGCTTAAATAAAATAAACTAAAAGAGTTCATCAGTTCCTGATAATATTACTAAATACCCTAAATACCCAAGACTAATTTTATTAATCAGAAATCCCTTCAATAACCCTCTAATTTCCAATCCCCTCCCATTTAACAATTGATGCAACCCTCAAAGTCCAGAGACGATCTTAAACAGTCCTCGAGGTAATTCGCCACTATTGGCATGACTATCACTTCGAACTCATGCAGAAAAAACAATGTTGTACTCATCACTGCTCCTCTCGATGACCTGTTGACCCCCTGGCAGCTGCTGGGTGGCGTTGGCGGTCGTACCGTTGTGCCGCCAGACCTCGGGTGTCCAGAGATGGAGGTGTCGAACTCCGACACCTGCCCCTCGATAGCCTTTGAGGATGGCTTACTGGCCGCCCCGGATGACTCTCGGTCCTTGGTGTGTTTGTCGTAGGCCACAGCTGTTGCTTGCCAAAAAACAAGGGTCGTCTCACACCCAAACCCTATGACAATTTCCTCCTTCTTAGGCTGATACATTTAAATTCATAAAACCCCCCTCTCCACAATTACAAATTAAATTTTATATTTCCACACTACTCCCCTTTTTATGGTACTTATTTTTTTGTCTTGGGCATTTTAAACATCCTACTAAATATCCTTCAACCAACTGAACCATAATTTAATCAAATTACATTAACTTAACAATGCAGCAACAAATTAATTCTTTCTAGTTTTAATAAGCATCTAACCAATTAACTGATTTGATTGTCTTAAAATATTAACTGTAGTAAATAAAATACATTTCCTCTTTCAATATCCATT
This sequence comes from Neoaliturus tenellus, assembly GCA_030545055.2. Lineage (NCBI taxonomy): Eukaryota > Metazoa > Arthropoda > Insecta > Hemiptera > Cicadellidae > Neoaliturus > Neoaliturus tenellus. The sequence continues at coordinate 30,501,571 of CM061535.1, forward strand.
CACCAAAATGACTGTCCATTAATCAAATAATACTTTTTCCCCTTAAATAATGAAATACAATGTTACTCAAAATAATTTCAAATCTACTTTTTGCACAAATCAAACAGCCTATGTCTCCAATTACGACTTAAAATTTAAATGGTGTTTTACAGATACAATCTTTTTTTTCCATTTTTCAAAATAAAATAAATTAAATTAAATTGAATGCTGATTAAACATGTCAAACCAATATCAATATTTTAGATTTAAAATCAGTTTTTTACAAAACTTCACCTTCCTGGTAATGTACAGACACGCTTCAGAGACACGTGGCCTCAGATTGAAAACTACGATATCGTCATAAAATCAACATTTCCTTTACATAATCACAATTATTTAATTATTACATTAATAATATCAAAGCTAACTCCTTCCTGGAAAATCTTAAAAGGAATATTAAAATAAAATTAACCCTTACCTCCACATTGAGGGCACAAGTGTAGCAAGGAAGAACTGCTCCCGTTTCCCGAACAAATCACAAATGAGGCCAGGCCGATCCTGACCGCGGCACTCCTATTTGTAACCTCGGTATCTAACCGAACGTTGTCCTCGGCTCGACGTCCGCGCACCGCCGACTCCTCCACCGACACATTGTTATCTACCTCCCCCCTCTTCCAAGGCCACTGTTCGACGCTTGTTCCTGTTTTAATTTGCATATTTCCCCCAAACAAAAACATTGCTCCTCAATTTAAAAAAATAAAAAATAATAAAAATAATACCGTACAAAAATTAATAATTGTCACCAATGTGACAAACCTCCCCTTTAAAACAAAATCGTTTTCTTTTCTCGACTGCGCAAATGAAACGATTTTTCCCTTCATCACACCTTTCGTGTGAAAAAAAAAAACTTGGCACCCCAGTCCCTCCAAACGACATTTCTCTTCGCAAGGCAGCGCTCCTTGTTTACCGTTATCTCTCCTGATAACCGGCTTATCTGCAAGGTCATTCCGCTCGCGCCGTGTCAAGGTCGCTTGAACTCCTCCTTCCACTCAAACATCTCAATAATGACAACTAATCGCTACTCGATCTGTTTTATGGATCCTTTAAAATATTAAGTTAATAGCTTGGATCTTACATTTATTTGATTTTCCCAAACACTTACATAAATTTTAAAGAGCCAAAATTCTCTTTCACGTTTGCTTTATTATTCTTCACACATACTGTTAACACCTTCACTTCCTTTTATACCTTGTTAATTGTTTTATCGGTCGCATGTAACACATTGGAATTCAAGATCCAATAATGCGTTCCGACTTCCTACAAATTCTTCACGAGGCACTGCAATTTTCTAACTACACAACTTAACTATTTACAATATAACAAATTACAACAATATTACATAATCCCTTGGATATAAATAGGCGCCTATTTATTATTTTCACTACACATATTTAAAAATGAAACAAGAAAGGATACTATTAACTATTAAAATTTAAATATACAAACATTTTGGTAATTTCTTTTCTCATTTAAAATTTTATCCCACATCTATTTACAGAAGGTTAATAAACCAAGTTTGTCTTCATCCGCTGTAATAATGGAAGGAACCTGGCCATGGAACCACCAATAAACAGCGTTCTTGATTTGAAGACAGGATAGTCGACTTCGCCTAATTTTCCCGCGTCCGAGATCTTCAAGCGTTATTTTCATAAGCAGTGGTTATTTAACTCTCCTTTTGCCTAAATTATTTTTCAAAGTGTTGAATACATTTAATTTATGTGTGTTCCCTAACGGTAACTGTCATGCTTCGCTCTCCATGATTCAACCTCGTGTTCCATATCGATAATTTAATCCAGGCTTTGCTGATGGTTTTGTCACTTGGGCGTTCAATTTCACAGTGTACCCAGCTTCACAACAAGAAAATCAATGCCGTTGAGTTAAATATTCCTTCCTTATTTCATCTTACACGTATTATTACTACTATCCTAACTCCTATATATATATATATATATATATATATATATATATATATATATATATATATATATATATATATATATATATATATATATATATATTTTTTTTTTTTTTTTTTTTTTTCACGCCATCTTTAATTGATCAATATGCGCTCTTTGAATGATCTTTGAATCGGATTCTTTCTGTAGAAGTACAGTTACTGGAGTCAGAAAATATATTATCCTGTATTTCTCACACCATTTGTACGCAAGTTTAGCTTGGAATTTCGCCGCTTTGTTACTTATGTGGTGGGTTTTTATGTAAACATAATCGAACAATTTAAAGGGATGCTTGGCGCCTTCATTTGCCGCTCTTCGTTCCTTAGTCTTGGCGTGCGCTAGTTCCAGATTCCTTATTGCTCTACCAAACTTTATCTTCACTTCCTCCTTATCGGTTTGGTCACCTAGTAAATCTTTAATTCTCCACATTGCCGACAATCCGCAATTCGGTTCGAAATTGTACATAAGTTCGAAGGCTGTATGTCTTGTGACGTCATTTACCGCCGTATTGAGTGCCAATTGAATGTAGTGGAGGTTACTATCCCATTTTTCATGACAGTCATTGTGCAATGCCACCATACTCCCCTTTACAGTCTTTATGTACCTTTCGCTTTTGTTTGATTTTGCGTTATAAGCTACAATTCTACGTAATTTCATCCCATATTTGAAGCAAAAATTCTTAAATTCGTTACCTCGAAAGTATGATGCGTTGTCACTAATGATTATCTCGGCAGTTCCCACGTGTTTAAAAACCTGTGTTTCTAAGGCCTTGACAATATTGCATGTCCTAGCATCTCTCAGAGGGACCAGCCATACATATTTGGTGAAATCATCCACCACCACAAGCAACATATTGTTTCCTGATTTACTCCGCAGGAAACTTCCGGCGATGTCCAAATACAGCTTACTCATGGGCTTCGTCGCTTGGAAACTTACTATTTCACCTTGAAAGGTTCTCTGCGCTTGTTTTGACCTGGCGCACATTTCTCACCTTTTCACATAATCCCTCACATCTTCGAACATTCTCTCCCAATAATAATGATTTCTTATTTTATTGGCGGTTTTTGTAATGCCCAGGTGACATCCGGTACTAACGCTATTGTGATAATAATGTAAGATCATATCCCTCAGTGCTTCTGGAACAACAATCCGTCCTTTCCTTTTATTCGGTGGCTTAAACAATAAAACCCCTTGGTTAATTACATACTCTGGTTTCTTTTCACCTTCCTTAATTTGATCAATTAACCTACGAATCTTTAAGTCCCTTTTTTGGTGTTCCCGCATATCGGTGAATGCTAACGGATACTCACTTAGATTATTTATCTGACCGTTATTATTTCCCTTATCTATCTTCACTAATACATTATTTACATTATTTACAAGTTCTTTCATTCCATTTATCTCGATCTCAGATGGCTCAAATTCCACTTCTATACTCGGATATCCTTCGAACATCCTTGACAGACAATCTGCAATTTTATTTTCCTTTCCTTTAATATGTTTGACCTTGAATGGTAGCCCTAAAATTAGCTCAGCCCAGCGTCCTAGCTTACCTAGCTTATTATGATGTGATAAAACCCAAGATAAACTCTGATTATCGGTCTCTAAATAAAGTGGCATAACTTCTAAATAGCTTTTGAACTTCTGAATGGACAACACGACCGCTAGCGCTTCTTTCTCGTAGACTGATAAATTTAGTTCTTGCTTAGTAAATTTTTTCGAATAATAATGGATAGGGAATCTCACACCATCTATGTCCTGCAGTAACACCGATGCTAATCCGACCTGGCTAGCGTCAGTTTGCAATATGAAGGGGACGTCGTAATTAGGCAATCGTAACACCGGCGGGTTACATATACAATCCTTTAATCGTTGAAAATTAACCTCACACTCCTCTGTCCATTTAAATTTGGCGTTCTTCTTTCGCAACTCGTTTAGAGGGGCACATAGAATAGCGTAATTTTCAATAAATCTCGAATAAAAATTTATCATGCCGATAAACCTACTTAAGTTTTTCACTGTAGTCGGACTCTTGTAATCCCTTATCGCTTTAGTTCTATCTGGGTCAATCTTCAATGAATTGTGAGAAACTCGATGTCCCAAAAAACTGATCTCTTCACCCGCAAACAGGACTTTATTAGGATTCACCGTCAAATTCGCCTTCGATAAACGGCTGACCACTTCAGTCAGGTGTTCCATATGTTCTTCAGAATTTTTCGAAAATATGACAATGTCGTCTACAAATGAAATTACGCATTTAAACTTCAAGTCTGAGAAAATCCTGTCCAGATAACTTGATAAAACTCCGGAACCTAAATGCAGCCCATATGGAATGCGGCAGTATTGATACAATGAATACGGTGTCGAAAACGCTGTTAAATATCTACTCTTGGGATCTAAAGGCACCTGATAATAAGAGTTGTTTAAATCCAACACTGTATATATTCTAGCACCACTTAAATAATTAAAGGACCCTTGCAATTCACCTATAGGATGTACAATTGGTTCAATTTTGGAATTTAACTCTTTGTAATTAGTTACCAACCTATGTCCTTTCCCTTCTCCTTTACTAACTAAGAAACTAGGCGATGAATAACTCGACAGACTGGGTTCAATTATTCCTTGTTTTAATAATGAGTCGGTTATCTCCCTCATTATTTTCATATTAGGTGGAGAAACTGGGTATGGTCTTATTTTAACTGGGGTAGTATCCTTTAACTTTATCTCACATTGAAAATCTAAAGTTTTTCCTATTTCTTTGGTAAAAACATCCGGGTTATCTTCCACTAATTTCCTAATTCTATCTCTGAGTTCACTTCGCCCGATTTTTAATTCAGTCTCACTATATGTAGGCCTACTACTCGGTACTTGAGCATCCTTTACCACAGCATTTAAATTGAAAACATTATTCTGATCAAATGAAAAATATCCTGTATTTTCCTTCATATTCAATATAAAACCAGTCTTTTCCATAAAATTTACCCCTAAAATCACATCCCAACTTATTTTATCTACAATTAAAAAACTCAATACCCAGGACTTATCATGAATCTTTATTTTCACATTACAACTTCCCAGTATGTTTATCGATTCACTAGTAGCCGTTAAACACTCTACCTTATCATTACAGAAGTTCCTTACTAATTTCTTTGAATGCAGCTCCTCATATACCCTTCTACTTATAATGTTAACGGAACTACCAGAATCTAATAACGCACATTCCTTTATGTCCGCATCAAAGTGTACATTTACTACTGGTAAATTGTGAATTCCCCTTTTTGTTTTAAACCAGAGTTTGTTTCTAATTTTCCTGTCCATTTTCTTCCACTTAAATTTCTCCCCTTTAATATGCTTATGAACACTGATATTATTTAAATCATTACTCCCGGCATGCTTCTTGAATTTCTTTCTATTAAAAAAGTCTGTTTTTAGGTAGGCACTCTTCCGTTTCCCAAGTTTCCCCGGTCTGAATTTCTAGAAGTACCTGAATTTCTCCTATCATCTGTATCCCTATTAGAGTCTCGCCCGTTGTAATTCTCCCTTGATGGACCACCCCTGTAATCTCTCCCCCGTCTCCAACAATCTCTTACCAAATGTCCCGGTTTTGAGCAATAGTAACATAGCCTATCTGTCCCCTGGGCTCTTCTCTCACCATTCCCCTTTGAAGAGTCTACGCTATTTACAAAACCCCTGTTGTGGAAACCTATTCTGTTTTGATTTTTCCCCATCTTTAATTCGTCTCTCTCCCGATCATTGTACTCAACATTTTTTACGAACATACACAATCTCTCCAAGTCTTGCAGACTCCTAGGTAATCCCTGAAAAACCAACTTATTCCTGTCCTTTGGATTAATCCCCATTACTACAATATCAATCAGTTCCGCTTCGGTATAATCACATTTCAATAACTCTACGCTATTCCTTATTTCACACACGTACATTGAAAGAGGCTCGTCCGGAGCTTGTGGTCTATGCACCATGTCGCGCTTCAACTTCTCATATAGACCACGAGGAATAAAATACCTCAACAAGGCTTCGTGGACAACATCCACACTCGCCTCCTGTTGAATATGAGAATTTATTTTTCCCAATAGCGGTTCGCTGACATGACCAGATACAACTTCTAATACCTGTCTATCACTAAGTTTACTGTTTTTCTTTAATTTATTAATAACATTTAATAAACTAAGAAGCTTAAGATGATCCAAGCCATTAATATTTGACGGTATTTCTCGGATAATTTTCTCTAAGGGATTAGTCAACTTAGTAAATAAACCTTCTTTGGTGGTAGGAGGAGTTACGTGCAAAAACCCCATATCAGTTCCCCCTCCCACCGTGTTTACCTCAGGACAAGGAGGAATGACCTTGACTTTACTTCCCCCCTGACTCTTATCGCCCTTTGTATCCTGACTCATCGCGCTACTACTCGGCGCAAAAACATCGCTCATGTATTCTATGTCATCCGATTCAATTCCGTTCTCTTCAACTTCGTGCGTTTCGCTCAACTTTCTTAATTTTTCCGCTGCTGATTTTCCGTCCAATTTATTCAACTTCTCCGTTAACAATTTTTCCCACTCCAACGTTTCGGCTTCCCATTCCTTAACTCTTTTTCGGGCATCGTCCGCCAACCGTGCCTTTCCATTCTCAAGCAAGTTACATAATCTGCGTTTCAAATGACTGACCCGCTCCTTTAATCTATGGACCCCAACGGCTTCTGTAATCTCTTCTAAACTACCCACTAAATCTCGAAACTCTTCACATTTTTCCCGACAATTATCTAATTCGATTGTGACACGCAACACGGTTAAATTCTCCCACTTTGTCGCTACCCCCTCCTTTAACGCCTTTCTGAGCTGTCTCCTCAAACCCGTTACCGTATTATTTACTGTGACAGGGAACCCACGCCATTGTAGCTCGTACAACAGTTCGTCTTTATGGAGCAGATCCACGTTGAAACCCATGGCCTTCGACTTACTTGACTAATAATCTCGATTTAATTCCGGCACTACATACGCTCCCCCCTCTCCCGGGCAATTACTTGGCTAGCAGAGTGGCACATCTTGTCACGTTGGTCTAAACAAACATCTGACAGCGGTCTGGATTCAGGATCCGCCACCAGACGCGACGACCCACGTTAGAATTACTGACCAAGTTGAGAGCCTAGAGAGAATAGAAAATAATATAGTACCGAAATAATTTTAACATTTTTCCAGAAAGGATTTATTACAATTTAAATAAAACAACCAAACAAATTCACAAACCATATCCAAAGTTCTTAGGCTTAAATAAAATAAACTAAAAGAGTTCATCAGTTCCTGATAATATTACTAAATACCCTAAATACCCAAGACTAATTTTATTAATCAGAAATCCCTTCAATAACCCTCTAATTTACAATCCCCTCCCATTTAACAATTGATGCAACCCTCAAAGTCCAGAGACGATCTTAAACAGTCCTCGAGGTAATTCGCCACTATTGGCATGACTATCACTTCGAACTCATGCAGAAAAAACAATGTTGTACTCATCACTGCTCCTCTCGATGACCTGTTGACCCCCCCCTGGCAGCTGCTGGGTGGCGTTGGCGGTCGTACCGTTGTGCCGCCAGACCTCGGGTGTCCAGAGATGGAGGTGTCGAACTCCGACACCTGCCCCTCGATAGCCTTTGAGGATGGCCTACTGGCCGCCCCGGATGACTCTCGGTCCTTGGTGTGTTTGTCGTAGGCCACAGCTGTTGCTCGCCAAAAAACAAGGGTCGTCTCACACCCAAACCCTATGACAATTTCCTCCTTCTTAGGCTGATACATTTAAATTCATAAAACCCCCCTCTCCACAATTACAAATTAAATTTTATATTTCCACTTTACTCCCCTTTTTATGGTACTTATTTTTTTTTTTGTCTTGGGCATTTTAAACATCCTACTAAATATCCTTCAACCAACTGAACCATAATTTAATCAAATTACATTAACTTAACAATGCAGCAACAAATTAATTCTTTCTAGTTTTAATAAGCATCCAACCAATTAACTAATTTGATTGTCTTAAAATATTAACTGTAGTAAATAAAATACATTTCCTCTTTCAACATCCATTCACCAAAATGACTGTCCATTAATCAAATAATACTTTTTCCCCTTAAATAATGAAATACAATGTTACTCAAAATAATTTCAAATCTACTTTTTGCACAAATCAAACAGCCTATGTCTCCAATTACGACTTAAAATTTAAATGGTGTTTTACAGATACAATCTTCTTTTTTTCCATTTTTCAAAATAAAATAAATTAAATTAAATTGAATGCTGATTAAACATGTCAAACCAATATCAATATTTTAGATTTAAAATCAGGTTTTTACAAAACTTCACCTTCCTGGTAATGTACAGACACGCTTCAGAGACACGTGGCCTCAGATTGAAAACTACGATATCGTCATAAAATCAACATTTCCTTTACATAATCACAATTATTTAATTATTACATTAATAATATCAAAGCTAACTCCTTCCTGGAAAATCTAAAAAGGAATATTAAAATAAAATTAACCCTTACCTCCACATTGAGGGCACAAGTGTAGCAAGGAAGAACTGCTCCCGTTTCCCGAACAAATCACAAATGAGGCCGATCCTGACCGCGGCACTCCTATTTGTAACCTCGGTATCTAACCGAACGTTGTCCTCGGCTCGACGTCCGCGCACCGCCGACTCCTCCACCGACACATTGTTATCTACCTCCCCCCTCTTCCAAGGCCACTGTTCGACGCTTGTTCCTGTTTTAATTTGCATATTTCCCCCAAACGAAAACATTGCTCCTCAATTTAAAAAAATAAAAAATAATAAAAATAATACCGTACAAAAATTAATAATTGTCACCAATGTGACACTTTTTAGTTTTTAATGTTGACGACTGAGATGTACACCTTGTTTGTATTCTATTCAGAATAAAGATTGTATAAGCTCTAGTGTAAAAATGGTTGGCCGTATTAAGGATTTGGACTGAGTGATACTATAGGACAGATTCTTCCAGAAAACAGATAAACAGATTAGTAACCAGATTTAAAGATCATCAAATAAATAACAACTTTTATACAGTAACTGTTTTTTCCTCTTTTAAGCCAACCTCGGAGAGACTTGGTACAGTAACTGTTAGCCTTTATCCAACCCTTAACCATCAAAACCAAATGGTTACTCACAAGTCTGTAGGTAATTTTTATAGTTGGTTTTTAACTTTTGGTTTTAGTAACCAGATGTTTGGTCCTGTGGAAGAATCTGTAAGACTACTATTTCATTGAAAAAACTTTCAATAAACCACAAGTTTGGTTGGGTAAAATCTTTTGAGGTAAGACCTCCTGTTAAATCGAGAAACCAACTCTTATGTTTTGGAGTAACTTAAATGATCTTTTCTTATTTTAAACTCTGCCAATCAAACAGATGGTCCTATAGAAAAATCTTTGTGAGTAGAACAGATTTTGAATCAAAGTAATTTTGGCCTATGACATAAAACAAGCTTATAGGTTGTCATTGGGTGAGTTGGTGGGGCTTAGTGGTTAGAGCGTCGAAACTTCAGGACAATGGCAGCGATGTTGAGGGTTCGAATCCGCGTTCTGCAAGTGAATTTTATCAGTACCATTCATCTGTACTGTAGCGACTCACTTCTAATACTTTGTCTAATACGATCCACACTCAGATCTCAATCTAAGTTATGTGGACGGGGCAAAGTAAAGCAACAATAGGTTTGCCAACATCTTAAAAAAACTTTTGCTCCATGTCCTTAGCTTAAAACCGACTACTTTGATATATTTAAGTGATTTTTTATGATTGTTGTCTTATTTTGAGGTCTATCAACCAAATGGTTCTATATGAAGAATGAAAGAATGTGTACAATGTTTTGGAATAATAGTCAAAAGACTTACAACTTTCGTCTAGCTTACCTTTTAATACCTTTTGGTATTGCTTTATCTTGTACCTTATAACCCATCAAGACCGATGTATATTATATTTTGAAGAGCATTTAATAATTGTATTTTTGTGAATTTTCACTCTATTGACCAAATTGTTGGTCCTTTAAAAAATCAAACTTTAAAGCATTGGAAGATTTTGTCGTCTTCTCTTTTTTTATAATAGAACGTTAACCCACTAGACTTAATTTTATAAATACATGTTTATAGATTTTGGACAGTTTGACACTAGATAACCCTTCAGACTTATATGAAATTGTGTTTCTTGATTTTGAACACTAGTGTTTTAATTTTACATTAATTGATACTATGATGACCTATCCTTCTTTGTTTTCTTTTAATACTTTTTTTGCCATTTTTAAACATAACACTTTCTGCAGGTTAAATGAATTTGGGCTTAAACAAATTCAGGGAAACTAGCAAGGGTGTGTAGATATAAATACTGTGGAAAAAAAGTCACTCAGGCCCACTTAAATTTTTTGTCTGTTAAAATAAATCAATATCCTTTGGGGAACGATAGTAACTTAACACAAAGTATTTTTTGACGTAATCAAACATTTTGAGTCATGCCAGTGAGACCGCCCACCAGGAGTCAGAAGTAAATCTTAAATCTAAGCATAAGTAGATATGTAGGCCTACTGCAGGTAGAGTTTGTACTTAGCTGAGTACAATACTGCAAACTAGACTTCCAAAGGATTACCAAGACGGATATGGTAGGCAAACAAACTTCCTTTAAAATCATATGGAACTTAAAAAAGCAATAAATTTCTTAACACTCCATTTTTTTTTTTTTTTTTTTTTTTTTTTTGGCGCTGGGTTTATAGACAATTACTCCAAATCCAAAAACGTTTAAAATTATGTAGGTAAGATGCAACAAAGGCCAAAAGGAGTTTGATCTAAAACATACCCAAAGGTTTTCTTAAAAGATTAGTTAATAATTTTATAGGTAATCATAATACCAGTAACCCAAATTTCCATAATCTAACCAGGTGATGGTCCTACCTGGGTTGGATTACCGAGAGCACTGTACCTAGATGTGAGCTACCTCTGGTATTATAACTAATTACGAGGATCCAAGCCACTTGAGGCTATACATAAATTTGGTTTTATTTTTTTTTTATATGACACTTTTATAACGGCCATAGTTTTAAATATGATAAAGAGAACTGAAAGTAATCTTCAGGGCCATAACCATAGGTTCCCCATGCCCTTATTTTACATATAACTGCAATTTGTTGTATAGTCTACATTCCATTTTATGTTATATTGCATTATTTTTCATCAGACCTAATATAACCTAGCGAAATACCTTATTTCTAATATTATCCATTGTTTTTTTTTCAGGGATTTATCGTTTTTGAGGCACTTTCCCAATCTGACATGCCTTATCCTCGACCACAACCAAGTTAACTCTGCAACCACTTTTCCAACAGTTCCCGGCCTGAAAGTGCTGTGGTTGAACCACAACTATATCAATCGGCTTTTTCCATTCATCCAGCGTCTACAGATTGCCTTCCCTCATTTGGAATTTCTTAGTCTTATGGCCAACGAAGCAGTTCCTATCAATATTGATGATTCTACGTTTTATCAATATTTGCAATACAGGTAACACTTAGGGCCAAGTTGATTATGTTGTAACGTATTTTTTGGGGTAGTACTAAATTTTGATGTTTCTTTATTTAAAGGAGTAGTTAACCTGAATAGTTCAGCTAGCGTGATATGTTCCATGCTAAGTTTCAAAGGAACTTTCGTGGTTTTATTGGGTTCAAGGGGTAGCAAAAAGTGAAAGAAATCAGAATGGTATATTATAGGTGGACTCAGCGTTGCAGCTGTTCTCTTAGCAAAGAGTCCAAAACAAGTTGTTGCTGTGTTTGAGTCATAACAGTCCACAATCAAGGAAGTAATATCGGAAAAGGATCGTCCAAGGATGGTGAACAGTTGAAGCAGGTTCAGCCAGCTGGACTGGATCCTTTGTTAATTTATAATTCTCAAGATATTATGTTAATCTTGAAAACTTAAATAAAACTTCTCTTGATTGATACTGTAATTTAACCAATTCGGGTTGTGTGGTATGTTTGTAAATTATGTCGGTGAAATAAGGTAGGCTTAGGTTTAGACCAAGGAAGTTGGTTTCGGGTATTATTCATATGGACTAAAGGTTCCTTGGAGTTGTTTGGGTTTAAATAATGGGAGTTGTGGATTGTTCAAAAATCAAGGAAGGTGTCAAGTAATTGCTTGGTTGAACAGAGAACGTGGTCGGGTTTGCAGCAGGTTGCAAGTAATTTAATCAAACAACAGTTCGATGACTTATTTTTGCTAGAGCTGTGGAGGCAGGGTCATGGAATTTATGAATCGTTTATAAATCAGAGTATCAAGGAATAGCTTATTCCAAGAAGGAACGTAGTTGGGTTCCCAAGTTACAAGCAATTTAGTGAGAAGCGGTTAGTTAATATATTTTCGTTAGCGCAATGGAGTTGGGTGGTGTGATTTATGGATGGTCCTCAAATCAAAGTACCAAAAGGAAAGTATGATGAGGGAAAATTATAATTATGGAAAACAAAAGGTGAAGGAATGTGGTTGATTTCGCATTTTACAAGTAGTGTTATCAAAATTATTTCCTGAGTTTACTTAGTTTTCCTGTTGCTTGAGTTTTGGTGTGTTAAGATAGTAGGCAAAATGAAAAGAATCGAGCTGTTATTCTAGGGCAATGTACTGTTGAAATAATTGTAGTCGTGACAGATTGATGAAATAAATCACTATGGCAGCACAAAATGGCAGTTCTACTCTAATTAAATGCAATCGTTTGTCTTACTTTTCAATTATTTATAGGCACAGGCTTGCACAGCTGCAAAGAAGGTTGGAAAAAGAGAGGTAATACAAATGGTTAATGGGATGCAACAGCTATTGAAACAAAAGTAAAGCAATGTGCATTAACTAAAAAGTGTACTTGAAACAATCTCCAATAATGTACAGCTATATACAAATGAAGCTGAAATGGTTTAGTCAAGCTCTTACCTTATTTGTTGTCTTCTCTGGTTGCTGTCCCAAATGGAACTGAGAAACCTTTTCAGCTGATCGTGTTCGCCGAGTGAGCAGGGCTTGAGTGCGCATGCCCGTGCGCTGGCATGGACGCTGCCATAGGCCATGCCGCCGCTGACTTTCTCCCCGGCGCGCAGGCCCAGGCGGCAAGCGGGAAATTTAAACTATCTCAACCTTTATCTATAATTTTGAAGCCTTCCGCAGTGAATTTAAAACAAAAAAATTTTACCTCAAAATTCAGCAGGTGTTAGTTGTAACATATAGTAGTAGGTCTACATACATACAAATTTAATAATAGGATCGACGTACCATCACTCCTTATCAGTCTTCTAAAATGTACACAGCCCTTGGTGTAACTGCTAAATAAGCCTAGCTATTCAGCCTTATTATTATTATTATTACGCCTAATGGTTTTTTTTTTCTGGGGGGGGGGGAAACTGCACTCATGTGGTATATAAATTCCTTGCCAGTTTAGCGAGAAACTTATGTGGAGAAAAAATGTGGCAAAAGTCTAGTTTTGCGGTTAAACCAAAGGAAAAAGACCCAAATGGGAAATTTCAAATTTCAATCCCCTAAAAGTGGTCGAATTTGAAAATGTGTTTTTGAGCTTCAGTGGCCATACGGTTGATCCTATAAAAAATCTGAGACTATCTTTGCAGCAAAAGATTTTGCAATTTCATACAACTCTGGTATCAAATGTTTTGTCATATCTCAACACGTTAACCCTCTATACTGATTTTAATGATTTTTAATTTACTACTTTCATCATTATTTTACACATTTTTTTTGCGTTAGTTACTACTCTAATATTGTCTGTATTAACTAAAAATTGTGTTTTTACATAGGTTGGTACCTTAAGTATTAAATAAAAACTAATAAAAATACAATTTTGAAAACCTTCAACAGTATAATAAAGTAACAATGGAGAATTATGAATGCAATTTTTTTTTATGTGTTTGTTTTATCAAATATTTGATTAATTATAGTTTTTTTTGTGGTATACATAATTACAGTTTTGCTCCTTGGATGTTTTGTCATAACTCTTCTCAATCCTCCAGAAGGATTTAAGCAGTTTTAAGCAATTTCTTCAGTTTCTTCTGATCTCTAATTCTCTTTGCGCAAATTCTCTTACGGGGTGCGACCCGTGCGTCGTCCGCACGGCTTGAGAGGATGTGTGACCCGTAAGTCGTCCGTACGGCATGAGAGGGTGTTCGACAGTTCTACCCGTGCGTCGTCCGCACGGCTTGAGAGGATGTGTGACCCGTAAGTCATCCGTACGGCGTGAGAGGGTGTTCGACAGTTCTACCCGTACGTCGTCCGCACGGCGTGAGAGGATGTGTGACCCGCAAGTTGTCCGTACGGCATGAGAGGGTGTTCAACAGTTCTACCCGTACGTCGTCCGCACGGCGTGAGAGGATGTGTGACCCGCAAGTTGTCCGTACGGCATGAGAGGGTGTTCGACAGTTCTACCCGTGCGTCGTCCGCACGGCTTGAGAGGATGTATGACCCGTAAGTCATCCGTACGGCGTGAGAGGGTGTTCGACAGTTCTACCCGTGCATCGTCCGCACGGCGTGAGAGGATGTGTGATCCGCAAGTCGTCCGTACGGCGTGAGAGGGTGTTCGACAGTTCTACCCGTGCGTCGTCCGTACGGCGTGAGAGTTTTTTCGACAGTTTGACCCGTGCGTCGTCTGCACGGCATGAGAGGGGGTGCGACCTGCGGTTGGCGGGTGGGGGAGTCGCTTTCCATTTAATGTCCAGGATCCTTGTCTGTTTTCAAGTACTAAGAAACTATTAAAAATGCAATAAATTATTGTAAAATAAATTTGCAAACAAAATGTCTATACAATAAAAAGAAAGTCCTTTTGCTTGCCTCTAGTTATTTTTGTAATAGACAGAGAAAATTAATCTTATTATTTATTTACAACTACTACAAAATTTAACTGCATTTTACAATCCTATCGCCTACCACCAATAATTCTTATAAAGGAGAATAAATAAGAACTTCAGTACGATAAAATACAGTTCAGAAGTGGTTTTACTAGATCAAAATATGTTTATACAAAATGTGTTAAATCAAACTGTTCAAACTGAACCTTGCTGTTGGTATACTGTTACTGCAATTTGGTTGAGAATCGTCTTCTTTTTTAATTTTAATAAATGACAAAATTGATCCAGTTTGTTCAAATTTTTTTCCTTTTGGTTGCACTCATATTAGAACAAAAAACCACTTTATATTGTGTTTTTAATTCCTCGCCTATAACACACTAGTCTTTAGACTTTAAACACAACTTCAATAGTTCAATATAATAAGAAAAATAGACGCACCTGGCGCGATATCTCACTGTGACAGTTTACACAGAACAGAACTAATGTGGACGTGGCGAATGGCGGATCTATGCAGGGGCAGGTAGGGAGGGGAGAAGGGGAGGGAGTTGGCGGAGTGATGACCTTGGGATGCCCTATGGGATGACAGCAATCAACATACACGTGCTCCTGCTCTAGCGGGCGCTCACCAACTTTACGTTACCCTGCAATTCTGCGGGTGTCTCTTTAGCTAGCAGTTTATTCGCTTAATTTTCATAAGTTCAAACTTTACCAATATTTTAAATAAATTAGCGACCACTACGAAATAATACCTCGTCTATTAAAACAAGCCATTTTAAACCTTCTGGGGAGGGACCGGTCCCGTTCGCCCCCCCCCGCCCCTGTTTGCAATTATCGTATGATAATAATTTTAAGAGAGAAATAAACTAATTTAACCCCTTAAAAAACCAATAGTAGCAGGGTTATGATTAAATCAAATAACATTTTTCCTTCTTTTGATTGTTGGGACCGAACATTTTGTTCTATTAAATTTACAATTAATTTATATGGTTTGTGTATTACTTAACTTCTCTTTTGGTCATTTGACATTTTATAGCAAGCCTATTTCATCTCTCTAACCCTCCAGAGAGTTTCTATTGAAAATTTTAAGTTATTTTCTGTTATTTATTGATAAAATTCCATTCTTCAGAACTAAAACATTATACCCAATTATTTCATATCTAGGCCTACATATGGTACACATAGCTTGATCACACTACAGATAATTCAATAGTCATAATTAATTTTAAAATAATTACAACCTTTTCACATTCCAACTTAAATTTGTTAATTAATTGATTAGGTCTCACTGATTATGTGAACTAATTTATTTACGACAGAGTATAGCATTAAACAGTGCTGTATCAATTTTTATAATTCAGGATTTCTCTGTATTATTTTAGCTGACTCAGAAATCTTAGGAAGTCTTATTTTAGGGGTAAAGATAGTTTATCATTGATTTTTTCAATAATTTTTCACAGAAGTTGTATTCGGGCAAAGCCCCCATCGAACCATAACTATAATACTGTATAGTTAGTGATAAAATTATTTAATCTATCACTACTATAAAACCAATTTTTGCTTTTAAAAACATGAATCACTTTACTTTGATTAGAAAAAAACTTACTTTTCATATTTTTCTGTTGTTGTAAAAAGTTGTGACAAATGATCTTGGTACCCATGCTTTAGATTACTCGGTATGGTCAGTACACATCTAGCAATGCCTATGATAGGCGTTTTGCACTAGGTGAATGTTATTCATTAGTGGTGACTGATTATAGATTGTTAGTGACTTTGAATTGGTGCCACTAAATTAAAAATACTGACTTCAGTAGGCTATACCAAAGATTTTGAACTTTTGTAATGTTGTAATGAAGGCATTCCTGCATAACGCTATTTTCTGTTCAGGCTGTTTGTGATCTCGTGGTTCTCAAGCCTCTGTCACCTGGACGATGAGCCGGTCAGGGAGGCGGAGAGGCAGGAAGCTCATCGCCTCTACAAACGGCCGCTGCTGGAGCGCCTCATCAACAACAAACCTCTCGCCTCCGTCGTTAGTAGCCTTGGTTCTGCCCTCAGCCTCATGCGAGCTCGGGATGGCAAGCCTAACCTCAAACCTGCGTTCATTTGATCATCCTATACATTTAACATCATGGTAGCCATTTCATATGTATTTTATCACATAGGATTTTTAAATATTTGATTACTTTTAACATAAGATTTTTCTCAGTTTAGTGAAACCTGTATTTAACATTAGTTAATATATTGTTAGATGTGGAAACTTTAAATTGGGTGATATTTTGTGGTAGTGTTTACTTTAGACTTTTTGCTAATTAAAAAATTATTTTTTTGTCACTTCTGTAAACTTTTTTTCTTTGTTCAAATCTAAAAGGGTGCCATTCTTGAGTCATATTGACCGAACAGAGATGATTTAAACCTTTTATTTATAGTCTTTTTCAAATTTAGTTAAGGTGTCACCTGCAAGTCAGTTGTATTTCGAAAGATATAACATATAAACTGACTCTTTTACCATAGTTATTCATTATAATTTGCAAAGTTGGTTTGTTTCACAAAACAATTTAAATTTTGTATGGTTCCATTTTTTTTATTTACTGGTAGGTATTTCTATAAAGGTTGTAGTAATTATAATGTTATTGACTGATTAGCTGTAAATACTTAAGGATGTTTCCATGAATAATTTACAGTATTTTATTCAATACGTGTTCCCATTTTATGCTGTGACAAAGAACAGGATTAGAGGTGCTATTTTTGTGTTATTGTGTAAAAAACGTTAAGGTCTTGAAGTTATAAATGTATAACATTATATTCAGTGTAAATAATTTCATCTTATGGACTTATTATTTAAAGCAATTATTTGTACCAAACAATACAGTTTTATATACATAGGCCTAAATAAATATACAAGCAGTGTTGTAATAAGATTATCAATATTTTTATATCACATACTTATTTTTACTGCAAATTATATTTTTATTTTTTTAAGTAACTTTGTATTATTATTCTATCATAAATCTGTAGTAAATAAGAATGAAACCACGGATGGAGTTCAAATAGTGAGAGAGTCCCAGGTATCTTATTTTGGCTAAGCCTTATGTTCTCTTAAACCCTGACTATATGCAATATGTAAACTCATTTTGCCTTATAACCATCTCAGTGTTAAAATGTTTTGCTTTGGTAATTTTTTTAACACTTACACAATATTTACTCATTTATAAAACCCAAAAAGAATCACACTTAGAGTTTTGGTTAAGTACGTTAATATATCAATAGTCTACACTTCACATTAACTTTCACCTCATGTATGAACGGATGTGCCCAAAATTGGGTGATGACATATTTGGATGATTTTTTGGTCCATATTTGATACGTATATCAAGCATCCAATTTTGTCACTTGACTCAACCATCAAATCTGGACTGTTTTAAAAAGGTCCAAGCTTGACACCTGCCAAATTTTACAGTTTCTTATTATATTATGAATAATACTGAATTCTGTAGAGTTAATTTGGTGCTGTAATGCTTCAAAGCTTTTTCCAGATACTCAGTATCGTTGGGCTTTAAATTTCCAGAACCAATAATACAATTTTTTTATTTCTTGTACTGTGTGTAAGGTACTGTTTTTCTCAAGCTTTCTTGTTCCCATTTGAATGAGTTTTACTGTAAATTTAGTTTTCCCACACAATTGTATATATTTAAATAATGTAATGACCACCACAGAGGATGGTCTGTGAACCTTGATGTAGCGAAAATTCTGCAAAATTAACCTAAATATATCAAACCTCAGAGTAACAAAATACTTTATGTGACAAATTTTTTTGTTCAGTCTCTTGAGATTCGTTATATTCGCTTTGACTGTGTAACTCTTTTGTACTTTATATTACAGCTTATTACAATTGTAAAAGAATTAATGCACAAAATATCTGGGGGTCCCGAACTAAATATGTCCGTGAATAAGGTGCTGACACTGCAATTCAATATTTAATGAAATTGTGGGAAATGTTGGAGATAAGGCTGTAATCAATCGTTTGATTGTTTACTGAACTGTTTATTTTGCTTTACTGGTGTACAAATAAACTTAAATAAGCTTTATAATAACTTTAATGGAAATTTAAAAGTTTAAATATTTTTTATTTTTATTTCAGATTCTTTCAGTAGGTCTAAAGCTAGTAGTAAATCACAGCATTATAACCTTTTTTATAATTAGCATAACAGTTAACCAGTTACTGGAAAATATGCTTAAACATAGTAATTTTTGTGTATTAAAAAAATAAGCAGTTACAGGTTATTTTATGTATTGTTAGGATATTTTATTTTATTTCACCTTTGAGGGAAAAACTAATTTAGCCCCTCAATAAACTGTATTTATGAAAAACATGAAAATTATTGCTGAGATGTTTTTCTATTACTATTTCATATTCAGGGTGTCCAATTTCTGGAAAGTCAAGGAAATAGGCAAAAAGTCTGGGAAGTGAGGAAAATCCGCTGTGATGATGGATTAAGGGGACTTTTCAATGCTTCAGTCAGCCTTATCCCCGACTATTGTAGCATTTTTCAGGATTTTCCACAAATGTACTACATTTCAATGTAATTCTGTACATTTGTGCTCGGAATATTTTAAATTGTTAATCAATCTTTTTCTTTTTAGAATGTGGATTAATTGTTAGCTGTATAACAGCTGCTATTAGAGTAATTTAAATAAATTGTGCCTTGATGACAAAATATTTTCCGAAATTAGTGGGTTGGTTGGACTTAGTTAATGATGCAATTTTTTGCTTGTTGAAAAGTTTGTCGCAAGTCACTCAAGCTCAGTAACATTGGTAAGCAAGCTGTAATATCAAATTCGAAATGACCTAATCAATCAATGCCAGCTGAAAATTCCCTACCAGCAATATCCGTTTTCTAAGGAAAAAATTGTCGGTGCCAACATCACTAGAAAATGGTTATCAAGAAATTTGAATCCAGAAACTTGTTTTGATACTATACTTTTTTAAAATTAATTAATTGTTTGTAATGACATATTTCAGTTTTTTATTTGACTCAAATTGCCTTGGCAGTAATATTTTTTTGTGTATGTTGTATTACAATTTTCAGTTAAGTCCGTGAGTCAGGAAAATTGATAGTAAATTGTCAGTGAAAGTCAGCGAAATGAATGACAAACCTTCTGTGGACACTCTGATATTTCTCTTGTAGTTAAATCAAATTAAATATCAGGCTCCCAATCAAACAATTGATTGATAGCTTTATCTAAGTATTTTTGAAGTATCACTAGTTATCTACTTCATACACTTTAAGAGGTTGGCAGGCCTCTTTTTTCCTTAGTTTGCCCCGTCCACCTAGACTATTGATCTGTGCGTGGATCGTATTAGACAAAGTAAGGGGGTGAGCCGCTACTGTGCAGAGGTGAATAGTACTGATAAAAGTCACTTGCAGAATGCGGATTTGAATCCACGACATCGCTGCCATAGTCGCAGAGTCCGGCGCGCTAACCATTATGCCACTGACTCACCCACTTTGTTGTTCAACAATTAAATAATTTTTTTAGTGTGGTTCCACAAACTATTCTATTTTGTGGCAAATGATTATCTCACCCAAAACTGTTGATTTACAGATCTATTTTTTTAAAGTATATTTTTATTTTAATATGAGACAGAAATTTCAATAGGCCTAATATAATTTCTAAGTTGTACAAAGTAAACTGATTTTTAAAAGAAAAAAAGGTAACTGATTCCTATTTTAAAAATTTTTGAGGTTTTTTCATATGAGCCATGAATTCTTGTATCATGTTTTCAAAGTTATTTTGGACCCACTGTCATTAAAATAAGCAGTTTTAAAAACTTAAACTTAGCTCAACTTTAAAAGCAGGTAACATTTATAGGAGATGAATCAAGTGTTGTATTTACAATTCCATGTTTCTTACTTCACTGTCCTCTCTCATCATATTACGAAGCTTATCAGTAGTTACCCTGGCCCTCATCAATAATCAACTACTCCCTATGAGTAGGTAAGATATGAGTTGTTTTGGTGGCACATACAATGACTTAGAAATGGTTATTATGCAATGCCAATTAATTACCTTGGGTGCCAAAGTTAGATGACTGCCTCTTGCAGTTTCCAATTATATTTGAAACTGCCTAAATGCCCGGTGTACAATAGAAGCTCTCAAATCCGGCCACCTCGGGACAAGACCTCCGGCCGTATTTCTAAATGGCCGAATTAAACGGAGATCTATATGTGAATTAAACGGAGATCTAAAACGAATTAAATGGAGATCTATAGTTACACCCTAATTAACTATTAGGGTGTACCTATTTAACAATGAATGGTATCATACTTACCCAATCAATGCTGTGTATCAACTGTTAACACTTTGGGTGCGGCTCGGTCACCGGTGACCGGTAGCGAAACGTGCGCGCCGGCCTGCCCGGTTACTTGTCGCCAACCGTGTTTCGGTGAAATAAATCAGTCAGTGTGGCCCTGGGTTGCGGAGTAGTTCGGAGTTGTTTATACGTGCGTTACCAGGGCAACTTGCCTTCTTTCGGTTGTGCGTCGCCCGTCGTTCCCGTGGGCCGGCTCCGGTCCATTGTGACCTGAACATTTTTAATTACTTTTTAATTCTTTATGAAGTGTTTCTTCCGTGTTTTGGTGTGTTTTGTGACACAATATTATGTTTAATATTTTTTTATTTTAGTTTTATCGTCTTTTATTTAAAATGGACCCCCAATAATAGAAATGCTTAGACCAGTACCTTGACGAAGTTTGAGTAAAAAAAACAATGGTTGGGAGGGTGGAAGGGGCTGTAAATAGTTGGAAATATTAGTTATAATTCTATTCAACATTATTATAATTATATTAAACATTTTTAATGTAAAAATTCAATATTGTGTTACAAAAAACTGTATTGTCGTTGTGCGGGCCGGTTCGGTCACCGGAGACCTGCACTTTTGGACGCCATTTTTTTGTGAAATAATGCAAGAACGCCAATTTGCCGCCTCGATCTGGACTTCTGGAGACAAAAAGTAAGATTTTATTAAAAAAAAAATTTCAGGCCCGCAGGAAAGATTTCCGATATTCTTTGCCGCACTCAACGTGTTAATAATCATGATTAATTTGCTCGCTCAGACGTAATTCAGCCGAAATGACAATAGGACAACCGACAAGTGGTCTCTAGCAATGAAACTGCAATAAATGGACAATAATACTGGTCTTCTGTCAATGAATTCCCTAACGTATTAATGGGACCATAGGAGCGACAGAATCTGCCTGTAGTACAATTCACGAAAATAGTCTGATGGAAATTTACCTCCCCTCGCCCTGTAACGTTGTCATTTGTGGTTATGTTTATCATGTATAATATATTGGATAAAAATATGTTTCTAGATGGATTCGACAACAAAGCAATCAACTCTCATAGGACTATTTTCATGAACCTTATTATTGTCATCCAATTTCCTTCTTACATCAACGATCGGACCGCAAAACACCTAAAAAAAATAACTATCGAAAATGGAACATAAACACAATGTCTTGGAAGACATCCGAAACCAAATAGTTGGATGGGAAAATTGGCAATTGAACTGAGATATTTTAGTGATATAACATGGAAAAGTTTTCTTATGTCTATTTTTGCCATGGGAAAGGCCTGCGATTGAAGGTTTTATTTCCGGAAGCCTGCGGTCAGATTATCTGGTGTGTGAATCATCTGATGCCAGACTAGAGGGCTCCTTCTGTATTTATGAAAGATCAAAAATAATAGCTGCTTTAAAGCCCAAAAATGATCCACAGTGACATGAAACGGGAAGCTACCAAAGTCAGACACAGATATACCCTGATACTTTTGACTGGCTTGGTTGGAACCAAGTCAGACAAGGACCAAATGTGACATTCCTGAGGTGGCAGGATTTATCTGGATAGACCCAGACAAACTCTGACAGTTTTCAGTTTAGACAATAGACAATAATAGACAATAGACAAATTCTTTATTAACATACCATAGAGAAATGCAATGGTGTCAATTTTACATAGTTTTTTTTTCTTCATTAGGCCAGTCCAGGTTCTTCATTCTTCCTCCAGTCCAGGAATTCATCGATGGAGTAAAATGGTCGGTCGATGGTCGATGAGCCAGTTATTGGTCAGGGCTGTCTTCAATTTCTTCATGTTCAGCATCTTTAGATCTTCTGGTAGGAGGTTGAAGAGTTTTCTCCCCATGTATGATGGTTTCCTCTCGTATGATGCAGTGTGATGTAGAGGGAGGTGAAAGTTTGATGCATGACGGGTGTTGTATGTGTGTATATCATGGCCTCGTTGCAGCTGTTCGATTGTGGCATATAGTAAGACTTCTTTTATGTATAGGCCAATGACTGTTAACACATTTGCAGTTTTGAAGGCATTTCTGCAGCTCTCCCTTAGGCCAAGGCCGACCATAATTCTGATTGCTCTTTTCTGAAGAAGCAGAATTCTATTAAGGTTCCCTGCTGTTGTGCCTCCCCAAACTGCAAGGCCGTTTCGCAAGTGGCACTCGAACAATGCATGGTAGGCAGTTTTTTTTTGTAGTTTCGTCACTCACAAAGTTTACTCTTTTCAAAACATATAATCAGGAGTTCAGCTTTTTGGAGAGTGTATCAATGTGATTGTTCCAGAATAGGGCATTGTCGATAGTCATTCCAATGACTATCGACAAGTCTGATGGCGAAAAAACCTGACACATTTGCCTCCCACTAACTGCTGTGCTGGGTCCCAGGGTACTGAGCTGAACTGTACTGTACTGAGCTGAACAGGGCAGTTCTATTTTATTCATGTAAATGCAGGAGGCTTTGGATGAGATATATTTCTTCAAACTTATAATGATTTAACTAAACAATAATTGAAAATAGTACATCGTGTTGTATTGGCATAAAATTGTTTATTTTATTGATCAGTTCTCGGAGTTTTTTTTTTTTTTTTATGTATAACTGTAGACTATAAATTGTTAGCCAACTTTTTTGTTTTATAAAATCTATATTTTTTTTGCAAAATTAGTATCACATATGTTGGATAAGTGAACATAGTAATTATTTGAAACATATTAACAACCGCTCAATGTCTTTTATCGCTATGAATAAATTTAGTGCTTGCAAAATTTCAAATGTGAGCAGAGTCCTTGAAAATTTGCCTCCAGAATTACTGTATGATATTTTTAGTTGAATAAAATGGTTGCCTGTTACAATCATTCTAAAAATTTAGTTTGAATATTACTAGATTTTGCTCACCGATTGTATTCGACCAAAAAATTAGTTGATTTGGACCCAAAAGTTTATCAAAATTTTATAGCTGTAACAGCTTACTTTTGTATTACATCTATTATTATTACTACAGCTCTCAAAATATAATTATTCACTCAATTATCGTTCCTTCCACAAGGTTAAAATTGGAACTTTGAAAGCCTCTAAGGCGTAGCTTTAAGCGCCTATTTAAAAATAATTGTTTCCACTCACATACAGGACACTTTCGGTATGTATGGATTTCTCCCACGATGCACACAATTTGAGAAAAGAGGAGGGTGGTTAATCCTTGAATAGATTCTTAAGTATTATCATTTGTCTATGGTTTAAAATTATAAATGGCATGTCACGTATGATAAGTGGTATTTAGAAAAAGCCACAAACATGTTCAAAGGGGCAGAGCACAACTTATTTGTCACACGTTGAGTTGTCATAGATTGTCAGGCTGTCCAGACAAAGTCCTCCAGTTTTCAGTCTGGCTCCCGGAGATGAGGTCTGACAGCAATAAAAGCTGAAAAATTCCCTTCATCAAATCAAATCAAAATATTCTTGATCCATTAGTATTTCATGGAATTGAATGGTGTCCATAACTATAAACTCTATAAAATAATGTATAGGAACTGAAACATAAAATTAATTACATACAGTAAAAGAATAAAATAAAGAATACACAATTTAACAAAATAAAAAATATATACTTAATATGAAAACATTACTGATTATCATTCAACATAGCTGTTAGATCATTTAATTGATCATAACTTATCACATAATAATGTAAAATAATCCTTTTATAAATCATCAAATGAATAAAGTGTTTTATCAGTAAAATATTTCTTTAGTTTGTCTTTAAATTTTGACAAGGTAGTTTCCAATTTGATATTTTCTAATATTTTTATAGTATTTTATTTAAGCATACTGTGGTTTTTTACTGTAAGAAAAAAAGGGGGAAGTAAAACTAATTTGTATAAGACTTTTATTTAATTTTTAGAATTCGAGTATAATAAAACAAAATATTGTTAGAATAAAATATATGCACAGGCTAAATATTGGCTTGTGCCTTTGAAATCATAAAGTTGTCCAAACCCCCTTGCCACTACAGTTGTGAGATTTCTAGATCGTCTCATGTAACTGGTCACTCTTCGTGTTGTAGAATTCATCCTCATCTACTTGAAATTATATGCAAAGCTGGGTCCTGTTGCCATAACCTTGGCACTGGTCCTAGCTTAATAGACATCAAAACCTATAAGAGTGGTACTTCATTAAGCATAAGTCATCGTGCAATTGTGGCCATCGAGCTACTATTAATATCCAAAATAATTACAGGGAATCTTCAAGGCGAAATATTGTTATAAGGAATATGCTTTAGTTTATTATAACATTTTTATGTAAATTTCTTCTGTCCGCTATTTTTTACACTGTATAAACTTGTAAGATATAATTGATTAAAAACGAACACGTAATATTTTTACGTCCATAAGGTGGAGGAATAGGGTTGGCTTTTATCGAATGCTTACATCCTGCTTACAGTAAATGCACAATTATTTCAATGTTTTAGGTCAAGTAGTTTCTGCTGTGATTGTATTGTACATGGGTGAATGTTATTTGAAGAACACACCGGGTCTTCACAACCAGTTAATTAAGATATTCAGGAGATAGAAAAGAAATATATTCTAATACAAAATGTTTCAACTTTCGATTTGGTTTCTGCCGGTCTGTCTCACAGACAGTAAACCATACAATTGATATCTCAAAACGAATATTGAATATTTCACATCTTTAAACCATTAGCTTTGATTTTTTTTTCAATATAGCAAAAAAAAATCAGAAAAATGTGGTATTTTCCTTTATGGAATCAATTAAAAAAATACTTCGCCCTTTAGTCACTTTCTAAAAAACTACAAAATAATTTTGTGTCGTGGAAAACTCTTTTGATCAAAGTTTTGTGGATTATGCTGCTGTAGCATGAATTGCTTGGATGCAGATGACAAAGTCTTAACATTAATGTTCCCTCCTGGGACGAAATCGTAAGTAAACTTAATAGTAATTTAATAGAGATTACCGATTATTTTAACAAAATAACTTGCTCTTAAATTTAGAGAAAACTAGTTGCATGGCATTTGTAACGAAAAACATAAAAATAATTCTGAACCTTTAGTCTGTACTGGAGAATTTGAAATCTCAAAAGTTGATGAGGTAAGGTTTTTAGGACTAACAATAGATAAAAATCTGAACCGGGATAATCATGTTCATGAGGTGTTATCAAAAATATCTTCCGGTTTATTTTCCATAAGTAAAATATGATATATTTGTGATTAAAAAATATTAAAAATATTTACTTTTCTTATTTTAATTCTATAATTCATTTTGTTATATATTTATATAGTCTAACAAGTTTGAAAAATCTTGCTTCTATATGAAAAAGTACAATATAAAGAAATTAGAATCATTTTAAATTTAAAGCCTTGAAGAGAAGTTGGCTGAGCTAGAAATAGCCTACAAACAGTTCATGGGCTACATGTATATGAAGTAGTATTATCTATAAGATCAAGACTTGGGGATCAAAGACTCAATGGAAATGATCACCAGTACAACACAAGACAACAGGCAAGTTAGCTATTCCTATTCATCGGAATGAGGGGTCCGTTACTTACCTGCTACCCTACATTCCGCTACCCTAGAGGCAGCGGGCAGTCCCGGACAAACCCTGCCACCCAAAACTGTCAGACTTTGTTCCTGTCTGACTTTATCCATGCTAAACTTTGTTGCGTCCCTCATGAAAGTTATCATGCGCGCCTCTTATTAGATCTTTCATAATAAGGTATTGAATTAATCATTCACAGGTGTGCCTATGAGGGGGATTAGAACTGGCTACTGGTGTATGGTGAAATACAAAAAATTTAAACACCTTAATTGTCTGTTTTTTAATTTATTCAGTTTTGGGATAAAACATAAGCGTCAAGTTAACTTGGTGTAACTGAATATTTATATCAACTTAAAGTGTCACTTAGGTCTACATCATACTATTATTAAAAAAATCGTTTCCTGTCTGTTACTTCTTTCTTCCCAGGCAGACATACACTATAGGTTATCTTGCCCTCAAATTCCTCCTCATGAAATGATTTTACATAACTATCTGTATGAAAAATTTATATTATGATCACGCTTTGCTGAGGACTAAAATAACAATAAACATATTTTTTTAACATCATACACAAAATTATGTCCACAAATTAGTTTACTGTACTATAGGCCTACACTCGTACACTGAATTCCACAAGTAAATTTAATAAACTATAAAAGTAATATTTTGTTATTCTGAAGTACACCTATCTATAACACGTTTGTTCATATTAGAAAGTCTCAATCGTGTAGGTATGGATTAGGATCAAAAGGAAATTTAATTCTGCACTGATTGAATTAGGATAGATCCTAAATATATACTCCCGCATGTCTATAATATATATAGCCGGATGTGTAACTGACTCACTCACTGATGATATTAAATTCCTGAAGCGACCGTTTAAGATAGAGACTTGAAATTTGGCATGGACATTCTTTGAGATGATTCAATTTAGGGTAAATCATAAAACTACAACTTTTTTACTTTTAAACTATAAAAAAGGTAAGAAATATAGATTTGTCGGTAACGTAGTTCAGCCGTATCAGCGTATATCACCGCGTGGTATCGCAGATCACTTTGCAGATTTAGTTCTCGCTTGTGTTTAAATGATCTCTTTCAACTACACCCGTGTTTGATACGAATACTGTATTCTATTAAAACATGAACTTCTTGTGTAGACGACGGTGTTTCGATGCATTGAGAGCGGGTTATTTCACCAGGGTAATACTCGATTTAATTTATACAGTATTAATGCCCAAAAACTACAAATTTTCAACTTTCAAATTATAAAGAATTCTTAAAAGACGAGGTGTTGGTAAGGAAGTACGTTGGTCCTTAAAGATGTCGCTTGGAGCGCTATATTATAGGCGCTTAGTTCTCGCTTGTATTTAAATGATATCTTTTAACTTAACTTTACTTCACCTCAAACACTAGTTATCCTCCACAAAGCACTTGTGAGACCTTCCCTGGAATATGGCTCTGTTATATGGTCTCCTTACCAGATTAACCATAACACAATGCTTCAGAAAATACAAACACGTTTCGTGCGGATGCTTGGATGTAAATTGGGCTACACCTACCTGACTACTCCTGTTGGCCTGCTGGAGGACTGCTATGGACTTCTTCCACTTCACTTGAGGCGCAAACATATTGACCTTATTATCCTCTTCAAGCTGGTCAATGGATACATAGACTGTCCTGAACTCCTCCAACTTGTCAACTTTGCTGTTCCACGGGGTACAAGATCCAGGACTGCATTTCAAAGAAAGTACCTGCCCACCTACTATGCATACCACAATGGCCTGTCAAGACTCATGCGATCTGGAGGTGAAGCTGCTGCTCTGATTGACTTCTTCAGTGGCTTAGTGCAGTGCTTTAGGAGGAAAGTGGCTTCAGTGATCCTGTGATCCGTTACACCCCATTGTCTTTCACTTGTTCATTTTGCTCAACCTTTTTATTATTGCATGTTTGTAGTCAGTATTACCATTTCTGTATTTCTATGGTGCATATACTTTCTTATTGTTACCACACTCTTTCACTTAAGTTATTTATTTTGTCTTGTCATTTATTGCTTAGTATTGTTTAATCGTCATTATTGTCTTGAATGTTTTGCTTAGTCTTGTAATGTCTTAACTTTGTAAATCTTTAATTCTTGTCTTAATTACTGCTCATAGTCTTTCAATGTCTAGTCTTGTTAAATATTATTTATTGTCTTGATATGAATTGCTTAGTCTTGATTAATCATTATTTATTGTGTTTGCTTGTCCATGAATTAGTTACTGCTTGTATAGTTTTTTAAGTACTACATTGCATGTTATGCCAGCCATCTATTTAGCCTATTGCCTGCAAAATTGGACTGCATGAATCGAAATGTAAAATGGTGTATACCGTTTATATGCAAATAAATAAATAAATAAATAAACTACACCCCTTCCGATAAGTATTCTCAATTGGGCGCATAGTTGATTGCGTATGCTCTTCCCCCTGATTGCTGTGTTATTATTGAAAATGAAGTTTACTGAATCGAAAGCGTATCTTTACATTCAGGTGATGTCCGCTTTGATTTCTATATTAATTGCTAAAAATATTTTAGATCTTATTATATTTTCTATACTTTAGTTTTCTCATGCTGGAAAATTTTCTTGTTTTCGCACCAAAAATTACCTAATACAGTAATTATAACTTAATTTTCTACTATTTGTATGCTGTCTGTCTCTATATGAATCCCCAGATTGAATATAGCGCTTCAGTTGATAGTTCTGGTGCAGTTTTACTTTGAAGAGTTGAAGTTTGAAGTTTTACTTTGACATCCGGTCTTTGACCTATTTTCTGCTGTCCAATCAGGCTTAGATTTTAGTTTAGGAAACGATTGAACATATTAAGTTATAGAACGATTGATCTTTCCATTCTTACCTTCGCTAACGTTTACCTACTTCCGATGTTTTTTTAAGACCATCTACATATCTGATGACCCATCAGGCTGAATAATATTATAATAACCCATTGAATTAAACTCAATAGTAATTTTTCTCGCTGCCACTTTGTCAGTCAAACTTCCTCAATGCAGTGCTCTCCTAAAATCTCGATTAACCATATTATTGTTATACAACAATCCTCTATATAAACTTATAATTTTATTCCACTTTTATCTTTTCAGAATACAGCTATTACCTCAATCATGTGCAATCATAATCGTATTTCCAACTTTTTACACAACAAATTTTGAGCATGACTATTTACATAGTTCATTAATATTTAACAACTCAATAATATTTTTTAACGAATTAAGGGGAACTAGGGAGTGGGATTAAACCATGAGCCGTGGGCAAATTTCAAAGCTTATTATTATTTGTTGTGAGTAGTGTGTATTGGCGGCTTCTGTTACTGTCGTTGGAGTTGAGCCCTCAAATAGCCTGTTCATTGTATGAGGTTTTGACAGTAATTTACGGAATTGGGGCAACCAATTATTGGGTTGGACCCTCCATCAAGCATAACACCTAGAATATTTCCATAAATAATATTTATTTCACAGCTCAATTTTTAAAACTATTTACTAAGGAGGGATATTAAAACCTACTAATAGGAGATTATTAACGCTTTTTTACTATTGATTGTGAATTTAGAGTATTAGATGGTTTTGTTACTGTCTTGGCTGTTCAGATCTTGTGTGGAACTAAACTATTTCAAACTTGACTTTTTATTAATTCAAACCAAGGGACAACTCTTAAGGGGGCATGGGGGCGGAGCCCCCATCGAGCCGTAGGCGAGTATAATTTATAACATTAAATCTTTATCTTTATGGTTATAAAAGTACGGTAATGCCAATAAATGTACCTTATATTCTAACAACTGCTAGCTAATAAGTTTATTAAAATACACGAGCTGTTACAAGACAAGGAACGATTCCAAAGACTTGTGTATTTTCAACGAATGATGATCCATGTCAGTGAACACAATATTCTCTAGTTACCGACCCCTCAGCGAGTTAGTGCCGTTTCCGCTAGAAAGCGCTAGGGGCTTAGATGCATTATCTCTTAATTTAAAATTAAATTATTAAAATTAACATTTTTTTCTGCCAAATGTTTTTAAACGCTTTTTTATAGTTCTATAGTTATTATTCCATTCAAAGTGTAATCAATAACAAGAATACAATAAACTAAATCCAACTTTATTTACACTGTGGACTCTCATTTGTGTTTATAATCAAATATCATATTTAAGTCCCAGTTTTCATTTTACATACAATTCGTTGATTGATCGATCTTTCGAAGGTTGAAGACTAACAAAGCACAGCAGTCCCTCTTTGAATTTTTGGAAGCTCCCTTATCCCGATCCCGAGATAGGGGAGTACATAAAAGTGTTACAAGCAAATGAAAAAATCGTCACTGTGATTTTCAGTGAGTGCCAGTCTAGTCTCAAAAAACAAAGATTATCGGCAACCAGTGACGTAACTAGGGGGGGGGGGGGGCGGGGCACGTGCCCCGGGCGCAGGGTTTTAGGGGGCGCAGGGGGGCGCAGAATCGGCAGCCGATCGGGAGAAAGGGGCGCAAGCTGATATGATATCCATGAGTATATACTTGTCACGAGCAATTGTACAACAATTGTTACAATACAATTGTAATAAAGGCATACAAATTGTGTTATAAGCATATTGATAGGTAATGATTGGCCACTGTCATTGTGAACATAATAGTATTTAATGGTAATACTGAGTTAAGACAGTTGATATCGATGGCAAATCTTATTTCTACTAACCGGTAATGGCAACGGCAAAATTAACAGCGCGTCAACGAGACATGACAGGGGGCGCCATAGCCAGATAAATCGCCGTTCCTTCAGGTTGCATCAATTTCCTTAGGCAATTCATTCTCGGGATTGCTCGCGGCCAAGACTGGGGTTGCACTTCTGTTGATGAATTTGTGTCGCTCTCTTTTTTCGTACATCCGATACATCTACTAAAGTATTCAGCCGCATTTTATGACTATTTATTGATACGATTGAACCAGTTTGCTTGTATTAACATTAACATCATACCGAGAGGACCATTTGGTGCAGAGAATGGGGCGTATCTAGCAATAATTACTATTTACTACTGAACACAATATCGCTTCCAAGCTGTCCTTCAAGGCCCCGCTCTACCGGAGCCCGAATGCCGCCTCGCGGCCGTAGCGCTAGGCGAGTTTTATGGCTGCAGAAGTTCACGAGAATCGTGTTTTAAAAATAGGTAACCAATTAAGATAGCGTCCTTAACTTTTTCTAAAAGTAGCAAGACGGATCTCGTCTTCTCTACAGTAGTTTTAGAATTTTTCAATAAAATTTCCAATTCAGTTATAACGTTTTAAACGTTAAACTCATCTGTAACTGTTTAAACTCATCTGTTTTCCTCTAGTTACCGGTACCAGTTTTATAGATGCATAGGTTAACGGGAATCGTGTTTTAAAATTAATAAATTAAGATAGATATCGGCTCTTAAATTTTTCTAAAGTAAAGAGACAGATCTCGTCTTCTCTCGTTTTACATATTTTTTTAATATACAATTTCTAATTTCAGCTTTAACTGTCTAATATTATCTGTTGTTCTCGATTTTTAACTGAAGTATTCTATTAGTTTTGATGAAATAATTACCAAAGTGTAACAAAGGTAATTTAGTAGGTACTGTCATTCTTCTTTAATATGACAACTTACTTATAGGTCTAGGCTGCATTTAGCATAAGATAACACGACTCTAAAAAAAAACTTACATTTGGGTGGCACGCCAGGGTTAGACTGGAGCCTTAAGGACATAGTGGACACTTTTGCGGTTAAGAAAGACGTAAGATCTAGTTGTAACTGATATATTATGTTTCACTAAGCAAGCAGACTTTTCAAGCTTTATAATCAATTTCTCTAGATGCTCAGATGTGTAAAATGAATTTTAAATATTTAACGTATGCCATTATTGATTTAATTATTATAATTAATTTAAGAAGTGTTAATACAAAACCATTTATGTTAGTGAAACTACTTATTTAACACTTCTATCTTTAAAACTAATCATTCATTTATTACAACGGTATCATTTAAATGATCAAATTGAAATATTAGAAAATTAATATATTTTATTTTGATAGTTAATAGTAAGCCTATTAAATGCAACCCTTGCACAGAAAGGTCAAAACTGTTCAAATTCAGCAGGTTCAAAGTTTCAGATGTGGTCTAGGAGTCGAATCAGAATGACTCGCTAACGTGGCCCCTATTCGGGCAGATTTCATTGTTGAAGGCGTATATAGTTATGACAAGTTAATATTTCATTTTAATACCCATGTTAGTATTTGAATACCATAGTTTATATATTTGTTAAAATACCAAAAACAATTTTGTTACAGTGACATGTCTAACAACTAAGCTGTAAACTATAAAAAGAAAATCTGGCTCAAAGTAAAATCGTGGCTTAGTGTGGCACCGTGCTATCTACGGCCATCTCTCGATTTGGGGGGGGGGGGGGGAGGGGGGCCCTAACCGAGTTCCTGCCCCGGTCACTAAAATCTCTAGTTACGTCCCTGTCGGCAACTTCAATTTATGATTTGTTTGATCAAATCAGTTAACAGTTAACTTTAGAACTGTTACTTTTTAACAAGGCATATTTTTGGCTTAAAAATATAACAGCTGACTAGGAGATACTGAAAGACATTACAACTTATTTAAAACGTTATTTAAGGAAATCTTCTATTCGAACATGTTTGATACGAGTTTAAATTTTTTATTTACAATCTTTTTTTTTTTTTTTTGTTTACAGTTTAAATCCCTCCCGACCCTAAGAATCAGATGAAAAAAGGACCTATATTATATGATTGAACTCAGCTACATCCTTGCAACCGTCGTCTGTACAAACTATCAATATAAATACTCACCAAGGACTTTATCGTAAAGTTAAACCTAATTTATGCTTAATTTTAATTTATAATAACTAAAAATTTAATAATTACAGCTGGGAAGTATTTGACGCCTCTAGGTAGCGAAGTTTGCCCCCCCCCCCCTCCAATGGGCAGTGCGCTCCCCGACCTCACTAAGTTACCCCAATACATGCCCTATCAGCTGATTATGTAAAAAAGTAATCGGCAATTGATTGCTGCATCAACAAACCTAATAACATTTTGAACCCTTTTTACAGACATTTTTTGCGTCTTTTCATGCAAAACGCGATTGTGACTTCGGATTGGAAAAGAACAACGCATTCCATGCCCAAGTTAGATCAACCACCCATCCGGAAACAGCATACAAAAACGTCTGTATACAAAGGCTCTTAAAACGCTTATCGTTGAACACTTCTAGTCAGATCTACAGGATAGACGTGCCAAGTTGGCTTTGTGTTTGTCTAACTCAACCTTGGAGACGTTAATTGGTTAATTCAATTCAACAATTCACTAACGATTATCCGTTACAAGTTGGTAACAATCACAATAGAAATATACTTACACACTACAATGTACTTTGGCGTTAGGATGGGCTTTCAGGTGGCGCTGCCGCTGCGTAGTGGAGAACGAAGTAAACGTTGAGAGGTGTTTGCCTAGTTCGCCACTAGGCAGGGGTAGCTATTGCCCGGGAGCCGCGACGGAAAACTCAGCACGGCCGTGTAATAATCTCATTGTCTTTTGACTTTTATGCCTTCTGAAATCATTTTATACTTAATCAAAGCATTTAAGATTGCCGTTTTTCCATTCTCATAATTATTTGCTAAACGTTTATTTTTTTAAGATTAAAACTACCGCTAATTGACTATTTTTATCTCCCCCAAATTTTGCTGTCCCTTAAAATTTGCTGCCCTAGTCCACCTATTCGGAAATATGACCCTGAATTGCAGGCAAAAGGTAAGACTAATTTATTAATTTAGCAATTATTTGAGAAAACATAAACAATATTCACACTGTAATATAACGAAGACGAAAGCATAATATTTATAGTATTATGTATAATATTAAAAATATCCTATGTACTATAATTTTCAGTTTATACGCGTTTCCCTTGCAAAACAATCAAAAAGGAATAAATTTAAATAAATTATTAAATAACATGTAATTATATGGATATTTAATTATTTTAATTAGATACACGTTAACCAAAACATGGAAAATAAATTGTCATTTATCTGTCAATCGAGAACAAAGTCAACAAAACTCAAAGATAAAAAACAAAAAAAAAGACAAAGAATATAAATTTAAAGCGGGAAAGAAAATATAATAAGTAAGTACAGGTGCCTAATACAACAAACTATAATTAACGGTAAAAAGAAAGATCGCTGCTTTTCTTTTAGCTTTACGTGCAGTTGAATAACTTCTTTCCATTAAACTGTTTTTTTTTTGTGATTTTAACAAATATTGCTCATTACAACACATAACTATTATGAATACACTATATACATTTTAATATGTGGCTAAGACCAGCTAAAGAAAGACCTTTAACAAGCCTAAAATTAGCGTTACCCGCCAGATGTGAAGTCAACATCTAAATAAGCGCGAAATGCAGGTTTGAAATAAGAGAGAATACCACCTATAACCAGTTGTTTATATCAGGGCATTGGTTAATCAGCTAATATGCGTCGCTTTTCAGCAAGTTCTCCAGCGCTATATTTAGTTTAAGGTCATGCATCAAATATGACGCTTAGTACGATTTGGCGCTTTTGCCCCTCAACTCCTTCAATTCGCCCAGAATGCAACCGCAATACCCCGCGGTGCGAGGACCAGCCCCTCTACACGGGCTTTTGGCTACTGCGTGATCCAGTAGTATATAACTTATATCGATGACCTTAACTTACTAAATCTTATATCATACTAGTGATGCCTGCTACCGACAGGTACCAAATATTGTTATAAAAAATGTTAGAACGACTCAAATTATGTGTTTTCCTAAGTAGAATAGCCTTTACAATTCATTTCATGATAATTAAGCGCTACAGAATTTTTCTTAGAAAATCGGGTTTATCGTGCAAAGACCATTTATTTTTATAATGGACAATTTAAGCGATATTTTGTAGGTTGACTACCCAGGAAATTCTACCAACCGAATTCTACTACCAGCAAAACTACCCCCAAAAATCAAACACATGTCAGCAGTGATTGAATCTTAATGTGTTGTGTGTTAACTAATTAATCTTCAACTTAACTTAATAAAAATGCTTTGTTACCTCTTTTTTTAAATAATTGTTGCAATCTGTATATTAATACGGGGTTGTAATTTTAAGTCCCCAATAACTAACTACTGAGCCAGTCTTCGTGATCATATGTCGAATTAAAGGGTGTGCAGAATAAAGATATACGAGTAATTAGCAAACAAGATATCTCTTCTATTAATAGCTTAAGCATTTGCAATCTCGCATTCCGGGTTGACATTTAGGTAGCTTGGTTAATTTTATCTGCATTTCAGGGAGTAGTAATAGTTTGATGTGGACTTAAAAGGCCAATTTTTAGGTCTTCCGGGCATAAACAAACACATAACTGGCCACATTGCACTTCCGGTAGTCATATACTGCACAGTTGATATCTATGCACATAAAAACTTTAGGCCTAATTACCGTTCTTTACGCCAAAAGTATCTAACTTGGAAATTCCTCATTCAAAGACGGACTGGAAGTAGGTCTATTGTAAACAATGCGAAGTGTAAATGTTAGAATTTTCTTCTTACACATTTCAAGAATATTCTTATTTACATCCATTGAGAAATAAATTTTCAGAAACTCCTCTACCTATATGCCTACTGATAATTTTTTTGTAAATGGGATCATCGAAAAATAGTAAAAACTTACATTAGTTCGCTGGATAAAGTACGAAATAACACTGGTAGTCGTTTAACGGAAAAGGTTAGCTCATGTTCTACATGGATTTGAATTATAAGTTTGTTTGGCCAATAGAATTCGAATAGCATGTGAAATGAAATGAAACAAAAATAAAAAAAGTCCAAAATTGTGAAAACTAAACACTATATTAAGGTATGCCTAAATATTTGTATCAAGAAATCTATGTTGGATTGAATTCTTTATAAGTTACCAATCTAGTAAGGAGATCCGTACAACCATTAATCACCAACAATCCAAGGAACAAAAACTCAAAAATATCAGTAATACAAAACTCTCGGAACAAAATCATTAATTAGAATCACCAATGATCTGAGTTATATGTCAACGATACAACGCAAATTTTATTTGCCGTAGGCTACTTAACTATTTGCCAGTATTGATTGATATGAGCTCCCTTGGAGCTTCCAAAAATTGTCTCTTAACAACAGCTGTTCTCCGATGTATCTTGGGGTCTTCGGTCATCGGACATGAAGACTGGGGTTTTGTGGCGCATTTGAATTTTAACACAGGCGAGAGTCAACAGTAAAGAGCTGGATTCAGCTTGGTTTAATATTGCTATTAAATAAACTTTGAACAGAATAAAATAATAAAAATATTATGAAGCTTTTTCAAAACTATTTATTATTGTTATAATTAAGTTGTTAATTTTGGAAAGTATTTAATATTTAAAGGAGGTGACAGTAGCGCTTTCTAGTAGAAGCGGCAATAACTCGCTGAAGAGGTCGGTAACCAGAGAACGTTGTCAATTTTTTACAATCGCTACCTGTAACATCTCATTTATTTTATTTAAACTTTTAGCCTTGATATCTATAAAACCAATTCACCAATAATTCAGTAATAATTGGTAAACCAATTTGCAATACAATAATTTACGCAAGCAAGATTTAGTTTTATAAATTATTTGGAATTAAATAAATACCATAACGTACATCTAGTGATGCATCTCTTCTAGACACTGTTTTGGAGGATTTTGAATGTTGATACGAAATTATTTTTTGCCTCAACCTGAGTACGGTCCCGGGAACATGGTGGCTCCTGTGGGGCTCCGCCATCGTCACCGCACGACCCAACGGTTGACAATATTCATGGAGCTTTGCCCTCTAATTGGGAGAAAAGATCCGGGAGCAATTAGAAAGGGTCGCTTGAAACGGCCGTTGGCCATGCTTTGAACGGTGCTATATGTTTGGAATATTTATTTAGAACAAAATACTGTATACATCAAGAACTGTAAAAGCCATTCTGTCCGTGTGAATACACAGCTTGTCTTTTACACTGAAAATGGTCTATAGTGATATGGATTATCCGTAAAATTACCCTAGGCTAACGCCAATATAGCTAGCTCAAATAACTTTGTTTTTACACATGAATTAAAGTTAAATACTATGGTTTTCCCAACTATAATGAACTATCCTATGCTCTAATACAAGTTGAGGTATATTTGTAGGAATATGTATGTGTATACAATACACGAATCTCAAAAACGGCTCGAACGGTTTTCTTCAAACTTTGCAAATACCAAATATCTTAGTTCTGGGATAAAAATAACAACTATATAAGTCACTATGCTAGGAAATACCCCCGTCACAGCGGACCTGAGTACTCGGCTATTTCCAACAGGATTCAATTTTTTTAGATCCCCAGGAAAACAATTAATTTTAGATATTGGTTATCAAGTGATCCATTCTTAAGTTGTAGAAGAAATACGGAACGGTACAGTTGATTTGTTTATTGTGCGTTAACAGTGCATTCATTTAATTTCATAAATTATAAATAATTTACTTATTGAATTTACTTCAATTAATATTAACATCTGTAATAATCATTCAATGAATCAGTACAGCAGGTTTTTAAGTCGTCCTTGAAGCGCGAGTGTAAGAATAATTTATAAAAAAAGTATACAATATTATCTTATTATGGACATCGTTTAGGCCTAAACTATTTATCATGGCATACAGTAAAGAAAATGTTGTGTCATATGTCTTGGTAATGAATAAATCCGATCAACGACGTCCGAATAAGCGAACGTGCTTCGAGTCATTATCAAAACTTTTGCAACAATTTAGAGTTATAAAATCCAGCATTAGTCCTTCAGTTAAAATGTTCTAATATTTAAAATTTACTTTATCGCTTTAGTTTGCCGGGTATGATTTGCTGTAGATACAAGTACGTTTTGTATGTTGTTATGAAAATTTTTATCGCAAAGGTAGTTCAAAACCAGCTAAACTTCGTACACGCTTAAATTCTAAACAAAAATGATATCAATACTTAATAATATCAATAAGTGTTTCTACTAAAAGAAAAATACATATTGATTGTTGATAAAAAAAAAAAATTAAAAAAAAATTATATGGTCTTGTGGTGTACATGAACTCGTTTATTTAGTTTTAAAAGAGCAGACGGCTTGAATGTTGACTTTTCTTTACACTAGTGCGCAAGGTGTCACAATAACGTCAATTCATAAGAATAACTAATAACGATATTACAAAAATTATGAATTTTAAAGGTAAATTTTTAAGAGTAAGATGATGTTTGTTAGTTTTCTAAATTTTCAAACACACCCGACGCGGGAGGTTTATCGATTTCTCCCTTTTCTATTTACCGTTACTAGTTCTAGGAACTTATTTTCCTCTGCACAACATAAAGCGACTTTATCTAAGTTTATTGAGCTGACCACACAACAGTATCCCGCCTGTGGTACGCGGTACAGTAGCAGTAGACAGTAGCCTACTGGAGCGCCGTCAGTTGGTGGCGCCTTCAATTCTCCACCGGCTAAACGCGAATTGCAATAATGTTGCCTACGCCACGAGTGAAGGGGCCAGTTCGAATAACAACTAACAGCTGACTGTAACGGGAGTTTTAAAAATCGCCACCCCCTAATATCTTTTGTATTCCTTAAGATATTGACACCCAACCGCCACCGAACGTTATTGATTCGCTTATACTTATTTTTTATATAGTTCACATTTTTAACCGCAACATTGGTACCGCTATTTTGGAATGAACTTTTATATTTTATGTAAAGGTTGGGTTGTGACCCATAATTTTAAAGTATTTTTTGCCATGATCACTACACCGCAATCCGTTTGAATTTTGTGTTTTATTTCTAGAAAAATTAACAGATTATAATATCAAATTTCAAAATAAAAATAAAAACTTCAAAAATAAAGGGTGTTATTAAATTTTCAAAAGTAAATCTACTTTTTATCATCAGATATAGAATATAAAAATGAAGTACTTCTTTTGATGGGGTTTACACTTTTGGTCGTCATATTAGAATAAACTTTTATTTTTAATGTGAAAGTAGAGTTGTTACCCATCATTTCAAAGTAATTTTTTGGGTTCAATACGATGTTACAACCTGTTTTTAATTGTTTCCCTCCGAGAGATATTAACAGTTATGAAAAAAGTAATATAAATACCCCCCATCGCAGCAGACCTGCGTACTCAGCGAATTTCCAAATTAGTAATATTAATTTTGACCACATAAACCTGTAAACCAAATATCCTTACATGTTCATAAATAGGGAAATAAATTACTATTCTCCTTATGATTAATATAGGGAAAGAGTATGCAGGTATGCTGCCATGGGGAACACTAAATGTAGGTTTTTAGCATAAAAAAAAAATATTTTACCATATGAAGATCGCGTCCCATATACTAAGTTTAATCAATATCTAGGTCCATTGCTAAAGGAGTTTGCCTATTCTCCATACAATTAACATGGGAAAAGATTATGCAGGTTTGCTGCCATGATAAGCACAAAAACCAAGATTAATTACCATAAATGGGTGAATCTCAACCTAATGAAGTTGAATACCAAGTTTCATTCTAAAATATTGGAAGTGAAATATTAACACATCCTTATTCTCCATAAGACTAACATTGGAGGCCCAAAATACAATGTACTGTCTTTAGTTTGTT
Source organism: Neoaliturus tenellus (assembly GCA_030545055.2). NCBI lineage: Eukaryota > Metazoa > Arthropoda > Insecta > Hemiptera > Cicadellidae > Neoaliturus > Neoaliturus tenellus. Next base: position 30,542,077 of record CM061535.1, read on the forward strand.
TTTTTTTTTTTTTTTTTTTTTTTTTTTTTTTTTTTTTTAAATATTTTGGTAACCAATGGAGATAGAGCAAAGCTTCAAATATTTAATTGTGTGCTTTTTTTAGCTAAATCCCATGGTCAAAATACAAATTTAAAATCTTTTAAAATTACATATAAAAAATGCAAAAAACCCATTTTTGGGGTACAAAAAAACCAAAACTAGCCTACCCCTTCCGGTAGGTCGATATGTCTGGTTTACGAATTCATCTAGATAAACGTAGGATTACAAATCTCTACCAAATTTGGTGTCGATCGGACCGTTTTTACGAGAGTTATCGTGTCTAGGGACACACACACACACACACACACACACACACACACACACACATATATATATATATGTATATATATATATATATATATATATATATATATATATATATATATATATATATGTATATATATATATATATGAATTTTAATGACTATTATTTTTGGTCTCTGGGCACCTAAAAACTAAAAAGTAACATGGTCCCGGGCTTAGGTCTTACCATGAGACCCACGGTAATAGCTTATTCCCTACGGGAAATTCGCTGAAAGTAAATAAAAAACCAATTAGCATTTAAAATAAGTATACACATATAGAAAGATTCCTTTACTGTCATGAAAAATGTGCTATAAATACAATCATCTTTTAAAGACAAGAAGGCCAAATCATTAAATAGTAATATTGTTTAATCAAAAGTCGTTTCAAGGTATTGGCTAACCTTGTCAAAAGGGTTTCTAAAAGCCATTTAAAAACCCTTACATAACTTTACTTTTACGACAAAGCTAATTTCAGTAGAATTTTTGAAACTTAGCATTAAAACCTGTTAAATAATTTCAAAATAATTTATTACAAGCAATTACGAACAAAATTAAACGGTATAAGCTATGACAAATTACAATAATAGATAAGAGAAATGCGTTAAAATGCTCAATGATAAATTCTTTATATTCAAGCGTAGTTGACAATTTGTTAGAAATAAATAATGTGTTCAAAGTAAAAAAATTATTCTTCTTGAATTGAAACATGCCTGAATAACATTACCATGCATTTTATGCATTGCCCTAAAAAGCCAAAACCTTAGTTAGTTTTGATGTTCAATTGTTTAAATTGATTATAAAATAATTTTACTCAGATGTGTATGGGAGCGGCAACTCAGTGGTATATTTCTATGTATGGTCTCAAAAGCGGTTCCCGATTAGATCCCGACATTCCAAGCATAAACATTAAATTTTTTTACCGAGTAACTGTAATTTAGATCCATTGTTTCCAAATAAAGCACCCGAAAATAAGGGACAGCGTTTTTTAATCGAGCATATACTTACTTAGCACTGAGTCCAAGATATAGTGGTTGCAAATTAAATGCATTCGCCAATATAACAGAGTGAATGATTTTCTTCTTTTTCAGCTACGTACTAAAATTTACATAATATTTTATTATTTACGATTTTACATCACCCATAATAGTAAGGCATTGACAAGATTGTAAATAATATAATAGCCTAGAAAAGAAATAGCATTGAAACCTGATAATAAACATGAACTTAGATTTATGCATATAACATTAATTTTGTGAATTTTACTTATTTAGTTTTAAAAATCATCATTTTGATTTGTAGGCACCTTATTTCCTCTTACAAGTCACTAGTATATTTAAGTATAGTCAACAGTGTTAATAAAAAAAATATAAAAAACATTCCTAATACGGTTTCTTTGTATAGTGTTGAAGAAATCACAGCTGAAAAATCTTTAATTTTGAACAATTTTCACTTCTACCCGTGGTGTGTTTCACAATATTTACTATACACTCGTATATGTTCAGTATATGCCTAAAAATACACAACACGACCAATGCAATGTACAGTTCCTAATAAAACTAATAAAATGGTATTTAATTCCATCCAATTAAACTGAACAATGCTTCTTTTGTTCAGCGAACTTTATTCAGTAATACACTTTATTAACTGTAAAAGTGAATAAGCAATAAAATATGTCAAAATAAAGTTGTGATATATTTGATAACATTATAATGATTGAACGTCAATGTTACGAGGCGGAGAGCCCAGCAACTTTAAATACATTGGCCACACTGAACACTACTAAACCCATCTGGCGGCGATTTTCTGAACTACTCTAGCGTTGACTGTTAATAATTCCGTCAGGGAGCAGTGAAGTCTACTTTGACTCCTGAAGTAAATTAAACCATTATTTTTAAATTGATTTTTTTTTTAAATATCAACCGAACATTTAATATCAGCCGAAAATATGAATATAAATGCGTGTCTAACAATTAATAATATGCAATATTAAAAACAATTTTGTAATGACACTCGGTAAACCTACTTCTGTCCCGCTTGAACATTAAGTTCTCGTTGGCGTGAGTTCAAACTGTAACTTATTAAACCCCAACCCAATGCGTTACAATTCGGTATCATTGGAAGGGTGTCACTTGTTGTTGTTGTTGGCTCACATCGAACTCTGTTAAGTTCGGTGTGAAATTTTTGGAGGCTCTAACGGGCCCATCAACGCTCTTCTGAACATTTAGCAATAGGGCTCCCAAGCAGTTTTAGTCACCTACTTGGAAATCCCAGGATTTTTTTATTTTAGGTATTGTCCAAAACAAACATTATTAATGTTTTTGAAGTATATCATTGCGCAACTCCAACTATTACATAAACATAATTGTTAAACCAAAATGCCTATTTATTCCAAAAGTTTAAATTGCTCGCATCAGCATAGGCCTTGGTTGGTATATAGGCACAATTCCAGTTTCTTTTTTCTCAAACATACAGTGAGCTTCCTTACCTAGGTTGACACAAATTTTGAGGATTTTATTTTTCACATAATATTTTAGGCTATTAGGCTCTCATGAACGGATTTATTGACATGATGTCAATAGGCCTATATTATTTTTAATGTTTTACAAAATGTACAAGTATGACGTTCAGTTATTACTCTGGTAAAATAACCAAATAAAGTTCGGTATAAATGTCTTGAAGTAGTTTTACACTACTGTAATGTAAACCAGTAATCTAGAACGAAAACAAATTACGAAGCTCTCAATGCAGTTTCACAAAGCAGACTCGTTACTGTCGGGTCAAAAATGGGGTTTTGACATTTTTGGACCTCAAATTTCAAAATTAAACAGTTCAAACTAAAGCCTTTAAAAGAACTTAAAAAACAAACAATTCAGTATTTTGAATTTTTAACTTAGATTAACAGATTACGGAGAAAATCTGAAAACAGGTTTTCCATGTTAATCTTAAGGGAAATCAATAGAAACCTGCATCTGGCTTAATTATTGACATAACTTGGTATAATTTGGTATGTACCTTCACTATTTAGGGTTTAACTGATATTTGCCTACAACACCCATATGGCGGCAATTCTACATACTCACCCCCTTAGGGTTTATGGGGAAAATTAAAAAGTGCCAGATATTGATAAAACTTTATATTTACCTTACCTAATCATTATATTTCCTAACAACTAACATTTTCTAACAATATCCTATGGCAGCAAACCTACATTCTCATTCTTATGGTGTTCATGGGGAAAATACAAAATCTCAAATTCCTATGGAAATTCGCTGAGTATGCAGGTCTGCTGCGACGGGGGTATTTTATTATATAGCATTATGAGCTGATCGAATCTATGCTCTTCCGTGAAATTTACGGACGCTCTTTTAAATAATTTCTATAACAATAAAGGCTATCCTTAAAAATAAATGCTTGAAAAAAAATAGAATCAGAGCTACAATATTCCCGCTTACAGTTTTTAAATAGTAAAAAACTTTCTCGCATCTTATTTTTTCATGTCACTATTGAATTGACAAATAATCAGGGGTGTCATGGTGTGGGAACGACGTTCCGGCGCTGGTTTTAGACATAAGTGGAGATTCAATAAAAATTGTAATGGCAAATTTAATTGTAAAAGAGTATTATTTTCCATGCAGACAAAACATAATGCTGTACAAAAAAGAACCAACAATAATTTTGTGTACGTTAATAACAATTTAGTTACCTAATAATTATAATGAATATAACATAAATAAGGCCAAAAACTGGCGAACTACGCATTTCAATATGTGTTAACATAACGTGAGTTATCTAAAGAAAAACGTACGGCGTATGGGGATCAGGAATGTCTTTCAAGTTAGTAATTCTGCCACTCGGAGTAGGAGCGCTAATGTCGTGTGCTAGAGAAAACTCGATACCAAGGAACTCAGCTACCAAGGAATACCAGTAATAATAGTATTCCTTGGTCGCTGGATCAGGAATACTGTGGAGTATTCCTGCTAGAGTGCTATACACATGATAATTTTTGTCTCCTGTTGATTGGTGCCATTTTACCTACGATTCCCGCAGTTTCCTTGGCAATCATCCCACACTTTAAATGCGTTTCATTGGTTACCAGCTATTCTGATTGCAACCAGCAACCAGCTTCAAAAATCACAGATTAGGGTTTACTTTTAAAACATCTGATTATTTGATGTTTGTTAACCACTTTGATTTGATGGTCTGTGAACAGGCTATTGAGATTGGTTACCTTATGAACGTCAGGTAGGTGTGGGTAATAGGGCAAATAACAAATGGGAAAGTGTAACCAAAGGACTGGTTACCAAAGAAACGGAAGGAATCGTGGGTAAAATGGTGCAAATAAACAGTTGACAATTTTCCCTTTCTGTGTAGCACTCTATATAGTTAACTCCCTCATGAGTAGGCTAAACCGAATGAAAGTAGTCCAATGATGAAGTCTTGAACAGCTCATCAAGCTGACAGCCTCAACACCCTTAACTAATTCTGTTGCCAGTTTTCATTAACAACGTAACTTAACGCCTGTCGCAGTGAATGTGTTAAATTTTAGTATTTAATTGTTTTTATACGTGGCTCAAAACTGAAGGTCACAAAACAGTCTGCTGGAGCAAATATCAATACACTTCAAATTATTAACAATTCGTAATGGAAATTTCTGTAAAGCTCCATATTGAGCATCAGTAAATCTAATAAGAAAAAAGTTTTAAACTTACTTTTTTCCTGTAAAACTTACTTTTGTTAGTTGAGAAATTATAAACATAACTGAATTATCAAAAAATGCATCAACATTTTTTTAATAGTTGATAACAAACATGTTTAAAAATTCTTTGATATTATGCGTGTAATTATTCTGTTAAATCAAGTGTTTTAACACTAATTTAGTGCTGTCCATATCTTTTTTAGGTTTTTTTAAAATTTAAGAATAAAATATTTTTTTAATTCCCAGCAAAAATAACAACTTAAAAAAGTATAAAACAACATTTTGATTATTTATTTTATTTTATTGCCTAAATCTTGCATTATTAATATTCCTGTGTCTGGTAATTGTCCTCATCCCGTGATCCCATCCAAACTATAATAGGTAAAAGCAAAATTGATGGACTTCTTTAAATGTTTGAACATTTGCCGCTATTCATATTTTAGGTTGGTTGTATACGAAAAACAAATAGGTTTATTTTAAAACGATATATTAACACAACCACACGAATATACATTTGTAATTCTTACACTGCTACTGTAAATGAAGATCTATTGTGATAAAAATGGCATTCGCCTATCACATGGTAAGGCAGCGACGACTTGGCGAGACCTGAGATGAGTTCGCAGTGCAGATGGAAGAGATTTTTGACCTTGAAACTTGGACCACAAGTAGAACAAGAAACGTTACGATTCTCGTACAATGATAACGAAAATCAAATCAATTTATTAAAAAAAAATTCCTAAAGATATTTACAAATGAACTTAAAAATAGTCCCACATGGACCTTTGTATGGTCCTGTGCGTGGGACGAGTCCTTAAACTATTAGGTAAATAACTTAATTATGAAATTTATACAAAATATTTCCACAATGAAATTTTTTACATTTATGTTAAACATATTTTCTCAGCTACATTTTTGTTAAGATACACCTGTAAAATAAGCTAACTATCATGACTAGTACTGTGTTATCTTTATAAAAAATAGCTAAAACCTCAGCTTCCTTGAAACAGAAAAATTACTAAGTTTAGAATTAGTGTAAGTAATAAAACTACTCATTATACATTTCAATTATTAAAGGTTTTAAACTGGAGGGAATTCTGTGTAATGCAAAGGTTATTTAAGTATAGTTTTTGCCAAACCATTCCTTCTAGGTAAAAAATACATAAAAAGTAAGAAAGGTGAATATATTTAAGTTTTCATATTTTAGGCTATAATGCGTTCGTCACCCTAGCGGGAAAGATTGGTTTAACTATTAGGGTATCATCCTAAAAAACTGTGCCAAAAATAATATGTAATGTATTTAACTGTATATAGTGCCTGGATAAGCTTAAAAATTCAAAAATAAAAAATAAACTTAAATTAAATTTTTTCAGGCAATATTACAAATCATAGACCGAATGAGGGAAGACACTTTCATTCATATAAACTTTTGTTGTGATATAAACTATTTTTACCATCACTGTCAAAGTTATTCATGTCTACATAGTACAAGACGAGAGAAACAGTCGATAACCCGCGGCGGCCTGCGCTCAACCTGCACCGAGGTTGAAAAGGGCAAAGCCCTACAACAGCGTCAGTGGGCTCACCCAGATTAGTCTCAATATTTGTGAGAGTTAGAGCGTAAATTGATCATCAAATGGCTCGTCCTAGCCTTTACTGAAAAACAAAGGTATCTGTGTACTTTAAATTCTACTTTCTTAACTGAAACCTGTTTTGCTAATTGGAACACAGAGTAAGAGATATTGGCCCTACCAACTGGGAAAAGCTGAACTGCTTCCTCTAGTCCTTGTACAGCTTATTTGTAAATTACATATTGTAAATTAGACTCTTGTTTTCTTTGAATATTATTTTGGCTTACAAAAAAATTGAACTTGTACATTTATAAGTTTAAAATGTTTTATTTGACTTGATTTACATATGTGTTCATAAGGGAAAACTAATTTCATATTTTACAAAGACATCAGTTCTTTCTGTACAGTCAAAATTTAATAATAATAAATATACTTCAACGTATAATGTAGTACTCAATAATTAATTACTCAAACCACTTATAAAGTCAGCTGTTTGTGGTTATTCGGGGCGGCCCCTTCACTCGTGGCGTAGGCAACATTGTCGCTGCTTGTGTTTAGCCGGTGGAGGATTGAAGGCGTCGCCAACTGACGGCTCTCCAGTATATTCTTCTGGCTACTAACAATGCCGCCGAGAGGGTATGTCAGCCTAGTCTAAAACTTGAAGCAGGCTTGGATAAGGGCCGGGACGGGCAGTGAATTCTTAAAATTTTGGGTTAGTTTTAGGTTCTATAGATATATTACAATCAACTTCTTAGAAATAAAATTATTACACAGTAAATATGGATTTTCTAAATATCACGCAGGTGAGATATATTAGTTTTTATAAAAAACCCCAATTTCTTTATCTGGCTGTGTTTGCACTAACCGTATTTGGCGTTGGCGGCCGCCGAGTAGTGACTCATATCTTCCATTTAAGGTTGGGGAGGGAGGAGAGCAGCGGGCCCCTCGACCACCACCTAAAGATTACCTGTCCGCCGGCCGGCGCGGCGCTCAGGTGCGCGTTTCCTAGGCGAGTTTGACAGGTTCCTGTCAGTCTCTCACTAAGTTGTAGTTGCACGGCAATTGTCTATTGCGCTACTGAGTGTAGTGGAAAACTTGGTACAGTAGTAAATAATATAGCAGGCAAACAAAACCGATGAAGTAAAATAATTAATTAAGAGTCCAATAAGAAAAACATCTGAATCCAAAATTTAAATTATTTTTTTTAATTGGCATAAATTAAGTTTTCCATAACTTAAAGAGATTATGAATGTTTTAATGGAGTCAAATGCTAAAATATAAAACTCCGGTTTGAAACTCAACCAATCATAAAAGTACTATTATTACATAACTCAATTTGTTTCGTTGGATAGAAGGATAAAATAATACAGTACAATAAATAATATATCAATCTACTTCTGGTCACTGTTTCAATTGAAATCAGAATCAATTTTGACAGGAAAATAAGTCTACACCTAACATAAATGTTGTGTTGGGAAAAATTATTTTGTTTGTTTTATAAAATGCGAATAGATGATTCGGGACACTGGTTGAGGAATTTTAAGGTTTAAGGTTAAGTTTGTGCAGCGACGAGCTTATACTCTGGCTACGGGGGCAGTAGTTCCCCGGACGCCGCTACGCGCCGCTAGTGTCCCGTTTTCCACGCTTTGTATCGGTTGAAACGCGGGGGGCCTACCCTTGTTTCGCAGGCGTTCTACAATTTTTCGTGTAACATTCTCCTGAGAAAAATATATTGAATAAATCTGTCATTTTAGGTGATTTTAATTGTGGTCTCTAGATCTTCAAAATAACACAGATTTAAAAATCAATTCCATTAAAATCCGAGCAGGTAAAAATATTTTTTTATTGATTTTTTATATTTTAATTCTTTGCAATTAAATTTATGTTAAGTTTTAAAGATGAATTAATTCCATGCATTGCCAAAATTTCAGCTATGTAGACGTAAAATAGGTTTCTTGTGACTTCTTACAGCAAACTTTTCTTAAACTAAAAGTTATACTGTAAAAATACAAAATTACGGCTGTATGGTTAACTATGAATGGTTTGGAAATTTTAAATATGATATTTGTTGTTGTCTTTAAGTCAGGAATAATACCTTAAAAGGTCGTAGAGAGTTCAAGGACACCCTGTACAATTGAATACAAGTTACGCCAGGTAAAATTAGTTCAATGTTTTAGCAATTAATTAAATAACTTCTTGATTAGCATTATACGTGCTGGTAATGCTATTCAGGTTGAAATAATAAAACGTCTTCCAACACTACTCGATATATTTACATTTATACTGTAAATGTTTACAGACGGTAAATATATATAAAAGATCTTATAATGGCGATCGATTTCGACCAGTCACACCGGTCATCATCAGGCCCAATCAGAGACTGAGAGAATCAAGATCAGATCTTATTTATAAGTCTTATTTAGATCTTATTTAGATCAGTTGGACATATTTTATAGATATCCCCTTCCTTCGGGGAAAGGCCCAAGAAGAAAACCTTTAATGTAGCCTACGCAAGAGCTAACATGACATCAAATTAACGATCTTGCATTCAGTAGAACGTCTATTAGTAAGCCTACGTAAAAAATCTGAACCGTCAAATATCAATAATTTGTATCAATCAAGAAAAAAATCATCATTTACCGTCTGCCCTTAAATTACACGATGCTCTTTACTGGCACATAGGTTGATGATGACCGATGTTGACGGGGAAGGGAAATGGCGATTCCAGAGGAGGAGGGGAGTGGTCGCGAGGGGGAGGGGGCTGTTGAAGGCCACAATACCAATTATACAAGGTCTGTAGAGGAAAAGGCATAACTTCTTCCTAAGGTCAGCTGAATAGCTATTTTTTGTGTTCCAGATATTAAGCGTCAAAACTAAAACGAAAGTCAAGTTACGTTATAATATTTACCATTACACAGCTGATTTAAAAAGAGAATAAAGCAGTCTTGCCACAGATATGATATTTATCGTAACGACACCATATTACTCAATTTTACATTTGGATTATTAGTTAGTAACAAACCATAAGGTAATGAACAAATTAACAATTATCAATCAAGGTCAATCTAAAACCATAAATTCTATCCTATAGTTTGCTTTAAAATTCCTTATTTTAGTAAGATTTGAGACAAAAAATCTCCAACGCAAACGAGAACGATTTGTTGTTTCCTGCAGCGTTGGCAACACTTACAGGTAACAAAGAATAAAATGTTAGTTTTTTTAACACTTTTTTAACCAACAAAAACTCTTACACCATTGCTCTTATGGGATGTAGCTCAACTGACACTACAGTCATCTTGCCAATTATACACTTTGTGCGTGGAAACTCCGCCCACCGGCCCTCCAGTCGTTTTTTAAGAGAAAACTGACTCTGATCACTAGTACTTTTTTAGTATTTTTTATATGTATATATATATTTTTTTAGTATAGTCTGTAAATATATGTTTTTTGTGAGTATCACTCTCAAGAATCTGACGCTGTCAATCCCACATCGTGGGTAAAAGACGAAGAAGGAGGTATGAGGTAGGTATGAGGTATGAGGTATGAGGTACTCTGTACGTGCATTATAATGCACAAGATTACGTTTCAGTTACATGTTAAGGCCTTAGCAGCAAAACACTAACGACCACTACTACTACCACCACCATCGTTCCAAAGATCATAACACATTTTGAAAGCTCAATTTGTGTCTCATGCATTTACTGAAGGCCTAGGCCTACACATGTTGTTATAAATTAAATGAAATGCAGTACTTGATTATGAAACATATTTTTAATTGATCTCACTTCTGAACCCTTCACTGTATGGAGAACATATAAAATTACTTAATAATCCTCCATGGACGTTTTTAAGGTAATATCAATAATCCGGATAATTTAATAACCCATATGAGGTCCGGTATCTAAACCGGACTATCAATGTTTTACTTTTGCCGCTTGAATTAGGCCGAAGTTACTATTTTTCAGCATATTTCATAGAAGCATTTTTCTAGTTATTATTATTTTGTTACAAACTGTAAGCGATTGGGTAAGAATTTACCAAGCATGAAATTCTCATCAATTTGAGCGGTTTAATTTGATTTGGTCGCTGATAAAAAAGGCATTAATTAGGACTGCTTTAATACCTCCTATTTTCCTTATGTTTATTAATTGTTAAAGAGTTTTAAAAACATGTAAATTTATAATTACTATGTAAATATTTAATAAAAAAGAAAACAAACTATATTTAGAAATAAATAGAGACCGTTAACAATAATCCATGTCATAGTCTTTCAGTCAACGATAAAGCCATCGGACTGTATTTAGCCAACAATGGTCTTGATCCATCAGCTGTCTATTATTTCAAGGCAGGTGGGCATCAAAAATCTTATAAATGACTCGAGAACTATTAAAGTTTAGCTGTTCTGATTGATATATCTATTAGGTTTTTTGTTTTTGATGTATATTATTGCAATTAGGGGAGTTTATATATATATCAGCAGTCAATATTTTATTTTATTTATTTTACTTTATTTAGAGGTTATCATGTATTAGTTTATTCACCGTGATCATGGGCCTTAAGGTCCGAAACATGTCGGTGTTTCAAATAAATGATTTATAAAAAAGGGTACTTGTTTTAAAATGATTTTTAGCATATATATATATATATATATATATATATATATAATATGAAGTCAATCATTAGTTTTTAACTAAAGTATATTATTAGGATAATTTTATTTTAAAATTTGATTGGTAAATCCTGTATGTTTTCAAGTGATGACTCAAGTGGCGAAAACGTTCTGGTTGTACGTTTTATTAGTGTTTAAGGAAAGATTGTCTTCATCGAAAACTCTTATGAGACTAATGAAAGATTCTGATTGAACTCGGAAAAAATGGAATTCTAATTAATAGGCTTGGTCCTCTCCTCGTGAGGGAAACCCAGCGGAAACAATCCCTAATTGTAAAGATACAGGATCAACCGGCCCTGCACTGGCTCGGTACTGGTACTCAATACCATGCAGTGGCCGACATAAGTGGCATGTCGAAGGCCAGTGTCTGCCGAGTTGTAAAGGGCTTCGACAGAGCAGTTAATGAAGTTCGGCTGCACGAAAAAATGAAATTTTCTGAAAACGTTGGACTATAGAAAAGTTTGTTTGACATCGGTGGCTTCCCTATGGTGTGGTGTATGGTAGATGGAAAGTTAATACCCTAAACATCGTGCCTTCTGATTACGAAGCCATGTACGTGGACAGGCATGGTAAGCGATCTATAAATTGCACAGTGGATTGTGGGCCGGACATGGAGTTTTATTAAACTCCTACGCTAACTGGCCCGGCAGTGCTCACGAGTCCTGCGTGAATAGTGGGCTGTAGACCCATGGAGGAAGCAGTGCTCCTTGGAGACAGTGGATACCCACTAAAGGACTGGTTAATAACACCAATCATTCTCGATCCTGAGAAAAGAGGTAAAGATCCCATGATAAGTATTCGTCTAATTAGACTACTAGAAAAAGTCGAATGAAAAGTCACTGACACTGTTATTATTATTTTTTTTTTATTATATGGAAACCATACATGCTATAAAAACCCAAACCTCTATTTGGCTACTAACATGTAATTTTACACCATAAAAAATGGTTTGGTTTTGTTGAAAGTTCATTTTGTAACCGGGGGTCTGGTAAATTTTAAAATACACCAAATAAAAAAACATTTCATGGAAGTTATGAAAAAAATCCTGTCAGTGTACAATGTTTTGGTAATCCGTTTTGCCATTTTTATGATGCGGGAGGGCATAAAATGGTAAGTTAGTAGGCTAATGATTTTATTTTATGATCTCAATCAATATTAAAACTGCAAAACTGTTATCCAAGCCTTTTCAATAACCATGAAGGGGTTTTTCACACTATGGAAATGGTTAGCCATTACATTATTGAAATACCGACCATATTTTCATCAGTTAGAATATTGAATACTCCTATATATTTTTTATCTTTAAAAACTACTAGACTATTTGTATGACTACAGTAGTATAGTTAACACAATTTTATTCGTCTTGTTACTTTAATTGTAAGTAGTTTCAACATTACATTACTTTATTTCATCAACAATCTCTTTCCATACAAATGTTATTATATTTGGTTTATTCGCCATTCCTAAAACAAATGTTACTTGATTTTGTGTCATTGTACTGTTAATTTAAAATATAATCAAAATTCCAATATTTCTTAAATAAGTCTGTGAGTGTTTTGTAGTGATACTAAGCAGGTACATTTATTACGTTAAACACAAAAATTCATGAATAAATAAAAAATAAAATTGAGAATTTGTAGTGATACTGTAACTAAAACCTTTAAGGAATTATTTTAAAATAATAATCTACTTATTGTTTCAATACGAGAATTAAGAAGGACCTAATCTGTAAGTTCTAACCTTGAATGTAAAGTTTATATTATTTTTGAATTTAGGTAATCGCCACTTACTACATTCCCATCGTGTCACCCAAAGAATAGTAGAAAACTCCATTGGGATTCTCCAAAGCAAAGTTTCCCTGTTTCAAGATTCTCAGGGTTGATCCCAAATATGTATGCCAGATATTTCACTGCTGTGTAACGCTATGTAATTAGGAACGGAGGTTGGAAGTAGTACTTTTGTAGCCGCCGTGGCGCTGCGCCACCGTCGGCGGATAGCGACACGTCGTCCAGTTAAGCAGTCAGAGCTAAGTTTTAATTTTTTCAAAATTAAAATTAGATTACAGCAAAAGAAAATTGATACCCAAATAGACTCTATGACTGTGACTGGGAATGAGTCTATTACCGGTTACACTCTTCACTTTTTTAAATATTTATAAGAATGTTTTTAGTTCTTGCTATTCATTTTGTTAAATCTTCCATATATATCGAATTAATCAATCTGTGATCATCGGAGGACTTGGGTACTTCTCCGCATTAAGCTGGTGAGTGTCCAAAGTCCTCCTAAAAATATAAATATAAATAAATCAAATCAATCATTAGTTATAAAGGCAGAGCCAAGGTCCAAGAAAGTTGTGGCTCGTTGGGTCTACGACTTTTACCGTGTTATGTTGAGCTCCACCCGCCACCGGCGCCGTGGTTATAGTTCTATCACCACCTTCGATATTAACAATGGTATCATTCATCTCAATAAAGTCATGAGTGGGTTAAGGCAATCAGAAAAAAATCTCTTTTATTCTGCATGCAACATATACTGACACACCTTTAAGTACTGGCATAAATTGGTTGAATAACACATTTTATACCGAATACATCTTACAGTTCTATAAACGTAATTAACATATTACTTTTCTATATAAGGTAAAAAGCTTTAGTTATGTGGTAATGCATTTTTTTACTTGCTTAAACATTTTTTAGTGTTTCTTTGCTTGGGGGGGGGGGTTATTTATAAATTTGTTTTTGGTAGTTTTTCCATTGCGAGTGAATATGATTTCAGATTTTACGTTTTATGGGTGGCTTTATATTCACCTACAAAAGTGAACTATTTTAGCTCTAGCGGTATTAGTTTTATTATATTTTAATCGAATTTGATAAAAACCCCTTGATTTGTATGTTGCTGTTGATAAATTTTATTTGAATAAACTATCACATTATGTTATGATATAATATTTGGGTATTTTTGTTATTGGAATCAACATATAATATGATTCCAAATGTTCATATTTATACTATGAACTTGGACTCGGATATAGATAAAAACGTCCTACGTATAAAAATATAAATAAACCATACACTTATTGGTCAGATTTATTTGTTTTTATGAACCCCCTCCCCTTCCGCTTTCAAGAGATATAATTTTCTGTAAATTGAGAGACATTAAATAAATATTGTTAGGAATGTACAAACCCAAGTTTTATAAAATCGTTTTCTCCTCCGTACTTAAATAGGCTAATCAACTCCGAAAATAATGGGATCGAATCTTCCAATCTTTCAATAAATAAGCCACAAAAAGGCAGGATCCATTTAATTATTTTTGTACAGAAGAAAGGGCTTGTGCCTGTATGCTTGGGAAAGGTAATGCGCTATTATATTCTGAAGATAGAACTACCTAGTCCAGTCAACCTGTGTTTTTGTAGGGGGAAAAAATAGTATAAAGCTAATTTTTCCCCATCGACTGCTACCATTTAGACAAGTGTTTAGCCAAAAGTCCCCGCCCCTACATCCCTTGCTTCCCCCCTGTGCCCACCTAAATATGAAAAGTGTAAGGGTCTCGTAAATCGCGTCTATCTCGATTACTAAGAAACTTATCGGATTAAAATTTCTTTCATTATTTTTTTTGAAAAAATATAAAAAAGTCCCCTGGACTAACCTGGGGGCCGAGCATTTTCTTGATAAACGTAGACATTCTTGCATGTAGACATATATTAGTCACATAATGTACACTGAAATGCCAAGCCCAAAGGATTTTATTAATCAAGACGATAAAAAAAGAGAAAATAGGAAAAACACTCACTATGCCGATCCTTTTTTTTTTTTTTTTTTTTTTTTTTGAGGGAGAGGCAGGGAAAATGCATTACGCACACAGGTGGCCAGCCTGTAGTGTGGGACTCCCCTAAAAAACGGGTTTACCCACTAAAAAACCTCCTCTACTCTTTAGGATTCTAACCTGGAATTGTTTATCACATTACGTCAGGCTAGGCCTAAATTTGGCTTACGCCCATGGGGCTCGCTCCTTATCCAGCTGTTCGGTCAAGGGATCTGGGCCACTTCGTGGTCCAAATCGGTTTTCTTTTCCAGGAGGATACCCCGGACGAACTGTGACAAACAATCCCAGTTGCCCTCATCCTCCATAATCTTTTGGCAGACCGTGTCCACCGAAAAAACACCGAGTTTTCTTGTGGCCTCCAGGCGGGGCCTTTCCCAACGCGAACAGCGGAAGAAGGTGTGTTCCGCGTCATCGGGAACGCCCGGGCAGTAGATGCAATCCGGTGAACCGGTCTTGCCCATCCGGTTCAGGTACGACTTGAAGTAGCCGTGACCTGTCAGGAACTGCGTGAGGTAGTAGTCCACCTCGCCATGCCGCCTTTCCACCCATGGTTGGACCTGCTCGATGAGTCGCGCAGTCCATCGTCCTCGGGTGTCGTGCTCCCAGCTGTGTTGCCACTGCTGGAAGGTTCGGGAGCGCTCTTCTGTTCTTGCCGTGTCCTTGCCGATCTCGCCTTGTCTCTGGTAAATCGCTTTCCTCTCCCCTGCCAAGAGCTTGACCGGGATGACTCCGGCGACCACCAGGACGGCAGGCTCGGACACTGTCCGGTAGGCGGAACACACCCGGAGCGCAGCTTGACGCTGAACCCGGGCGAGTCGCAACCTGTAGCACTCCTTATCTAGAGCGCCTGCCCACACCTCTGCCCCGTAAAGGAGCACGGACTGGACCGCGGACATCAACAGACGTCTTCTGCTGGATCGGGGACCCCCGACATTGGCCATCAGCCTACTAAGGTAAGTGACTACCTTAGCGGCCTTGTCCGAAGTACGAAAGATCTGATCCCTCCAGCTTAACTTGGTGTCCACCATAACCCCGAGGTATTTGGCGGCACGAGTTGATGTGACCACCTCCCTTCCCACTCGGAGTGGGACGACGGTGTCGATCCTCTTCTTCGTGAGGATCACAATCTCCGTCTTACTGAGAGCAAGCGAGAGACCGTGATCGGACATCCAGTTGTTGACCACCCGCATAACTCGGTTCAACTTCAGTTGGGCCAGCTCAACGTTGCGTGCAGCAATGAGAGCTGCAACGTCATCGGCGTACCCAACCAAAGTGGTTTCCTCAGGCATCTCGGACCTCAGGAGGCTGTCATAGGCAACGTTCCAGAGATCCGGGCCGAGTATTGAACCTTGTGCGGCACCAGAAGTGACTTCCATCATCCGCGTTCCGTCCCTCGTGTCATAAATCAGGCTTCGAGAGCGTAGATAATCCTCGATGAGCCGCAACAGGTATGCAGGAATACGAAAGGTGTTGCGAAGCGCATCCAACATATCGACCCACCTTGCCGAGTTGAAGGCATTCTTGACATCAAGCGTAACAAGAAGCACTACTCGGCGGGAGAAATGGTTGTGGCTCTCGGCTCTCTCCACAGCTCTCTGAACTTCTGTGACAGCGTCGATCGTTGACCGTCCCTTTCTGAAGCCGTACTGACGGGGGAATAAGTCCCCGGCAGCTTCCACAGCAGAAGTCAGGCAGGAACGGATCAGCTTCTCGAACAGCTTCCCAGCCGTGTCCAACATGCAGAGAGGCCTGTGGGACGACGGCAGCTCGGGATCACCTTTGCCCTTGCTGATCAGTACAAGCCTGGCTGTTTTCCAGGGAGCCGGAAACACCCCTTCTACCAAACAGGCATTGTACATTCTCAACAACAAGTCAGCGTTGATTGAAAATACTTTTTTTAAAGCCTCACTGGGAATCCCGTCCGGGCCAGGAGCCTTGTTGTTCTTCAGGGAGAGAACGGAGGTTTCCAGCTCCTCGAAAGTGAAGAGTGGAACGTCCTCTACCCGTCTGAAGTCATCCGGCGGTCGCTGAGGATGTTCAGGAAACAACGCAGAGACGATCCTCCCCATGGTGGCGCCCTCCATGATGGAAGGTGGAGAGCGGGCGCCGAGTTTCTGCGTTACAAGTTTGTAACCCAGGCCCCACGGGTCGGAGTCAACGTCGTCACGAAGTCTCCTCCAGCTATTCGCCTTGCTCCTGTTGATCGCCTGGCGGAGAGATTTTCTCGCAGCTTTATAGGCCTCCGACTTACGAACTCTGTCTGCGGGAATTCTCGCTCTAGTGGCGGCTCGTCTAGTTCTTAAACATGTTCTTCTGAGTTCCGCAATCTCTTCAGTCCACCAGTAAACGGGTTGTTTGTCGCGTCGGGGTTTCCTTCGCGGCATAGACTGGTCGCAGGCCGAGACGATCAGTTCCATCGTGGATGTTACTAGTGCCTCGGCCCCAGCCTCACCAGGATTCCCCTGCGCTCCCCGAGAGATGACTTCGGTGAACTTAACCACGTCCAGTTTGTTGGTGTTCCACCGGCGTGGCCCTTCCCGAGATGCGGAAACTCGACGATTTTCCTGATCATGCAGATCAAACACGATGTATTGGTGGTCGCTACCCGTGTAGTCCTCCACAACCCTCCAGCCAGAGATCCTCGGAAGGAGCGACTCAGACGCAAAGGTGACGTCAGGGATCGTGCCTCTCTGCCCGGGGCGCCGAAAAGTAGGTGTGTCGCCCTGGTTGAGGACGACAAGACCGGCCCTGGCGATGAAATCCAGGATGTATTTCCCCCGGGAGCTGGTAGAGGGCATTCCCCACTCGACGGCCCTGGCGTTGAAATCGCCACCAACGACGACATGCCCGGTGGTGCAAAGAACGCACTCCTCTAGGCTATCTATCTTGTCGCGGAAGTCCTGGACGGCCTCGTTGGGGGTGAGGTAGCAACTGAAGATTGTCACGTCCCTACACCTAACCCAGGCAAATCCTCGGCCGCGACCATGACTCCGCACCAAGACATCCCGCGTATTACGCGCCCAAAGTGCAGCAGTACCGAGGCTGTCGGAGATCCAAGTGTTTGGGTCTCTGTCCCGATACTGTTCGCTGATAAGGAGCGCGTCAGCACCAAGTTCTCGGGCGAGCTGATCTAGAAGGTTATCAGCTCCCCAGGATCTATGAAGATTGGCCTGGAGGATGCGAATTACCGGCCGCTGCCTTTTGCCTGTTCAAGTGCGGTTCTGAAGGCACCGCACTGACCAGACCCGGGTAAGTGACCGAGTGCACTGGAGCCTGAATCCTTGCAGAGGAAGCAGGAGGGGCTCGAGGAACATTCCTTGCGTTTGTGGCCCTGGCTTCCACACTGGAAGCAGTTGGCACTCCTGTCGGGCCCTTTACAGTTTCGGGAGGAGTGGCCGAAACCGAGGCAACGAAAGCATCTCGAAACTACCACCCTCCGTTTGAGCCTGCAACTGACCCAACCGACTCTGAGGTGCTGAAGGCTAAGCAGCTTATTGGCGTGCTTTTCGCCCATCTCAGCAACAGCCATCCGGAGTTGACTTCGGTTAGGCTTTGTCAGCCATACCCTCACTCCATCAGCCGGTATCTCCGGGAGTGCCACCTGGATCGCACGGGTCACCTCGTCTTCGGTGGAGAGGGCATCAAGGTCCCGAATCTCGACCGAACACTTCGGTTCTAGGGCCTTGATGGAGCCTTTGTCCCCAAGTGCAGTCTTGAGGGAAGCGGCAAAACCGATCTTGTCACTCGACTTCCCCAGTTCGAGGAGGACATCCCCGTTCTGGGTTCGCCGAATAGACTTGATAACGGTGTCGGTCTCTTCCGGTTTGGCCTGCGATCTAATCTGACCCAGAACATCGGCAAAAGATCGCCCCCCTAAGGGCTTAATCAAGATTGCCTCCTTCCTGGGCTTCTTAGGCCTGGGTTGTTTAGGCTTTCTGACAGACTTGCCAGAGGCCTCCCCAACCGGGTTTGAGACTTGCGTCCGCTCCACCCTCGACGCACTTTTCGAAGCTGCCTCCGCTTGCTTCTGCCTCCTCCTTTCTTTCTTAGACAGGCGCGTCTTCCAGCCCCCCAAAGGTGTCGAGGCAGAGTTTTCTGCCAAGGCAGGATTAGCCGCCGGAGCAGGAACCTCTGCAGGAGTAGCCGCTGGAACAACGACAGCGCCCGGGATGGAATGAGCAGCCGGGACAGGAGATGTCTGCGATGATGCAGTGACAAAAACCGGCCTCGGCGCCAAGTCCAACTCCCCGAGCTCAGGGCTTCCCGATGATGAACCGCTCTGCCTCTTCTTTCGCTTTCTGGCTTGAGTCTGGGACTCAGCCAGATGAGCTTGAGGCGAAGCAGAGATGACTCGGTTTGTGACATCGCGCTCCTGTTTCACTGCCTTTAGCCTGATTTTCCGGCATTCCTCGATTTCGTCTAGAGAATCTTCGAGTTTCGGAATCCCCTCTTTTATGGCCTTGTTTACGTTCTTTTGAATTAAGAGGGCCTTGGCCATCTCCTTCAAAAGAGCTTTCATCTTCTTCAGACATGAGTCTTCCTCCTCGTGGGCGTCGTCCTGCTGCTGCCGAAGCATTTGCAGCTCGAATGCCGCACGAAGAGGGCTCTTCCTGGGAGGTATTCCATCGAGCCTGGCTTTTGAGGTTTCTGCCTCGGTCACCTTCATCGCTAGATTGACATCCACTTTCTCCTTTTCAGGCTCGGACGACGATCCGGCGTCACTTACCGTCTTGAACGGTGCCGGTGGGGAGGAGGTTTTAATTCCCCCTGTCGGCGACCCAGTCTTCGAGGTCGGAGACCTCTGCACAATAGAGCTTCGCCTAAAAGCGGCTTGCTCATTCTCCTTTACGTTCTTCGTGTTTCGGTTGATAAAATCCATGCTTTCATGTCACCAGCGCATCGTGCGGCAAGGGGCGGCCCTTCATCGGCCGAGAGCGGGTACACCCTCGGAGGTCTACCCCCCGTAGGAGATAAGACACCCCTACCCCAGGACTCTGGGGCCCGAAACTCCGTTTGCCCAGCACCGATACACACAAGGTGCCGGACGTGCTGGGGGTCGCACCGTGGCAATGCAGAGTCCGATCCCTGCATCCATGCCGCACTCCCTGACTAAGGTCCGAAGCGGCTGGCTTCTGACGACACACTGGAGGAGACCATCGGCAGTGCGAGGCACACATCAGTCCCTGCAACACAACAGGGACACTCCCAGGACCCCCCAGCGTGCGCCGGTCGAAAGAAGGTGGAAAGACACCCTTGATTCGGGGTCGAAAAAAAAGAAGGTGAGCAAGGTTAGCTCAGGAAAGAAAAAAGACGGTGAGCTAAGACCTGAAAGATGAGAAGAATGGCCTTAGCTCGGGAAGAACTGTGAGGAGGGTCTCACAGCTTGGCTCAGGTACCCCGGGGTCGCCAAGAAACACCCGTACAGTGGAAAGCCCACTGCCCCTGAGGAGACTATGCCGATCCCTTTGCTGTATAGTTGCAGATTAATAATGATAATTAGATGGTAAAATATCAAACTATTTTTTAGCAATGATATAAATTCTATTAAAAGGGTTTTATAGCTTCGGTTTTGACATTGTTGGATATCTTGTTGGAACGGTTTGGATATTTTGCCAAGTAAACAACCATAAAACATATTATCTTTACTTCTCTGTGATCCTACGCTGAAATAACGAGCCCAAATCTCGTACTAGTTCCCTTTTAAGATGAGCTCATTCATCATTTGCTCCATTCATTCTCCATTCGGACTTATTTTTAATATAAGGCTGTTGCAATGCGGATTAATCTTTCTTAAACCGCATGTTGAAATTGTATTGTGTAAAATTCCATCAGCGTAATTAAAGTGTTCTGATTTTATTTTTATGTATCTTAACCATTTTACCCACCAGTACAAAGCAGGCTTAACATAAATAAATTGAAAAACCTACAGTATTATGATTGTAATTACGGTATTGTACCCTGATTAGGAAACTGGCTAAAAATAGCAAATCACAAGATCCTATTCATAGAATTGAGCATGTATTTGAAGAACTAACTGTTCCCTTAAATCTATGCCCAAGGCGAAAATTAAAGATGCACAAGTGTGATGAACATTCCAATCTATTAAACATCGTGTTTAAATCCTAATCTTGACCAATTTCTAAACTGTTGGATTTATTTTAGTAATTGTAAAACCTACAGCGAAAACTGTATCTTAATCTATATTAATAAAATTAAAGTTTTAAACTGCCTATTGCTAAGAGATGATGCTCGGTCACCCATCAAAATCGCAACCTCGCTCGCCATAGCTTGATCAGATGCGCGGTCGGTAAGGCAGATTAGAAATAGATCGCTTGTTCTCCGCAGTGCTGTGTCGTCGCTCCGGTCAAACATTGTGCAGCATGAAATATGTTTTATAATAGTTAACTCATTGTATTTTTGAGAAATTCGTTGATATTTAGCTAGGATGATAAGCAGTAAGTAAACATATAATAAAATGTTGAACTCACCTTGAAAGTTTTCTTACTATTCCTCACCCCGATAATACTCAAACTGTCTTAATGAAAAAAAAATAAATAAATACATATGGACCATCTTTGTTACAAAACAGAAATATGAATTACAAATCACACAGTAGGTACAATAATTCACACGCCGTTATTATGAAGGCTAGTTCCACCGAAGTACTAGACAGGGTAATTCTATAGAATTTTTGAAAATCCAATTTGTCAATTTTTAATTACATGTAACCCTAGAATAATGTATGATACTGACTCTTTCATATTGCCAACGAGTTTAGATACGGTACAGAAACATTTTAAAGGGCAAAAAGGTATTATAAATGAAGCATTTTTAAATGATATTTTCATAGATTAAAAAATTATCCAAGTTACAACTAATATTAAACATAGTTGTAATAAATTATGAAATAAAATTGTACTGAAACAAATGTTCTCTATGTAGAATTCTTATTTCTAAGTTGCAATCGTCAAAAATGTTTATTTGACTTAATATGACAAAATTGATTAGTGGGGTTGTTTACAGCAAAAACGTTATAGGAGAACTTGAGTTCTAACTGGTGCAACTAAGGAAAAATGGGGCAAGAATATACTCTGATTTTTTAAAGTTCCATTTCTGAATGATAAATTCACTTATGAGATAAGGTCACTTAAGAGGGACCCTGCCATTAAAAAATGTTAAAATGTGCTACAACATTGACCAGGAGATTTTGAGAGGTTATGTGTTAAAATGTTGTGGGATCACGAACCTTAGTCACTTGAAGCAATGAAAAAGTCAAAAAGAAAAATCAATAGAAAATGTCGGATAACTAATAAAACAATAAAAAACCAAGCATAAAATAACCGAAATAAATTAAAAAACAACATTTAAACAAAATGAAAAATATGTGGAAGTACCCGAAAAATACTGCTATTATTCACAATAAGAATCGGCTGGGGGAGTTGAGAGCTGTGAACTAATCATTAACTACATGATTACATAGTTGGTGAATTCTGCAAAAAGAATATCAGTGGAATAATACTACTTACTGTAAATAATAAATTGAACAGCCTGTGTGTGTATCTTCTAGGTATTGAGTTTTTCACCAGACATTATAGGAATGGCAAGAGTATCGCCGAGAGGCGTGACTTCATACACTTTGGCCTTTTGACACAATGAAAAAATTATAAAAATGACCAATATAAACTATGAACAAATTTAATAATGAAATAAAGCAAGTGATTACAGTTAATTAACTAAAGACATAAAGAATATCATTAAAACGAAATATTAAAAATTGCAACCAAGTCCGCCAAATACCCCTGTTATTTAATAAAGAATAGGTGGAGGGGTTGAAATCCCACGAGGCGAGGGATTAAGAAAATATGAGAGTTACACTAGTATCGCCAACCACGATAGTAACAAAATAGGCCAATACAAACTATTCACAATTAAAAATAGGTTGTGTTGTTAAACTCGTAGTACAAAAAAGGTAAATGTCAGTCTCATTAGATATTGGGTTTATTCGCTAGAACCCCGAAAATACAAATAACAAAAACCTCAAAATTATAATTTAACAAAAACCTGCAAGATTAATGGTCTAACACACCTTAAATTTACCTTCCGATTCATTTGCAACCACCGTTCCAGAATGTGATGACATTCGTAAGTGACCAGAAACGTAAAATCGGGGCCACAATTGCTAACCCCCAAAATAGGTTAGGCAGTTGTTAGTTTTACTAGGCTACTATAACATACATAATCTAAAACAATTACTGTTTGTATAGGCAATTATTTTTTTAATATCTAATGATTTTTTTACTTTATTTTATTTATTTTTTATACAGTGTTTCGGCCATGAGGTGCATAAGGTGTTGGTCTCATGGCAGGGAAAATCCGGTTTTCGTCCTAGAGACCCTTTTTTAGACAAAAAATAACTAAGATCATTAAACAATATCAATAAAAAATGATAAATTATGCCACAATTGTCTTTCTAGACGATTAACGGGGTGAGGTACAATAATATGTTTATTAATCAAAGTTTTAATTAATTTCAAGTTTTTTATATGTAAATTGGCCTGAGAGAACTAAACAAAAAATAGTATATTGAATATTTTTTTAAGAGAGTTAAATTTAATAATGAATTTATTGATTAAACTATATCTCAAATTAAGAAATTCTCAATTAAAGAATCCTTCATTAAACGTCACGGAAGAATAACAGCTACATTTTAAACAAAAATAGATCGTGAAAATTCACATTATTTATTTCCACTCATAAAAATATTCCATACATGAACACAAATAAAACTGTTTGTTGGAATCCAAAAATATTATTCTCATTTTACCTATTACCAATTTAAACTAACGGTGTTTTTTTTTTTTTTTTTTTTTTTTTTTTTTTTTTTTTTTTTTTTTTTTAGGAAATCAAAACAAAAGAATGTCATGGGCCCAGGTTTAGGTCTTACTGTGACTACTACCGTAATAGCGTATTCCATATAAGGAAATTCGCTAAAAAGATAAAACGACTAAGTAAATTGTATGCGATTGAATTAAAACAAAACAATAAATAACTCTAGTAACAATGAGGAAGTCAGCAGATATAAGTAAGATATAAGTAAGTGCTACAGATTCAACATTTGTTTCAACATATGTACTGTATATCGGATTGCATCACACGAAGGCCTATATTTAAAAAAATTCAAAATGGCGAGTGAGCAAAGCGAACAAACTCGTCTTGAATATAAACAAGCCGATGTGCACTTGGTATTATAGCGCACCGTTTAATAGTGATATTATTTCAACGAATAATTGTTTAGGTTTACCAAGCGAATGATTGGCTTCCATGTACTTTAACATTAAAAACGAAAACAAAAACGATCAAATTACTGACATTAAACTGACCATCGTCGAAGTTTCGAAGCTTCTGCGGTGGCCCAGCGCCTGCTCTAGTATCATATGCAACTGCCGAGCAGTGTTCAATTTGCCTCTCTGTATTTGAAGGCGCCTGACTCCATCACTAAAGAAAGATGCCCGAACGTAGTTATGAAAATCCCCTTGACACTCAGTTATGAAGCGAATGAGCCAAATTAAATGAAAACGAACGGAACCTACTCTTTAATTTTAAGACGGCCTGTATATAAAACCATTAATCCAAATTTTAAGATACAATTTTATCATATTTTAAAATATTAGCTAAAAAAAATGGGGTAGTTAGCTAAAAATATCTTTTAAGAGAAAAGTGGGGGGAATGGAATTTTATTTAAGTTAAATTTAATTAGCTTCGGTTTCTAAGATAACACAACTGCCAAAATCCTGCTTATCCAAAATGTTGCTTGACCTAATCCTCGTTCTCAAACATGGGATCTCTTTGAGGTTATTCACAAAAAGAAAATAAAACGTGAATTATAATGGAACAATCAGCTGATGTGAGAATTGTATGATTTATTTTATAAAGTTTATTTGGTCAAATAACGATCTCTCATTAGTCTAGAACCTGCATTATAGTGGAACTCCTGTACCGTTATGAACTCCTCATGCAACGGGTTTGGTTTAATTATAATGTAACTCTTTTTTGTGTTACTTGACTTGTAATATCATTATTGGTGTTAATTTCAACGGTCCCTAGATAATCTAATATTGACGATCAATCATTGCTACGATGACGTCAGGCGTAGTGATAGAAGTACAGACGAAAGCCCACTTGAAAACTACAGCTTGAAATATAAATACCTCCAATGACTATTCAGAAAAATGAAAATAGTTGAAATAGTATGTTATGTAATGCAACTTTTACGAGATATCTACCCGAGTTTTTTTAAGCATAGCTAGAAGTTATTGACACAGAAAACTTTTTTTCTTAAATAATACGAAATAATATAGAGTAATATAAAAATAATAAAATAATATAGTTAATAATATACACACAAGGTTGAAAAATAAAAAATATATAAGAAATCAGATTTAATGGCTTTTATGTAAATTTCAAACATTAGAAATAAAATTACAGAGGTTTCAATTAGTATTGTGAATGGAATAGAACTGAAGTTGAAAACATTTTTAAACTTTAGTACACAAAAGTAATACAGTTATAAATTATAACAATATTGATTACTTACTGGCGTTGTGAGAGATGCATTCTGGTGTAGGCATTCATAAAGATGAACCAAGAATTACCGAAAGTTTGTATTCATTTCTAGTTGAACCATCATAACGCAATGGGCTTAGTTCTCGTTTATAATTCTACAAAAACGTTCAGTTATAAACGGTCAGTAGATCTGTACTCGTTGGTAGTATTGGGCTGTCTCCACATTGAGCTGGTGACGGATCAATACTATCCTAAAAATACTCGAATCAATCATTAGTTTATAAGGCAGAGCTACGCAGCGCTGAAGCTATGATAATCTCCGTCTGCTAGGCTCCTTGTGCGGCGGCGGCGAGGCGTGCGTGGCTCAGGACATCTGTTATTTTTACGGTTCAGTTAATTTAGTAAAACTGTATTTAATTACATCAAGTCACGGCCATTTAACCTTCCTCGGGACTATAAGAACTTCCATTAGGGACGTGCCCTTAGGAATTATATAAATCCTTTCAAAATTCAATCCGTGAGGTTTAGTCAATTTTTACCGTATCTAGATACAGTACTCAAGTTTGGCAGCTCCCAGGTACATTTGTCAAACAGTTTTATATCCATTTTCAATTTTGTGTTAGAGACTTCAATCGTTTTCAGTGTTTTTGTTGCGGTTTGAATAAACACTTAAGGGACATTAGCTTTATAGTTCTGTAAATAGACCATTTCTTATAGAAGGTTAAAAACAACTCAGCCTTTGGCAATGTATAACAGATATTTTATAGAATTTAATATTAAAAGATTGATTAGATGTGACAACAGCTAAAATAAAACCCAATGACTATTTACGTTAAGCCTTATTAAACATTTTTGTAATGGAGGCCTTAACCCTCCGAGTGTTATTCGGCGATTTTTCGGCCCAGCTTTTCGACCTCCGAGCGTTTGAGTAGATCTTTCGACGATTCGAAAACGTGACGTAACTTTATAGAGACTCCGACCTATCTTACCTGGTTAAATAAATATCTTAATAAAATAAAAATACCTAAAATTGTTTAAATACGATTATTTATCTTTATTTATTTATTTTTTTATTGGCATGTTACAAACTTTCCATGGAATTATTATAGCAGGCCTATACAAAATTAAGAAATTCTTCAATATTGTCTAGTAAACTTTATTGTTTTTTGGAAGGTCTTTAAGTTACCAGTAATGAATATTTGTTGTAATTATTAATTCTGGTATTTAATTAACAGTGACAAAACAGAAAACTTCTGTTCAACCTCATTATAGTAGGTTCGGAGGTAGAGTACAATACTCCAAACATCAGATTTACCAATGAAAATCGGTTTGGTTTGAAGTTGACGAGGAAAAGTAACAAGACCATCCATATAAAGGGTGTAACCTAGGTCTTGCCATATGTTTAATTTATTTAGTCCTTAGATAGAATGAGCAATGTTTTAAATGGACTATATTATGAAGGAGTCTGCCAGGAATATGGAGCAGTTATGGAATATGGATTTTCCTGTCTGGTTTGGAATATGGGGAGTCTGCCTTCGCAGAGGGAGCATTTAATGCTAATTTAGCAAATACGGGCAAAAACGTACTTCATTTGCCTAAAAACGATTACACTAGGCCTATGTAATGTCAACTGTTCATTAGTTGGCTTTGGTTCAATCAACAAAACATCAGTTAATTAGTTAATGTTATTTTTAAGACGGTTGTTATCCTTTTATTTATCGATACCTAATATATCATTGCCAGTTTCGAATCTTTAATCATTAATTATATGGTTTTTTTTAACTTCTCTCTGGTAGAAAAGGGAAGGGAATAATTTGCATTTATTCAATGACATTGTCGGATGGACGATGAAGGGCACAAGCGATAATCTCAATCTCATGCCGATATCGATAGACATATTCATATCGACATGAGTAAGTACAATATTGACTCCATGAGTCTATCGCATAAACTATGATGTCACGACCTGCCCTGCTCGATGTGAAAATTCGCTCACCCATTTAAAGCTACGTTATGTTTGACCGGAGCGACGGAACCCGCACTTATGCGGAGAACCAAGGATCTAATTGTGATCTGCCTTACCGACCGCGCATGTGGTCAAACAACGGCGCGAGAGGTTGCGCTTTGGATGGGTGACCGAGCATCATATCTTGGCAATTGGCAGTTTTGTTGATTTATATAATTAAAACTGTAATCGTATTAATATAGATTGAGATACTGTTTTTGATGTTTGTTTTACAATTACCAAGATAAATACAACATTTTAGAAACAGGCCAACATTAGAATGTTTTTATTTATATCGGCGTACGGGCTTAAACATTATGTTTTACAAATTGGATTGTTCGTCATACTTGTGCATCGTTTATTTTTGCCTTGTGTAAAGACTTAAGGGAACAGTTAGTTCTTCAAATACATGGTTAATAAAAAAACATATCATTGGATAGACTGAAATGGTCATTGCTATATTTGGGAAGAGAAAAGACGTCAAACATTTTTTCCATAGACAAACTGCATCAGCTTAACCTTTTATTTTAACATTGATGCTACAAAGATGAAAACAAAATACAGCAATATATTATAAAGTATATGTCACTGAACTGTCACCACCCACAAGCTCAAGTCTACGTATAAGAACTTGTGGTTTGCGATTTTCAGCCAGTTGCTAAATCACGCTGTAATACAGTAACAAGAATATTAATATTGTAGTTTTTTCAATTTATTTATATTAAACCTACTTTGTACTGGTGGTTAAAATTGTTAACATACATAAAAGTAAAATAAGAAAAAAAAGTAGGTATGCAAATTTTGTGTATGGAATTTAACGGTAGTGAAAACCAAAGAATTATTAACAATAATACAATCCATTGTAACAAGGGAAGTAAAATCCAAATTTTACAGTTTCAACATGTGGTTCAGCAAATTAAATCCACATTACAGCACAATGATATCAAACAAAAAGTCTGAAAGGTGAATAAATGGAGCAAATGAGCTCGTCGTGGAGGCAAATGAGCGAAGCGAATGAGCTCATCTTAAATGGGAACTAGTAGGCCTATGGCCTTTTTGGGCTCGGTATTTCAGCGTAGTACCCAGAGAAGTAAAGATGAGATGTTTTATAATTGTTTACCTATCAAATGCTCGGTCCCTCGGGTGCCCAAGACTGGGGTGTGGAGGTTCACTGACAGTGATGTGGGAGTGGGGGGAGAGTGTGGTCACGCATCAGCTCCAAATGTGTTTATTGTACTATGATCTATGCTGCACTGATGCTGATACCATCTCTCACGAATACCTTTTTTGTGATCACTGAATTTAACCCCGAACTTAATTGTGTGTATACTGATTTAAAAGGTTTGTGGTTCCTGATGTAGATATTAATCATCGTTGATTCCGAGCAATTGCTTTAACTTTTTCTTTTTAACTTCTTCAAAAGTTTTTTTTTTATTTCAGCTTTGGATGAGACCAATAATACATGCTCGGTGAAGAAAGTGATGAGAAGCTGACTGTTTGACTTTAACTCACTACATAGTATTTATTATCTAGTTCGAGGTTGGAGAAATAATGTTAGTGCAGTACATTATAGATCCTGCAGTAATCTAATGGATCCTGCCTTTTTTGTGGCTTTTCAATAACGGGATTGGAAGATTCGGGTCCATTATTTTCGGAGTTTATTATTTAAGTACGGAGGAGAAAACGATTTAAAAAACTTGGGTTTGTTTAGGCCTAACAAGATTTCTTTAATGCCACTCAATTTACAGAAAATTATAACTTTTAAGATGAGAGCGGGAGGGGGATATAAGACAAATAAATTCAATCAAAAAGTGCATGGCTTAATTTTATATTAATATGTAGGACGTTTTTATCTATGGCCAAGTCCAAGTGTATAGTATTTCGAACTTATACAGTATATGAACATTTTGAAACATATTATATGTTGCTTTCAATAACAAAAATAACTTAATAATTCCATTATCATGACATAATGTGATTCACATCAAATTTATTAATAATAACAAAAAAATTAACAGCCCATCAAATCTCTCAAATATAAATAAATAAGGCGAGCAAGCATCACGCTGACATAAGGTAGCGAATTAAAAAATTATTCATCTGTTATTAATTACAATATTAATAATTAATACACTTGCTGTTACTATAGTTTGTCTTTCATTAATGAATTGTCTAATGACAACATACTATTTTACCAGTCGTAAATAGTGCCTATTGAGATTGCACAGAATAACAGTTTCTCAAGAAAATGATTTGCAATGGGAAATGTATCAAAATGTTTGTTTCACGGATTTTACATTAAGTTTTTTGCACAACAAACTCATGCATTGAAAAGCGGAGTGTAAATGGGTTTGTATCAAATTTGATTAAAATGTAATAAAACTACTGCCGCTAGAGCTAAAATAGTTCACTTTTTCCTAGAGAATTTAAAGCCATCCATAAAAAGTAAAATCTGCAATAATATTCACTCGCTACGGGCTCAAATTAGAAAAAAAGGAAACCTACCAAAAACAAACGTACAAATAACACCCCAAGAGAATAAAAAATAAAAAATGTCTAAGCAAGTAAAAAAAATAATGCATTACGACATAACTAAAGCTTTTAACCGTCTATAGAAAAGTAATCTTTTAATTACTTTGTATAGAACTGTAAGATGTATTTTGTATAAAATGTGTTATTTATTCAACCATTTTATGCCACTACTTATAGATGTGTCGGTATACATTGCATGCAGAATAAAGAGCATTTTTACTGATTACTTTAACTCAATCATTACTCTGTTGAATTGAATGATACCATCGATGATGGTGATAAAACTAAACCACGACACAGGCGGGGGTGGAACTCAACATGATGCAGTACTGCATCAGAAGTCCTAAGCCTCGCCGCGCAGCAGCACAACGAGCCTACGATCCACGGCATTCGTGGTCCGTGGCTCTGCCTCTAGCACTAACGATTGATATGCGTTATAATATTTATTTTTTTTTAGAGTTCCTTGGATATTATACCAGCTTATTGCGGGAAAATACCCAGAACCTCCAACGACCACAGATTGATTTATTCAATATGTATGGACGATTTTACAAAATTAATAGTGAGAACTAAAAACACTTCTTGTAAATATTTAAGAAAAAGTGAAGTGTGTGACCAGTAACAGACTATTTCCAAGCCGCAGTCCTAGAGTCTATGAGGGTATTAATTTTCTTTTGCTGTAATCAAATTTAAATGCTGAAAAAAATTAAAACTTAGATCTGACGGCTCAACTGCACGTCGTGTCGCTATCCGCCGACGGTGGCGCAGCGCCACGGCTAGCTAAAGAAGTACTACTTTGAACCATCGCACATTGAGGTCGCTTTATCATTTAAAACAATCAATAAAAATGGGAAGTTGCGATGAAGTAGGTCTCTTCATCTGGCGCGATACAGTGTGTGTTGCGTGTTGCAGCCTCCAGCTGGCCGGCGCTGACACCCCGGCTCATCACTCATGACCAATAATGATGTAATTATTATGTTTATAGATATAAATGATTATAAATATCGGGGTAAAATCAAATAAAGGCATTATAAACAATATCTATTTTAATGTATGGCTTATTCTCATTTATTTGTGAATTATTAGAAGAGTAAAGAAATGTAAATCCTCAGGTTATATCTGACTACTTGTTTTAAGCGGTTATTTGATTTTATGATGACATAACAGTTTCAGCTGATGTTTCGAATTATAAAAAGAAACAAATGTTATTGTAATTTATACTTATCCATATCAATCAAAGCGCATAAAACTTACTTCCCCTTGAATCCTTTGAAGAGCAAAGCCTTAACTCGTATGTAGTAAATACATTGTCATTGAAAATAACCGGTTAACTCGAATAACAATTGTTTTAAGTTTGCTAAATAACTATTACAAAAAGGTTTAACTGTAGTTTTTTTTAACTTGTTGTATAAATATAAAAAAATATATACACAAAAATTCTGGAAAAGGTTAAATATTTTTTAAAGTATTAAAGTAACAAAACTAAAACTTAGCAAATTAATTTTAAGTGAATAAGACTACTTCCTAAAGTACTTATTGTCCTTACACCTCCAAGGGAGGACGGTCCACAAGGATTCAGAAAAAAATCTAAAATGTAATCATAGGTCAATATGTACATCAAATTAAAGTAAACCAGTAAGAATTTCTTCTTTTCTTTGAGCAAATGAATGTGTATTCTCTTTTGTTTGTTATAATTCACATGGTGAACTATTGATTTCATTAAAAATATATTTTACGATGGTATTAAATTGATATAGATTTATACCCAATTCCACCCACGATATAAAATTAAATGTTTTTTATTGAGCTATCCATATGAACTGAAGCATGGTCTAAAACCAGCGGCGTGAATGTAGCATAACGGTGGCGGCGCCGCGCCGGCCAGCTAGAGGCTGCAACACGCAACACACTCTGTATAACTCCAGGCGAGAGGCCTACTTTAAGAGTCATCTTCACCCCTGTGCCAGTAGCCCATTGTTGTGCAGTCGGCAGTTTTAATGCAAAACATGGTATTTTATTCCCCATGTTTCGGACGCCATTTGTCAACCGATTTTCTTTAAAATTGGTAAGTGTTTAGTCAATATTAGTCACGATAAGTAGGTCAAGGCCAAATTTTCATTGAATCAAAGTACAAGTAAGATCCAACTATTTTGTGCGCTTAAATTTCATTGCTTTAAATAAAACTGTAAATATTTATTTCCTAGGTATATTTTATGTTCAACAAACAAAAACAGGAATAAATGTATTATGAGAAATCAAAGTACGAAATAGAAAGCCTTAAGTAAAAGCCACTGCAAGGAGGAATGCAGTGTCTTTGGAAATATGAGAAGTAAAATAAGAGAGTCTCAAATAAGAGATTCAAACATCAATCATCTCATTATGTGTATTGTAATAAGTGGCTACTCAGTAACTATAGGCCTAACGCATGTAAATCCAAATGAAATGCTTTTAATAGAAATATGTTATTAAAAATTCTGTTCCGAGTATAAAGTAATGTCGTTTGAATTATTATACCTACTGTATACGACGATGACTTCGTGGTCTGTATTTCTATTTAGACAGTCTGAGCATTATCGAGCCATGGCATAGGCCAGGTGAGGAATAATGGAAGGAACTTCCAAGGTTAATTCAAAATTTTATCGTATGTTTACTTCCTGATTATCATCCTAGCTAAATATCAATGAATTCCTCAAAAATACAAAGAGTAAAATATATTAAACCTATTTAAAGCTGCACAATGTTTGAACGGAACGACGATACAGCACTTCTGCGGAGGAAAGGGATCTATTTCTGATCTGCTTTACCGACCGCACAACTGGTCAAGCTAAAGCAACGCCTGGAAAGCTAAAGAAGGAGCCCCGGCGCACCTTGACAGTGACAGTGACCGTCGGTGAGGTTGCACTTTGGATGGGTGACCGAGCATCATATCTTAGCAATAGGCAGTTTTGTTAATTTATATAATTAAAACTACAGTTTTATTATTATAGATTAAGATACTGTTTTCGCTATAGGTTTTACAATTACTAAAATAAATCCATTTTAGAAACTGGTCAACATTATAATGTTTTTATAACTTATAGTGGCGTACGGACTTAAACACTATATGTTTGTTTAATATATTGCAATGTTCGTCATACTTGTGAATCTTACATTTTTGCCGTTTTACAAAGATTTAGGGGAACAGTTAGTTCTTCAAACACATAACGAACTACATGCTGTAAATAAAAAAACATATAATCATGTCATAAACCAAAAGAGGAATAATGAGAGAACTTAATCCAAAATTTCAAGGTTATTTAAAATGTTTGCTCTACTGCAAGTGGTTGCGGAGAAAATTCAATTTTTCGTTCCGTGGTAAACGCAGTACGTTGTTAAAAGTCACAGACGCGTGTAGGGTCAAACTCGCGCTGCTCAACTGGTAGCTATCCTGCCTGAGCTATCAAGACATTCATGTTCGAAGCTTTTAACACCTTTTTATATTGTTGGGAGAAAGTATGTCTCAGTTATCTGATACCGTTTATTCTTTATACGTTATAGTCTACTGTAGTCCAATGATCGAATTTAATAAAGGTAGGGTCAAAGGCAGCTTTTTATTTTTGCCATGAAATATGTTATTGCAGTATAATTGTGTTCATTTCATCAAATATATCAAACATTACAATACGTATAAAATAATAAAAAACACTAACATATCAAGATTTATTATAAGAATTACAAGATTTAAAAAGTTGTGAACACCCTATTCTTTAATTGATTTTTGTGTTAATGCTTTATTTTAACTATTGTTAATTTTTTCGCAGTGCAGAGCAGTTGAGCGTAGTAGGCCTTTGTTGTGGATTAGTTTTAATAACAGAAACGATAAGATTCTAACTTGTTGAGATTGCGTGTGATAGGCGTGGATAAGTTTGTTAAGATTGAAGAATGATTAATGTAAGTACGGTCCGAAAAAAATCTAAAGATTCTTGGATAGATTTCTATAGTTTTTGTTATATTTTTACCAGAATATTGACTGATTTTAAATTAAAGTAATACGTTTATAATTTTGTTGGAAGCTAGGTAACTATTTTTGTTTTGTCATCCTTTTGTTGGCTTAAATAGTTTTGTCTCTTAATTTTACCAACCCTTTCTTCATTAATTTTAATTTAATAATCCATTTTAATTTAGTTTAAGGCTCAGTGTAGTAGTTTGAGCGACAAATCTGGGTAGACTAATGAACACCGATGACTGTTGATGGTCTCCACTTAACCGAATTTCCGGTCGTTGCGGAATACGCAACCCATTTACTCTGCATGATTATTACACATTTATTTCAACGTAGCTATAGGATTATATACAAAGAAATACTACTTTTTAGTTTTGGCTTCTGGGGACCTCAAAATGAAAAAGTAAAGTGGTCCCGGGCTTAGTTCTTACCATGGTTACTACCGTAATAGCCTATTCCCTATAGGGAAATTCGCTAACAATGTTACTATCGAAGGCGAAACAGAAATGCTCATAAATCACAAAGGTAAAGGGTGCAGCAATAATGTTCTGATGCACACCAATAATGTGCTGCTCAGTTGATTGATTACTTTTAAAAAATTTTAGAAACAAACAACTGGAAAGCTGCAAACTATGTGCTATATTTATATGCGATTTATATGCTTATTCTGTGATATTTATTATTTATTTTAAATTCGTTGCCACAGCTTACTACTGACCTGAAAACGGTTTATTTACAAGTTACTGTAGATTGGATTAATCTCATGTGTTAAGCAATTAAAACCAAAACCCATTTTATTAATAAAATAACTAATTTAACTAGAATATTAATTTATTCTTTTTATACATTTTTATGACAATTTCATTATTTATAACGTAGACAATGAATGTATCACATAACTGTAATTGTGACTAATATAATAATATGCTTTTTTATCTTTATCGTGATTGTAAGCACTACATTTAATGAAATTTGCTTTAATCGAAAACTGTATTAAGAGACATAATCATCAAGTGGAACAATTCTTACATTCTGAATATATTATCTGCCAAATATTTATCCATTTAGTTTAGTGCCTTAAGTTTTTCGTTATCTGCGATTTGACTATTTGGCAATTTCCATGCACATTATACCAGCATGATATTAAAATTGTAAAAGTAACTTCAATAACGGCTTATATAAAAAACTACATTGACTGTCAATCAAAGGTGTTATAGCGTACGTTTTAAATTCAACAAAATTAACTAATTAGTTATTCTCTTTGAAATACCCTTTAAAAAAACCATTGCAAAATGAAGAGTAACAATAATGTGTTGTAAAATATTTCTAATGATTACAAATAGTAAATATAGAACCACAAATACAAAATTTGTTTGAATTTTTTAAGTCAAAAATAGTAAGTTAAAAAAATTCAACTCAATTCTAATTAAGAAAAATTTAAAGTAATATGATGCACATTATAAATGTACACTCAACAACGCTCGAGTTTCATTTTGGGTATAAGATAAAAGTACACGTTTTAATTCATTTTTCCCTAAGATTATTCCGCATTACATTTGTTTGCAGATACTGCAAACCACAATCAAGAAACTCACTTCAGCGCCATTGGCGTAGGGTCAAGTTAAATATATTAATTTGACGTGTAGCTAATGACAAAATTAATAAGCTGGATCTTTTAAAGGCTTGAACTTGACCCACCTGTTATGATGGAGCCCACTTTAACTGTGTGTAAAAATTCTTATACACATTCATAACAGATTTTGAAATTAAATTAATCGAGACTAGCAAAGCAGTGAGTTGTTTTATCGAGCAAATTTTCGCAACGCAGTTAGTTACTCGGTAGTCCAACAAAGTGCACTGGCATGCTCTTTCTACCAATGGAAACTTTAAAATCGTATAGGAACGTTAAACCTTTTCAAATTAGTTTGAAAAAATTATAACGTATTTTTAAAAGTATTTGAACCAAGAATATAGTCGAAAAATATGATTGCTTATTAATTACTATTTTAGGTAATATATAAAATAAATGTTTTGAAGGTATAAAACATAATTTTAAGTATTGACAACAATTTAAAATGTGTTTATAGGCTTAATACATACTTTTGTGTGTCGTGTAGTCAATACCTCACCCGTAAATACACTTACAAAAGCTTAGTTCTCGCACGTAAGTTTGGTAGTAGACGCGTAGCCTGCAGCATATATACAGCAGCCTGGCCGCTCTCTCATCGGGAGGACCGATGTTACTAGACGTCGGAAGCTCACACCTCCACCTCAACTCAGCATAGAAGAATCTGTGTGGTACCTACGTCTCAGTAGCGGACTTTTTTCTCCTTTTGTCAAAACTACCTTTATACAATAAAAATTTCTTATAAAAATGTGTTTAGCTTTTATGTTATTTAATTTTGCTGCTTACTGTTGTTTTTATGTTTAATTTTCTATCTTATTAAATGTTTATAGGATGGAATAATCCCAATCACAATTTTTAGATTGCTGATTATAATAAGAATCTACATAAAAAACATTGTCGCGATGCGGAACTGACTCCCTCACTTACTGATCAGGTAGACAAAGTCTTTATTATGAGCTAGAAAATTGAAATTTGGCACACACGTAGCTTGTGTTGTTAATACAAAGTTAAATTCTCAAAACTACGTAATTTGAAATTTTAGCCCCACCAAATATTAAAAACAATGAGCAAATGCAAAACTAAGTGAAAGTAATTTGTGTATCATTTACAATCGCTGTTCCAAAACCCCTCTGAGACTTAAAAACATTTCCAGAGTACACCCTCTGGGACCCAACAAAGTGTCGTATAATTCACTGATCTATATCTTTAAAACTTTGGTTTAGGCTACATTATAATTTGACTTCTTCTTCTTTAAACTTAATCAGGCCTAATGGAAATGTTGTGAAGCCAACTACTATAGTACTATACAGGGTGCTGAACAACTTATCTGTGCCATTATCTGTACCATCTCATAATAATTATCATAAACTATGAAATTTAGAGAAAACTAAAAAAAAAATTAAAAATATCAAGGTTATTTAATATTGCATTGTATGTTTACTAAGTGCTTATCATCCTAGCTAAATACCAATCAATTTCTCAAAAATACAAAGAATAAACTATTGTAATACCGATATAAAGCTGCACAATTTTTGACCGGAGCGACAGACCCCGCACTTATGCGGAGCAAAAGGGATCTAATTGTGATCTGCCTTACCGACCGCGCATTTGGTCAAGCTAGAGCGGGCAAGGTTGCGCTTTGGATGGGTGACCGAGCATCATATTTTAGCAATAGGCAGTTTTATTAATATACAGGTTGTCACAAAAAAGTGCCCCTGGCTAAACAGGACCTGATTCTACATGCAAAAATAAGTCAATAATAAAGAATAACAATTTTTGGATTTCGGCTTAGTTTAGCCGTAATCCGCCATTTTGTTTTTTATACATAATAATTTTTATTGCCGTGTCTGTTCGTTGTATTAAGTTCATATTTGGCATGAACCTTTATGACATCAATATCCATTTTCAGGAAAAAAATTATTTTTGTCCGATGTGTATTTTCAAAATGGCGGCCATTTTATATTTTTAAAATCAAATATCTCAAAACCGGTAAATTTTATCAACATTTTACTAGAGACAAAAAAGTTGACAAATAAAATTACCTAACTAATGATACCGAATTTGTGAGTAACCATTAGTTAGGTAAATTAATTTGTCAACTTTTTTGTCTCTTGTAAAGTTTTGATAAAATTTACCGGTTTTGAGATATTTGAGTTTAAAAATATAAAATGGCCGCCATTTTAAAAATACACATCGGACAAAAATAGTTTTTTCCTGAAAATGGGCATTGCTGTCATAAAGGTTCATGCCAAATATGAACTTATTACAACGAACAGTCACGGAAATAAAAATTACTATGTATAAAAAACAAAATGGCGGGTTACGGAAACTAAGCCGAAATCCAAAAATTTTTATTCTTCATTTTTGACTTATTTTTGCATGTAGAATCAGGTCCTGTATAGCCAGGGACACTTTTTTGTGACACCCTGTATATTAATACACTGTTTTCACTGTAGGTTTTACAATTACAAAAAGAAATCCAAACATTCTAGAAACTGGTCAACATTATAATTTTTTTTATAAATATATTTACAAAGGCGTACTGACTTAAACACTATGTGTTTGATGGATTGAAATGTTCGTCATACTTGTGGGTCTTTTATTTTTGATTTGTGCATAGATTTAAGGGGATAGTTAGTTCTTCAAACACATATAACGAAATACATGGTAAAATAAAAAAATAAAATAAAAAAAAACATATAATCATGGCATAAACCAGGAGAGGAATAATGGGAGAAGTTAATTCATAATTTCAAGGTTAATTAAAAATGTTATTGTATGTTTATTACTGCTTATAATCTTAGCTAAATATCAATCAATTTCTCAAAAATACAAAGATTAAACTATTATAAAATCTATTTAAAGCTGCACAATGTTTGACCGGATCGACGACACCGCACTCCTGCGGACAAGGGATCTAATTCTGATCTGCCTTACCGACCGCACATCTGGTCAAAAAACGGCGGACGCTGTTGCGCTTTTAATGGGTGACAGAGAATAATATCAATCAATAGGCAATTAATTTTGACCCTCTCGCTGTTCCGCTAATATCAACCGCGCACCATTACGTACATTAAACGTAAATTCGGCCTTCGTGGCTTCGTAGTGCATATAAAACGAAGTGCGATAGTTCGTGATTCGCGATAGACAATTCGCAGATGTATGAAGCGTCGCCGGTGGCAGTTAGCGTCAAGAAAAAAGACTTCTGCCGCATGCGGGGGCCCCCAGGCAGTCCACTTTGATGCCCATCCTCAAAGAAATTGAAGAAAAGGACGGTGGTGATTGCAATTCAATTCATTAATTATTAGATTAGACATTTCTAATAGTTTTATTTACAGTTTCAGATTTGCTACAAAAAACTTGCAATTGCAGTTTCCTTACAACAGACAATTTTCGTATTTTCATTTTCTCAATTAATTAGTGCAAATTACCGACAGTTGAACATGGATTGATAAGGTAGAGGAAGAATTACTATGACGATTACGTCACTAGTGCAGGTTTGCCAATATGCGAAAAATAATAATCATTGGTATTCAGTGTCTTTGATTATGGGAATGCTTTTAAGATTATTGAGAACAAATAACAATGTATGATTTAATTACAGTTACATAAGAAAACATTTCATGGGTGATTTCATTGCTTTTACTTCATGACATGAAATAATGATTAAGTGTTTTCGCATGGTATTTCCCATTTTTATTTTCATATATATTCTTCCTCAAGCCAAACCACCACCTAGTCCTTGAAAACTAACAAAATTGCGCAATAAAGTTCAAAAGGAGACCCGCTGACAGGATGTGACCCTATATTGACATCTTTTCTCCGAAGCACGGATGCACACTTGCCATAGATTGTGGAGCAGACGCTTATTTTGCGTTCGGCAAGTTGAAAGGCAGGATGGCGTGATGTGGCGTCGCCGGCAACAGGACGTGGCCCGGCAATGCTGATCTAGATGTAACTTGTTTACAGCATCAATTCGTGATAAAAGCTCTGACTCATTCGGGCACGAGGTGCCG
Source organism: Neoaliturus tenellus (assembly GCA_030545055.2). Lineage (NCBI taxonomy): Eukaryota > Metazoa > Arthropoda > Insecta > Hemiptera > Cicadellidae > Neoaliturus > Neoaliturus tenellus. The sequence continues at coordinate 30,581,907 of CM061535.1, forward strand.
GTGCCAACCGCTATCAGTCATCGGAACGACGGAAATGACGATTCAGCAAAAGCACCATCGGCCAGCGTCACGACCACGGCCATCCGCACCCAGTTCCAGAATGTTCTAGAATATGTTTCTTGGAACAAGTGGAGAGAGGAAACTGACAAACTTTTATTTCAATGCATAGCTCGATGCTAAAAATAGTTATTTTACCTTGCAAGCCCCACCTGTAATTTCGTAATCAACGCCCTTTGGAGATTAATTGCGTCTTCTTAAAAAATGAATCAAAACAAGGAATCGTTCGTAAAGATCATCTCTAGATTTAAAAAAATAAATGAGCTAAACGTCAATGTTAAATAAACCAATCCCACAAACGTTTTAAAACCCACATTAAAACACGCAACTGTATCACGCTAACAAAAATCAAACGTGAGGCCTTGATTCGTTGATAAGCAACTGCAAACAAAAATATAATAGAATCTGTGTAATATTGTTTGAAAACAAGGCAACGCAAAACATCTGATGTGACAAACATTCAAGAAACTGAATTTTTTCTTAAAAAACGGTTAGTCGTAAAAATCAGAGTTATGATTTATTCCATAATTTTCCTTTGTAGTAAGAGGGTGAGGCAGAAGATGTTACTTCCCGACGATTTATTTGTTACTGTATCCTATCCCATACTTTAATACGAGTAAGGTATATTTGTATGTATGTATGTTTGCATACGGATCTCAAAGACGGCTCGAAAGATTTTCTTTAAACTGCGCAAATAACTTAGTTCTGGGATAAAAATAATATAAATACATGTCTCTATGCCAGGAAAATCTTATTTCTCTATAATATTTGGAGTTATTTCTTATGGAGTTAAATATAAAAAAAAATAATTATTAAAACACTGACTCAACTGTTAAAGTGCAGACCACGCGCGCTCCAGTATAAACATGTGGTTTTGCATGTCAGCCAGTTACTAAATTATTAAATGGTACCACTGTATAATAAAAACAATCTATTATTTTTTTATTGTACTTCATACTATTGATTATCAATGTTTAAATAAATAAAAATCATGTGAAATAATAAAACAAGTAGTCAAATTGTAAAATTGCATTGGAATAAAAATAAAAATCATTAGTAAGAATTATGAAAACAGCTATTAACTAAATTATTAGAATTCATATGTTACAGATTCAGCATGTGTTTCAATCATTAAACCAGAGTGCAGCATCCGTAGGGTAAGGCCCGTGCATTTAAACAGTCTGAAAGGTGAGTGAGCGAAGCGAACGAGCTCGTCTGGAAAGCGAGTGAGCAGAGCGAACGACCTCGTCTTGAAAAAGCAATAAGCCGTTTTGCACTGAGAATTTTAGTGCACTGTCTGTAACTGATATTACTATAAATAATATCCCTTTTGAGTTTACCGAGCAAATGCAGAAAAAAATCTTCAGATACTAAGATTACATAAGCTATAATCAAACCAATACTTTGACATAGTACCTAGAAGATACACATGCATACCCTGCTCACTTTATTTTAAGTATCAAACATCAATTACATTTTTAATCCTAAATATCCTAAACAAATTTGGTGGACTCAAGTAAGGGGCATGGGGGCGAAGCCGCCATCATCGAGTCGAAGGCGAGTGGTTTGTATACAACTTGACATCCACAGTTTGGGGTCGACGCAAGATATACAGTATATGATGGTGACGTTTGTTGTACGCCTATATCTCCCAACGTCTACAGTCCCGACAGTTTTGTCACAACAACCTGCCAATCAACGATAATTTAAGTCTTCCTTCATCAGACGGCGTTGGTTAAGAGTTTAGATTCAGAATCAGATTCAGATTCACATATTTTATTCGCATAGTATACAGTAGTATACATAAAATCTTCTCATTATGCAAATCTAAAGCTATAACAATATTCATAGAACAGCTATAAATAGTTTCATTATAAATTAACCATATAAAGTAGTTAAAGTTCCTAAAATTTATATAAATGATTACTAATTAAATTATGTTTTAGTTTCTCCCTAAACAATTTTTGAAGGATGTTTTTTTCTTATATATAATTCACGCCTATGGGCATCAATGGCAATTTGATTTCTATTTCTGGTGAAATATTTATGACCATCCCCCAGTCTAGAAACTAAATTATTTTTGCTCAATTTCTTTATATGAAGTATTGAGTGAAAAGCATACAAAGCATAAACGCTCATTATGCCTAAATTAGAAAAATGTTGGCGAACAGAAACATCAAAATGTTGACTCAACATGGTTCGGATTGCTCTTTTTTTGAAGAAGGAGAATTAGATCCAAATTCTGTTTTGATGTGCCCCCTTGGATTGCAACACCAAAACTAATTGAGGATTCTATAAGTGAAAAATGAATTACTTTTAATGTGTTTAATGAGCAAAATTTGGACATCCTGTGTAATGCATACAATTCAGTGGTACTTTATTAACTACATGACCAACATGGAGATTCCATGAGAGGTTTTCATCTACTCAGGTTTTTAAGTGTGTAGGCCTAAATGTCTCGGTGTATGGCCGAATATATCAGTATTAGGCTTTTAATATTAGTTTTTCAAAAGTATCTTATGCATAGAGATAGTAATATGTGATACGACTTGTACTAATATCTTTATGCCGTAATACTTCGGCACAAAATACTTTTTTTTAATTCAGCTTCTCTTAATACTCACATTATTTACAATAGATGTTATATTAGGATTTGAAGCATAATTTGTAACTAAACGAGACATCATCAGATTAGTTTCCACAATTTTTATCATATGTATAATACCGTCTGATTTGATTTGGCCAATTCTAATGACCACTAAACCACCATTGTTTTTTATTTATTTCAGAATAATTTATTACTTTCCTTGCTTAAAACAGACTAGACTGCATAATTTATATGTAACAGGTAACAGTTACTCTAAAACGAATACTTAAGCGTTGTGCATGGCATGGATGTACTGCCAGACCCTATATAACTACTGTATTCAGAAACCTAATGTCATATATTAGGTTTATATAACTAATCTTTCTCCGCAATTGATACGGAAGTAACTAATATCGATATATAATATGGCACATCCCTATTTTGGTGATTTTCTGCCTGGGAATCGGCACAGAACTGCTGGCTTTTTACATCTAGCCCTATTAATTTTGTCTTTATGAATTCATATCGACGCTCTTTTCACGGCATCTTCAGCAGTGGCTAAGTGTATCCTTTGTCCGAGTCATCTCCATAGTTAGGCTTTGAAACCATTTTTCTTTACAATTCAATGATATAAAAATATGATTTTGAGATTAGAACTTTTTATTTACAATTTGTTTTTAAGCAAATGGCCCTTAAAATATGCAAAAGTCTTTAATTGTGAGCCATGTGTTGAAAAAAATTATTGCTTTCGTACTGGCCTAGACTCCATGGGGCCCGAAAAGCTTGAGGCCTCCCCCCCCCCAACATTTTACCTGGGGGGCTCAGCCCCCCAGACCAAAAGGAGTCATGTTAAAATTGGCATTCAGCTGTCGTGACTTAGTGTAAAAACGAAAGGTTCTAAAAATTTGGTATTTTATAACCAATACTCTAAATTATTACCATAAAAAACTAACCAGGTACCTAACCTATTACGACAAACTATTAATACAATTACGATACCCTATTATTAATTAGTGATGGTTTACCTGTACTTCCCGTGGTACGGAAGTCACGTTAAGCCGTTGGCACCTGCATAGAAAACAAAAAAGTGCTGGCATTTCAGGCCAGGAGAACTATCAGTTAATTGCTGATCTCCCTCCACTAAAAGCCATACGATAATTATTTACCTATAATGATAACCTATTACTCTTCGATAACCAATACTTTTAAATCCATTTTAGTACAAGCAATTTACTCCTTGTCGACTACCACCGCCAAAATATCACCATTTCTCTTATAGGATTTAGCTCACCTATCCAGATTGAATTGAGATGCAACAACCAGTGGACCGAATTCGGTCCTAATGCATTTATACCAATTACTGTGAATGAACGTGACCGAATGAAGAAGGTTGAGAGTGGCAAATAATGCTAGTAAATTGTTTTGAATTAAGATTATTAGTATATAAAATTTTGAGAGTGTGCAAAATGAAGACTACGCAAGATATGATTGTACTATTTCAAGTTCTCTCATTGGCTATAAATCCTAAACAAAATCAATGGTTTCATCGTCCATTTTTTACTTCAATTGTATATTTTATTATTATTTTGATAATTTTATGTAAAGGTTCTTTAAATACGTTAGAAAAGTGTAACTGCTTTGACTTAATAAATTCACCTAGAAATGTTTAAAAAAACATCTTTTAAATATTCGACCTTTTATTTTAAAACTGTAATGAAAACTTCATAGTATACTATGCCAAATCAAGAAAACAATGGCTTTTTAAGAGGTTGGCATGTCTCTGAAAAAATGAGACAATGAGAAAAAAACTAAAACATTAAACTCAAATAAAAATGATTTTTAAATTTGTCAAAATGTTCTGAAAGTTTATCTCTGGCATAGAATTTTTAGAAGTAATTTTTCGACTCCAGATCATAAAAAAGAGGTCAATTGACGATAAAAATGTTGTACTTTATCAACCATTTCGATGTTTTAATTGTATTGAATACGATATCCATAGTAACGTCGTTGTTTTCTAATGTAATTGTTCCATATACCTTTCCGTTTGACGATTTTATTCAGCCCGGAGATGACACGATAAAATATGAGTCAATTTTAGTCAATTATTTTTTTTGGGTGAGTCGGTGGCGTAGTGGTTAGCGCGCCGGACTTCGGGACCATGACAGCGATGTCGTGGGTTCGAATCCGCGTTCTGCCAGTGACTTTTATCAGTACCTTTCACCTTGTACTGTAGCGGCTCACCCCCTTACTTTGTCTAATACGATCCACGCACAGATCAAATAGTCTATGTGGACGGGGCAAAGTAAGGCAAAAAGAGGTCCGCCAACCTCTTTTCTTTAAAAAAAAGAAAAAAAATTCGTTTATAAGTAAAATTGTTTCAATGGATTGTTGCTGGAAGTCTGCCTGACAATAATTTGAGTTCTATCATCTATTTACTTAATTTCTTGCCTCCTTTTAGAACTTGAAACTCAAAATTTTTAGGTTAACCTAGAAGGCAAAACGACATTTGATAGACAGAATCAAACAAAATTATTTGATTTTAGATTAAATGACATATATGGCTATCATACTCAAAAGGACACATATGACGCATGTTCATTGTTTAATGCATAAAACACTGTTATAAATCAAAATAAAGTTTATATGAATTTAAATTTGTGAATTATCTATATATCTTCTTATTTCTATATTGGATTCATCTGTTACATCCCTTTTTCTCTCCACCTACTCAACCAATGATTAAGATTGAAGTGTCATTTTTAAGCTTAAGTTAAATAGCGCCTGGGCGAATAATAATTAAGAAGGTCATATCGTTTTGGGCTTTGCCCCCCTCGCCTTTGATTTATTTCTAGAAGGCACTTTAAAATTTTGACCACTTTCATTGCAAGATTTTTATATGTGAATTGTAACTTAACAACAACTGATTAACTTCGGATGATTTTTTAAATTTAGATTTTAAACATAAATAGATCGCCTGTCTTTGCATAATCAACATGTATTTTGAAAATCCATATCATTCCTTCGAATTGTACTGTAGGTGAGTTTCTCACAAACAGAAAAAAATATATCACAAAATGCGCAATTTGTGATTAATACGCCAAGGTTTTTTTTGTAATTGCAACTCCTCCTACATTTTAAACCGATTTTTAAGTTTTTGGTGTCGTTGGAAAGAACTTGGTTGGTATTTGTTTCCCCTAAAAACGTATGAGAATTAAACTTTGCTTGAATTTTTTTGTTGGAATAACATTTGGATTGGGTTGGGCATTATAAACATCTGATAATGTACAGATGTAAATAAAGTATAGTTTTAAATAATTACTGATAAATAATACTGATAAGTTGATAATTACTGATCGGGCGTAATTAATAGGACTGCGGAAAAAAACAATAAACAAAAACAGTATTCATAATAACAGATTTTCTGATGTTGGAAAATGCCGCTTTTGAGTTAGGCCGGTGACGTAATCTATCTGATGTCCATAAAAGTAACGTTCACCAGCTTATCAGGCTAGTGACGTATTGGGTATAAAGAATTCATCGTTTTACAAGCTAATGGTATAGCCCTTGTCTATTACATTAGAACAGTTTTCCCCGGTCCTGATAATTGATTGAGAACTAAACGTAGCCTACTACTTTCATCAATGTCGTGTGATAGTTCAAATAAATTTGATGGATTCTGAGCAATAAATACAGTAGTTAATTATTAATACTATTTCAAAACGAGAAATATCAAATTTCCTCTCATTCCTTCGCGCCCCTCAATAATTTTATAAAGTCGGCGTCCATGTGCTTTCGTGGGGTTGGTAACGAAAGGTTTATGTTAACTTTACTGAAATTTTTATTTTCCTACCATACTGTGCTTAAAATATATTATACCTTGCTTGTTTAAAATAAAATCAACAAAACAAAAAGTCTAAACCAAATAACAAAAAAAGGTTTTCATAATATTGTACGTAAGATTATATTCGCCATACTTTGTTTGTTCGTACGCCATACTTAGCAATTACTTTTTTCTACGAAAATAAGTTACACGTTTTTATTAAGGAGAGCCGAAAATTATCAGTGAGTTGAGACGGTCTACTTTGAGGTGGTGTGCTGAAATTTTGCTATGTTAAAATATAAGAAAATCTGAGAGCAGCGAAATACTATACTTATTTACAAACAGGATAATAAAATGGTTGAAAAAAGGATGGTATCTGATGAACACTATTGAACGTGTATTAATCCTGAAATGGGTGCTGAGCATCATCCGTAACGTCTCTCAATGCAACTTTTCTACATTATGATGGTTTTTTTTTCTAGCTCAAGGACTATGATTTCTTAAAACCCCACTTTTTTATTCTATATGGGTTTTAACGGTGGACAAAATTAAGCATTCATTCATGAAGTGTGTCTCAAGATTGTAAAGAGTGTTTTGGAAGTGGGTGGTCCATGCAAACAATATTGCTAAAATATTGTCAATAAAAATTAAATCATTAAATCTCCTAGAACCTTTCTTAGTAAAGTATTGGTAATCCACTAATTCACTAAGATCTACCTTTTTTTAATTTCATGATTAAGAGTTAATTTTTCATTTTTTGCCAATTTAACGAAAATATTTTCGATATACAAATAAAACCTGCAAATATATAGGTCCGAAAACGTCTCTTTTGGTACAACTCCCATGTAAATCGACCCAGTAGAAGGCTCAGACGAACTGTCCAACGGTGTTTTTTACCTTACTATTTTAAACATATTATGTGTTGCGTGGCCAGTAGGACTGTACCACGCCAGGTTTTGCTGCGCTGGCTGTCTCGTTCATATCGCTCTGTTATCGGCCTACCGCTGAGTTCGGTGGAAGTGACCGTTACTTTTTCAACATTTGTAGATGCAGGTTGCGTGGACAGTAGGACTGTACCACGCCAGGTTTTGCTGCGCTGGCTGTCTCGTTCATATCGCTCTGTTATCGGCCTACCGCTGAGTTCGGTGGAAGTGACCGTTACTTTTTCAACATTTGTAGATGCGGGCTGCGTTAAACTATTTTTTTTATTTTTATTTATTTATTTATTTATTTATTTTTTTTAATCGATACCAATTCCAGTACGGTGTTTATTAATTGCAATACCAACCTATCCTTAAGTATCATAATCAACATTACTGATCTTTAATTATTTTATGTTTGGTTTCACACGTTCTGTTTGTATGTAGATTTAATAACTAATGAACATCACATGAGTATGGAGTGTTCAATTTGCAATCATTGCAAATTATACCCCCGTCGCAGCAGACATGCATACTCAGCGGATTTCCAATAAATATTCTTGTTTCATCAACAAAGAAATTTTTGGTTATATAATTAATAATCCACACGAGAAAATAAAAAAATTAATTAAATTGTATTTTTTAAATTTATTATTTAACCGTTCTTTTTTATTGTAATAAATTCATGTTTTAACCGTAAAAAGTGCATATTCAAAGCTGTATGCAAAAGGAATTATCTGTTTACGTATCCCAGAACTTAAACATTAAAATTTTGACAAATGCAGAAGACAAGTGAAGCTGATTAAAAATATACCTTACACTATATTAAACACAAATTAAACACTTATTTCCCAGGGAAATATAGAATTTTGTATGTAGGCTTGCTTTCTTGCGGGGTTTTGATTCCCCACCTAGTGAAGGTTCATAAAAGATTTTATAAAATATATTAATAAATAAGCGGTGTGTGTGTATATATATATATATATATTTAATTGCCCTTAAAAGAATAACATGCATGGTAAATGTTATTTTGCTTTTCCCGCTAAGCATTTAAGCAAAGTTGATGATTAAATACACTAAATTGTTTGTTTTTTTCAAGTTCTTTTAAATGGTTTAAGTTTAAATTCTAAAATATAAAAGCTTAAGGTCAAAAATGTCATAAACCCATTTTTGACCCTTCTTGAACTCCATGAAATCCCGTTCCCATGGTCCGATCATGCTTGTTTTCGAACTTAACCTGCTGATAATGCTGCCCTACTACACCTCTGCACCAAATTTCATTAAAATCAGAGGATTTCTTCAAAAGTTTTGCTTTAACGGACACATGGATATAGATAGACCTATATGTAACATGGTCCCGGGCTTATGTCTTACCTTGACTACTACCGTATTCCCAATAGGGAAATTCTCTTAATGATGGAGTCTATTAATGAGGGCGGTGTCCTCATATTTGCGGTCGGCCCTATTTGCGGTAAAGTGTAGTTTTATAAGGAATGATCAAGGTTCACTAGGAGGAAGGGTTTCCAGTTTGTGGTCACGTCTTAAGTGATAATTACTTCTTACTTCTTACTGAGAGTGATAGTTCTTATTACGGGAATACAAACTAGCCGGTACTTTCGTGATTATGGTAATCACGAATACCAGAAAATGAGAAAATCAAACAAGAAAATCGTTTTGGTATTCTAAGAATACGAGAGTGGGTTTAACATAGTCACAAATCAAGTTTAGTTGTATATAGATCAGCAGGAATTGTAAATCCTGCATAAATAGGCTACTGAGACGCGTATCTTCATGTTGGTAGTTGTCTACTAATACCAATCTACTTTTATATTACCTGGCAGTCTTTTCTCAACTCTCATATCAAGATTTAAAATATTATAAATTAATATTTATTTTAAAAATTATTAATGTGTAGTAACTGTACCATACAATAATTCTATAACAAGAGATCGACACTTAGAAATTACAAAATATTAGTTGCTTTGGACTCAATTACTTTAAAACTAGAGATCTTCTCTAGTCGATATTCAACCAAAATTTCACTTGGTATGGCGTGGACGGACTGGGCCCAGTTTGTAAAAAATACATACAAAACATCTGTTCTTCCTGATCTGATAGTTTTTTACTTTCTCCCTCTATACCATAGTATATGGAGAAAGTATTGTTTTCGTCAAAATTTTCGAATTTGAGTTGTTGGTGGATTTATCCATTTTGGTTCCCCCTGAGTCCAAAAAAGTGGTTTTCGGAGTGATGTCTGTGTGTGTGTGTGTGTGTGTGTGTGTGTGTATGTGTGTCAGGATGTAAACAGAGCTAGAGAATGCCCCAATAGTCCGATTTTGGTGAAATTTGGTATGTAGGTCCAAACCCACGATAATTCCAGGCGTTTTTTTCATTTTTTTGAATTTTTGATTTTTAAGGGTAGTTTACCCCCAAAAACCCTCAAAAATCGTCAAAAATCACAATTTCTCAAAAACGGCTCTAACGATTTTGATTAAAATTTTGTGGTTTATTAAGCTTAAAATGGTGAATAAAATAACACCACCCGCATCTCCAGGAAAATCTGCGTTCAAAAGTTATGGAGTAAAAAGTGTTTCAAAAATCAATTTTTTGGATTTTCAAAATATATGTTGTCTTGAAATAAATTTTACTTATCACCATTAAATCAAGCTCAAAAAACTAAATAATCCAGTATTTTAAATTATTGCTCTACGTCAAGTGGTTGCGGAGAAAATTCAATTTTTCGTTTAGCGGTAAACGCAGTACGTTGTTAAAAGTCACAGACGCGCGTAGGGTAAAACGAGCGCTGCTCAGCCGGTAGCTATCCGACTGAGTCATCAAGACATTAATGTTTGAAGCTTTTAACATCTTTTTTATATTGTTGGGAGAAAGTATGTGTCAGTTAACTGATACCGTTTATTTGTTTTTTTTACAACAGCTGTTTAATGCTGTTTTAATTATAGTTCTTAACATAAGATTAACATAGGAAACTTTAAAATCCTGGTGTAAGGCGTAATAGAACTGGGTTCGATTCTTGTATTTTTTTGCTAAAACTAGTAAAACCCAATCCCTATCCATCGACACCACAAACTTTTAAATCGTTTACAAACTGTGGGAGGGGTTAAAATAAAATAAAAAACTTAATGTACCGTATTGAAAAAGTACCGTATATATTATTTTACAACTTATACATATTTTTTTCATTTTTTGCCAGCCATTTGTTTGTATTACAGGTGTCTAATGTTTAATTTATGAGATTAACATTGAAACTCTGCAAACATGTAGAGCGTAGCCCTGGGGCAGATGTGAATTTATAACGTTTTTATTCTCATCTTCAAGACCTTCCTAATGCACGAATTTCTCCTTTATTTTATAACTACGATGCTTACAAGCTGAGAAAAAATAAATAAAAGGAGGAAAAGAATCCTACTTGCATATATACAGATTGGTCAGTTACCCCTACATGTGTAGGCCTACATACCTGCTGAACGAATGCGAAAACCCTCTGACTAGCTTGTTGTGCCACTCACTTTATGGAATGCAAATATGTAACCGCCTATTGGACAAATATCATTCGATTATCCCACGACATTTCTGGGTAACCGCAAACTGGACGGTTTTACCCTTGACCGCAAATAGGACAGAATCATAATTTAAAATTTCCTAATTACACATTATATTTCAATGAACAATTATTGTATTTATTATAAAATTATTATTATACGACGCTATGATCTTTTTAACAAACTAAAATAAAAAAGAAAATTATTATTGAAATGAGGCAAGGAATTGAACTAAGGCCCCCAATACACTGGACGATTGGCTGACGGCGAGTGAAAAACGGCCGATCGGATCAGTTTGGCCTGTGAACAGTAGTCCCCATTCACACAACTGTGGTAGGCAGGCCGAGCACAAAACTCCTGGTCGTACTTACTTACTTACTTCACTTATAGTCTCCGTCCGTGGGCTTCCTTCGAAGCGTTGAACAGGTCAAGGTGCCAACTCTGTCGTTAGCCACCATAGGATGGGTTGGGTTGGGTGAGGTATGGACAAGAGGGGTTACAAATTTTAGAATGCTCAAAGAAGCTATCTAAATCATAGTATGAATGAAGCAAAAGATAATTCTTTAAACCAGTGCGAAAACTATTTGGATTGAGAATGTCAGTTACAAAAGAAGGCAGAGCCTGAAAAAATTTTAGGCCAAGATACAATGGTTTCTTTTCAAAAATGGAGAGCCTATGGTACTCAGAGAATTTATGCTTATGTCTAGTGTTGTACTTGTGGGAACGTTGATTGTAACAAGAAAGATTTTGGCTTCTTATGTACATTACCAATTCAAAGATGAAAAGGCATGGAACAGTTAGAATGTTGGATTGCTTGAAAAAATCACTACAGTGCTCCCGAGGAGGGAGTTTAAAAATTATACGGATTGCTTTTTTCTGAAGGGTAAAAATACGGTCTAAATGTGACTTACAACTACCCCATAAGGAGATAGAGTACACAATATGTGATTCAATTAGGCTAAAATAAACTAGTTTTGACAAATTCAAATTGGGATTTAAGCAGCTTGTTCTTCTCAGAACAAAGAGCCCTGAGGATATCTTCTTTTCTATTTTTTCGATTTGATTCGACCATGCTAGATTACCGTCCAATCTCACCCCTAGAAAATCTACAGAATCAGATAGGACCAGCCTATCTTCATCAATGAAGATATCGATGTTTGAGGATGGATCAGCGAGGCTCCTCTGATGCGTCTGAATGCGGAGACACCCCGTTTTTGTGGAATTTAAGCTGAGGAGATTGTCAGAAAAGTACTGTGCAAGCTGATTGATTTTAATGAAAGTGTCCACTTCAAGTTGTTTGACATTTTTATTTTTTGTGAAAAGGGTGGTGTCATCCGCAAACAGGAAGAGACTCTCGTCCGGAACTATCCCCGGCATATCATTGACATATGCCAGGAACAACACCGGGCCAAGAATCGAGCCCTGAGGAACTCCACTAGTGACGAGTCTGTCCGTTGAGCGAAAGTTTTTGATTTTTGATTTTGAATGATGTTGAATTTCTGTGAATTGTCGTCTGTTTGAAAGGAAAGATGTGCGCCATTTGAGAGCCAGAGAACTGATTCCAAGTGATTTTAGCTTTTCAACGAGAATTTTTGTATCAACACAGTCCAAGGCCTTGGAGAGGTCCGCATAGCAGCCAATAACGGTCTCACCGGCATCGAGTGCATCGATACACTGGTTAACGAAATCAATTAGTGCCAATTTGGTGGATTTATTTTTACGGAAACCATATTGTTTTATACAAAAGAGTTTATTTGTCTCCAGGTAGCGTGTCAGCTGCTCACACACCACCCTTTCGAAGACCTTGGAGAAAGCTGGAAGGAGTGAGAATGGACGATAGTTTCCTAGCACCGTCTCATCGTCTTTTTTAAAAAGAGGCTTTACTTCGGCGAGTTTGCACTTATCGGGAAAAGTTCCATCAAGGAGAGACTGATTAGTGATGAACAGCAGAGGATCCAAAATATCCTCCTTGCAATGTTTCAACACCATCATACTTATCTCATCGTAGCCAGATGAAGTTATTGCTGAAAATTAAAAAAAAAATTATCAAGTTCTAGCTTTGAGATTGGTTTAAAGTTATTAAGGCAAGAATGAACAGGCGTGGCCGAAGGGCTGAGTGTTCTGCTGACAATATTTTGTTTTGTTTTTTCAGCAATGGTGATAAAATAAGAATTGAACTCCTCACAAACCTCATTAGGCCTAACCACACATCTATCATCTATATTTAATTTCATATTCTTGGGATCAGTTGAATTTTTATTTCTAAAACTATCGATAATTTTCCAGGCCTGTTTAGATTTATTTTTTGCAGTCAAAAGAGAAGATTCCATCCAGTCGGCTTTGACCTTCTGGATGGTTTGTCTATAGTCGTTTCGGGCACGCTGGTAGTACAACTTATCTAACGGATTCTTTGAGTTTTTGAGCCTAGTGAAATGGTCAAACATGATTTGTTTTTTGAGATCAACCTCCTCAGTTACCCATTTACATTTCATTGTATTATATAATTTAAATTTTTTCAGGACAAGCGATATGAAAATGAAACAAAAAATTCTTAAGAAAACTATCATACATGTCATTAACGTTGTTAGCTAGATAAACCTCCCTCCATACCTCAGTTCTTAGTCTAATTTTTAATTCATCTAAATTTTCAGGCTTAGTCTCTCTTCTCGAGATACAAACATATTTATTTTTCTCCGCGTAAGCGGCTGGCAGTGAGATATAAATGGCATCATGATCGGAAATTAGAGGAGAAATAACACCCTGTTTGGTGGACTGCAAGTTGGTAATAAAAATGTCAATACAAGAGCAAGTGGTGTCAGTGACCCTTGTCGGCGTTTTTATCGCCAGTGAAAGTCCAAAAGATTTCAGAATGTTGTTAAAAGATCTGAACTTATTATTCCTGGTCAGGGAATCGATGTTAAAATCCCCACAAATGAGTACCTGATCTGTAATGCTGACAGCGTTAACTAGGAAGAGATTAAGCTTGTCAAAAAATGCTGGCAGGTTTTGATCAATGGGAGACCTATAAAGTTCCCCAATAAAGAAGATTTCCCCATTTAAGTTTAGTTTGATGGCAGCACTCTCAAAAACAAAGTCTTCATTAAGAGGGTCTGTGAAATCAAGTATCCTGAGATCTTTGACAGTTGAATTATTATTGCAAAAAATGGCAACTCCACCCAAATGATTGGTTTCCCTCCCATAAGAATGAAGGAGTGTGAAATTGGTCAACTGAAAATTGGCTAAATTATCGGGACTAAGACCATACTCACTGACAACAAAAACGTCGGGGTTCTCCTCTGAGAGAAAAATTTCGAGCATTTCAAGTTTACCGAGAATGCCTCTTACGTTGAGATGAACAATTTTACTATGAAACCTAGAACTAACATTTTTTCTATTGACCCTATTTATATTATATCCTATGTGACTTTGGCTTCGGGAAGAGTATTCAAGTTTTTTGAATTTTCAACATTCCTAATGCTACTTAAAATATAAGTTAAGACTAAGTTACAAAGAAGATCCTTGCCTAGGCCGTTCAGGTGCAGTCCGTGGTTCGTATACATCTTTCTAACAAGCAATTTAACCTGAGAAAGCCCCATCCATTTTCACTACATTTTTTCTTCACGAGAGAGTTTTGTTTAGAAATTAGCTTATTTTCCCCTTTTTTGTCGAACCGCAAAGGAGCCTCCACCCAGAGCACCGTGCCACTCGTATTGATGTTCCCCAGAGCGTCCAATTCACTCTCGAGTCCAACAATGCTCTCCTCGCTGACATCGTTCACACCACCAATGATCACCAGGCAATCGCCCTCAGCGGCAGTCTGAGCGTCCTTGCAGACTCTCTCCCTCACAATCTGGGAAAGCGGCTGTCCCGGCCCAAACCAGGACTCAACACCGAAGTCACCACCAGCACCCGCTCGGACTCTCTCACCACATCCACTTGCATGGCTGTCTCCCCTAATCAAGATTCTGGGTCTTAGTCCCTTTTTATGATGGCCTCTATGACCCAAAGATTGAGTAAAAGTTTCTTTATTTTGCTTGTTATCAACCAACCCCGATCGAGGGACATTTGCCTTCTGCCTAATCCCATTGTGGCATGAGGCTGGCAGAGACTCAACCAAACTCAATAGCTCGCTATTCGAGTCGAGACCTAGGGTACTGAATTTATTTCTCAAGGGCAAGGTATTACTAAATTGAACATTGTCTGGTGAACTAGGCCTCGCAGTTTTCTTAGGATTTTTCCAAATCTCATTAGAAGAAGAGACGGAGGGACAAGGGCCAGAATCTAGGCTCTCATTTTCTAAACTTAAAGCTAGTTTCTCTACATTTTCACTGAGTTCCAATATTTTGATCTATTTCTCATTTAGGCTAATAAGAAGTTCCTTGTTTTTATCCAGAAGGGATTGATTAAGTTCAGTTTCCTTTTTAAGTTCTGATTCTAGCCACTCGTGTCTAGGCCTAGTGCCTACTTGCCCACCTTTAGAATCCCTAATCCAAGCTTTACATTTTTGAGTACAGTTATTGCAAAACCAAAGAATGTCAGGGTTTTTTGTCATAAAATTAAAAACAACTTTAGGCACTCCGCTGCATTTTTCGTCAGCATGCGTCCACAAATTACAATAGTCACATTCAATTGAAGCTTCTTCCTCATCAGAGATTGACCCCTTACATCTAAGACAAGATTCAGAAATGGTCATGTTGACTTTTGGTACAAGGAAAAACAATATTATCACAGAAAAAATACTTAGCAGGAAGAATATTATCACAGAAAAAATACTGGGCCTATACTACAACTCACAAAATGCACATGGCCTACTGAGCCTACTTGAGCAAACATGAAAATGACAAGAATGATTTAATTGCTAAAATATTGCCTAAACTAATTAAAACTATTTTTATGCTTACCAAAGATGAGAGCATTCAGATATGAGCAAATTGAATAACTGGTTACAAAATACAAAGTGGAAATTCAGGTATGGTAGTGGAAAAATTGTTTACGAGGAAGAACGAAAAAATAATTGGAGGGAAGGCAGTGGAAGTACACGGGATTGGTACACGTGGGGTAATTGGTACACGGGAAGTACACGTAGTCAGTGTTTTGCAGCCCCTGTGTATGTAACTCTTCGACTTTTAATCAAACAAGGCCTAGATCTACTCACCACACTTACTGAGGTTCTCTCTTGGGTTGAAAACTCCTTTTCCGAGTTTCGTTCTTATGTACAATCAACTTCAAGGCCTAATTTCGAATACTGTACTGTAGTGACATCATGTCATTAATTTATCTCGGCAAACACTCATTTACTTTCAATTTGGTTTTAGAAAAGGAATAAAATTTATACAACATCAGGGTTTTATATAAACGTTAGGTAAATATTAGGTGGTAAATATTAGATGATATATTAAAATTATATTGCAAACATTTTTTTCAAATTAAACTGGACCTAGATTACAAAGACAAAGTTTTTACAGGGAAATAAAGTATATGGTTATGTCGTTATGTCTATAACCGCGATCAAACAAATACAATCACAAAGAACGCGGGCCCCAGTCGGCCGTCGGCCTTCCGTCGTCATCCAGCGACCCCTACAAGCAGATTTTTTTTTTTTAATTTTTTACATTTGTAGCTATGTCGTTGAGCGAGATCTTAGATGGTCAGCGTCAAACTTTATTAGAAAAATAACTAAATAAAATGCTATTTACATTATTTAAACAACGATTGGCCTGACGACGGGGACTGGTCAGACGAATCCGACAGACTATTGTTAGGTGAAGTACAAAAGACCTAAGGTAGTACCATTGAAAATGTACACAAACGTGAATAGACTTATCATTCAGATCCAATGCTTTTTGTTTAATAACAAAACTTGGAAAGTTCGTGTACGCAGTGCCAGATTCGCTGCAATCGATGTTTTTATTATTCAGCTGGATTTACAGTGCTGCAAAAGCACTTTACCAAAATATTAACATAACTCTCAGTTATAAAATGTTTCATCTTTGGTCGAGAAGAGTGGTAATACTGATTTATCTATCATATGTCACTCGAACTTCATGTACGCCACAAAAGATCACACCACCGTCAATAGGTTTCAAACACGCCTATGCTATGAGAAGTCTATTCACGTTAGTGTACATAGTCAATGGTAGTACCTAATAAATATGGGTGGCAAGAGAATTGGCTAGGGGGAAGAGTGACTGACGGGCAAGACGTGCTGTTTAGGTTATCGTGGACCCACTTCAAACCGACTCTGTGCGGAACTCCTTTGCCGCCCACCCGCCTGGGGACGGGAACACGTCCGCTGACCGCTGACCTCGTGGAGCAAAGAAACGTCTAGGAAAAAAGTTTCAGAGGAATGCTGTTGGGTTTTGCTTGGAAATCTAGGTATTCTTGCAATTATAAATATTATTTATTTATAACAATTTCAAGTGCAACCAGAAAACTAAAGTGGTTTAGTAAAATAAATATTATAAAGTTATATTTATTTTTTTATATTTTTTCAAGGGAAATATTTATTTATGACAAGTATTAATTTGGTAGAAAAGATCTTAGTAGATAGTTTTGATCATTGACTCTGAAACCCATGGCGAAGTTCTCTAAAATTTGCTGAGACATCATAAATATATACATAATATAGAAATTTAACATGCAAATAATGGGCAATCGAAACATGCATTTCAAAGCGTGACCGTTATACACATGATGTCAAGGTTAGGCTAAAATATCAGGAATACCCATGTGGCCTACGCAAGTTTATAATAAGTTTATGGACATTCGTGTAATAAATTTAAAAATGGTTCATTGTACCATCTTCGGTACTATAATCTCATGACCTTGTAATTATTTGTTTTGTTGTAAGCTTTGCTTACAGTAAAATCTACCCTAAGAAGATTGGTTATAGTTTTGTAACAATGCCAATTGTATTTTTTGTAAACATTTAACGGCAAATAAATCTTGAATCTATGATTTGTAATGGGCCCAGCCAATTTGAATTTTGTTAGTTTACAATTAACCTTCAACTATTTTTACTAATATTTCAACACTTTCATAAACTAGTAACCTTAAACTTGCTTAAGTTGCTGGGAATAAAGTAGAATTATATGACATAATGACAACAGACTTTCATGACACCACTGCAATATAAAGGTAAGGTTATGTTATGTCGGACGCCTGGCTCCAGGTGACTCGTACAGTCTGTGACTCAGTGAGTAGTGAGCCAGCGCAGCAGCAACTACCTACCCAGTGACTACAGTACTTAGGACTAACCAACAAGCAACTCTCTACAGCAAAAGTAAGTTTTACTTTTTGTTGATTACAAAAAGGTTAATTTACTAGGAATCTCATTGTCTTAACGCATGGTGAAAATGTGCTACTAATCTTTATGTCGAATCTAATTCTATTAATAACCATGACACGAAAAAAAATGATGGGGCAGTGAATACTATTACGAGGTTCTAGACTAAGACGACTGCCGGAGTGGGTAAAAATTGTGCTTTGACTGTTTTAAGTCTATGGTGTAACAAAAAACATTGAAGTTTATGAAACTAGTTATAAACTATACTGCATGTACAAGTCGTTTTAATAGAATACCAAAGGAAAGGAAGTGTATTAATTTAATTTAAACGTTTCTAAGTATTACCCAAAGAAAGTTAAATAATTGACAACTTTTTCTAAATCATGTGCTCAAAACCACGGCCATCGTGACCATGGCCATGCATGACTCACCATAGGCACGTGACTCTGATATGGAGGGGGAGGGCGTGGTCCATTTTGGAGAATATAAAATTCCAAATCAAAGAACTATATGAATGTAACATGTTAACTTTTCTTAACATTACAAAACATAAGATATTTATTTGACCAATGCTTCTAAATTTGCATGCTAAACCCCCACCACTTATGGCGTGTGATGCCTGCCAGCATTTTTTCTTTTTTTCTGAGGGACGAAGGCATGTGGCCTGGTATTAATTATAATGCCCAAACTGAGGAAATGTATTAATGGGGTAGGAAGTAATTTCTTTTGTTTTGAAAATGTGTTTAATTTGTATATAATATTTAATTCGATTTCATATGGAACATTCTTAAAGGGCGAAATCCCCTATAACCAAACTCATTCAATAAATAAATTGCACAGGGTAATTGATATAAGTGTGCCAGCTGTTTTACTTGGAAACCGTAAGTGATACCAAAAAATGGCTGAATGGTTTCTCCAGTGGGCTTGTGGTTCTACATTTCATGGTAACTTTTTTTTTTTAACGCCATTTTTTATGGCAGCCAACCTAAAGATTTTAAAAACGAACCCCCCCATTTTTATTAAGTTTTTGGGTTTTATACATAATTTTAAGACGTTTTTACTCTTTACATTTTTACGGTTAGGGAGCTAGAAGTCATTGAAGTTAAATTTTGATCCAAAATAATAAAATGGGAAAAACCTTAATTGAAATTAAGGTAAAGTATGAACTTTACGCTTGTATCTCATAAACCATCCGGTAAAATAAAAAATATATTCTAGAATAAAAATGTCTTAAAATGAGATTTTAAGATGTTCTACATAATAGCAAAAAGTTTTTAAAATTTTATTTTTTATTTGTCTGCTCATAAAAATTATATTTACGTATATATGAACTTGTCCAATATGACCACATCCATGAATATTATACAATCTTCTTGTGGACCATGTCATATGATTGTTAGCTCAACACATTAATACGCTCTAACAGTCGTACTTGCTCACTGTCTAACTCGCATTTAATTAAAACATGCATGTTGTTTTAAAGAAAATAGCTGTGGTTATCCATGAATTCATCCTAAGATACTTAATTAAGTAAAACAAAAAGCAACTAAGAACAAAACCTTGTAGGCCTAATATTTTCCAACTTAGATAAATATCTTGTAACCTTATAAACAATTTTCAAAATCGAATTAATATGTGTGTCGTTTAACAAGTTTGACATCTCTGTCTCTCTCCACTCTGCCCCAGCTTTTACAGCCATTTTACAGGATGTCAAGGCAGTACAAAACTGTTTAAGATGTTGACTTCCTAACTTTCCCTTTATTAGTCTGTTCGATCTATTCTTCTTCCCTCTTTTGTGAAAATGCTTCACTCTGATATACTCGTATTAACTACCCGCTGTATCTAGTACTCAAGGGTAAGATACTCTAGGTGTTATACATAAATAATTCCGATTTGCTTAAATTATTAGTGACTTTTTGTAAGGAACTTATTAGAACTTGTTATTGATTTATTGGTAAATTAAACGAAATATGGTTCATTCATTTGTATATTTTATTTTTCAAGGTCTGCAATACATTGTTAGAATATTTTTCTTAAGGGTACGGTGGTCTAATAACGATGTTTTTGAAGTTGCAGACCTTTTTTATCTCCTAACTTGCATCGTTATCTTTAAACTTTCTACCAATCTAATTGCACATTCTTGTTCGAAGATTCTATTGCACCTACGCCTTTATTTATTTTTTTTTATTAATTTGTTTTAATGCCTTAAAATATATTACAAAAACGTTTGTTTCAACACTATTGGCAAGCACCCTGCCTATTAATTTCAATTTTATAAAAATTTTAAGAAATGGGCGCAGTACAACATTATTTTACGAAATTAATGTGGCCAAGATATTTTCAACCGGTTTACAACTGGGGTGAAAAAGCGGAGATTTTAACTTTAAACATCTGCTGCCGACTTAGCTCACTTTGGTGCATTTTGTTCCAGTGTCCAGTCTCGAGGATTGGGTGCCTGAGGAGGATCTGACGACGCTCTCCGGAGTGTTCAACTTCGTGTTGCACTTCTTCGTGTTGTTCAAATTGGCCTGGCTCGCCATAATGCTCTACAGAAACTTCAGTATCACGCCCGTCCTCAAGACCTGCACTGTCAACGGCAATGACGTGCTGATTCGCTACTACCACATCGAGACGTTCTTGGTCTTGGGGCCGACAATTCGCACTTCACTTGTGTTAAAATTTCAGACCCACCTACCTCAAGCATATGTGCCTCGTTTTTTACGGGAGTAGGTAAGTAAAGAACATGTTGAACGTTCTAGTATTACGAGAACGGCCGGATATTCACGTTGAATAACTGGTTGGAGGTATTAAGGTTGTAGCATTTACTCTAATGTGACAAAAAAAAAAAGAACGTTTGGCCTGTCATATCAAGCCTTTAAAAAATTGGACTAAAAATACAATAATAAATAATTGGAAATTATTGGATTGTTCATCTTAAAATATTTCTACTATTAATACAACAGTTATTTTGAGTCCTATTTTACAATAGCACATTATAAAGACAACTCAACAAATCCTTTGAAACTTAATGTTTAACTGCTAAAGTTTTAGAACGGAAAACGGAAGCAAGGATAGAAGAACCTATCTTCCCGTTGAACGTAACCTCGAAGCCGCGCTCTAGCAGTTCTCATTCGTTAATGGGCGTTCATAACCTAAATATTATAATTTTTAAATTGTTTTTGTGAGAAAATGTACACTCAGAGGACGCACGACCTAGAAGGCCATCCAAACAACATGATTACTTATTTTATTTATTTTTATAGCAAACTGAATTACATACTTTGGTCTCACCAAGTAGACTTACTTATCGGTGAGGTCGCTAGAGCTAAATATAAAAACAATAATAATCAAAGTACAAACCTTCTCCTTTGGTGTGGAAGAATACTGTGGGAGGGCCTTAGAAACAATTTAGAAATTAGTAAATGTGGGTATGTTTATTAAAAACTCAAAACAAAAAACATACAACAATAATAACCAATATAACTATATAAATAATAACAATAATATTGAAAAAAATCACTTATTATATAAGCATATTAAAGATTAACACATTTATTTCTTTAGATAATATACTATTTGTTTCCCTGTCTCTAACTCAATGTTTCATCCCCGTGTGCGTGCGCGTGTGTGTTTGTGAGGTTATGTCTTGTGTCCTCACAAAGATGGGTTGTGATTTTGTGATTGTGTTTGTTTGCAGTGTACTTTTCATGTTTAGGATTGAATGTATTCCAAAAGCAAAAGTTTGTCTGAATGTGTGTTGCACTAAAAAATTTTGCTTAGTGAAAAACTTGGTTTAAAAACTAAAATTAACATTGAGATCTAAACTTTAGACTCTGAAGTATATAAGGATAGTTTGTCCATTGCACTATGTGTGTTATGAGAGTAATATACCACAAGAGTTTAATAAGAGCCAGATGAAATAATATAGTTTCATTCCTGAGATTCTTTTGATCAAGGATGGGTGCTCAACCATTGTTTACTTGCTATTTAAAACCAAGAATTTTCACAATTCCCCAGGCGCCAGTTCCATACCTCACGATCGATTTTACAAGAGAATCGTATATCGTTACTTTTTCTTCCTAAGTTTATTTCATAGGAAGCCGATTTCATTAGCCGATATATTGAAGCTAAGGCAGGGATGAGTTTTTTTATGAATCAATAGGTTCCTCTTTCTATGAAAAGATTCTATTGAACACCACTCCCAGGTTTATCCACCTTTGTTATTACCTCACAGTCAGAAATTAAGTTGAGACCGATATTATGTAAACAATCACAACTGTGTAGTTTGATTTTAAAATCTGAGTTCACCTTCATGTTTAGGCGATATTCTCAGCATGCCGTTTTTGGCCATTAATGATGAGGGTGGCGACTCTCGTAATTTTAGATTGTATTTTAGCTCACATTTCTATGTCCTTATGACAGTAAAATTGTTATTTTTTAACTTTTATTTTAAACCAGTAAAAAAATTAAAATCTTCATTAGAATTTATCTTTCTTGCAATCAATATTAAAAATAGATTATCCTGACTGCAACCTTTTTAAAATGTTGAGCCTAAGAATGAGAAAACATCATGTAACAAAGATAGTAAATAATAACTTCTCCACTTTTGTAGGAATAAAATTAATTTTGTATAGGCCCACCTATAGTTAATTTCAAACATTCCTTTATTTTATACTCTAGTTTATATTTTAATGAAACCCAATTTCGTTAAATATGCTACGTAAATAATTAATCCTGAAAATCCTATTAGACTGGGAACTCTACCAAACATACTGGGATTGGATTTCGTTCAAGTAGGCCTTTGTATGTTCCGTTTTAGAACTATAAGTTAATGCCTTTTATAGGTGAATGGTTTAAAAAGTCATGGTTAAATTTATAAAATAAATACGTTATTTATACCAAGGTAAAAATGCATTCAAATAGGCTACTATTAAGGTATAATGAGTAGTATTCCCTGTGTAGGTGTTCAATTTCGAGTAATGGACAGTCTAAGAGTAAGCGATGGATTATTAGCCTAATATTGGTGTTCTCAAAATAAATAAAGAAAATAAAAATTAAGGAAGCCTAATTTTTTAACCATTGCTAAATTTTCCATTTTTTTAAATTTGACACCAGTTCAACCGTCCATGAAAAACTATTGTTTTGAGTTTTGGGCCACTGCTCTTAAGAGGTCCACACACTATCGAACATACTCGACATGACGTAGGACCCAATGTCGGGTCCGTCGTCGGACCTGACAAATTGCGTTTTAACACACTGCTGCCGGTCCCGACACACCACCCGACCGAACATCCAACAGACTCTCCGACATGTTGGACGAGCCGCTCGACGGATATGTTCGATAGTGTGTGAGTCCCTGTCCTTCCCCTTATTTGTGAACCCCTGTTCTTCCAACTTTACAATACTTTCGTCGTGTTTTATTTGTTAAATTACTGTATTTTCTAGCCAATTTAATTTGCAAACCCTCATTTATAATTTTATCTATAAAAGTGGACTTTATAACTTCAATACCGTTTATCCAAAAATACCCTACAACTGACCCACAATTGATGATAGATAACCTACAAATTACTGAATTAGTTTAGTTCTCTACCAAACGTTACTTTATTTTGAAAACAAACAGACGTTCTCGCTAATTTGGCAATATAAAGACAAAAGCTGTATGTTTTTTGTTTTGTTAATAGCTTAAGATATTATTTAATAAAAAAACAAAAAACAAATATTTTAGCCAATAGCATTTGTAAGATTCCCCTTCGCCCGAAAACCCTGTCACTGGCCAAAAAGTCATCTTCGAACAAAATTTTTATTTCAGTGTTAGTAAGATATCTCATTGCTTCGGAATTTATTTTAAAAATCGGTATTGCACGAGTTAGGGAGATTTGGGTTATTTCGTTGTCTTGAGTATGTTTTGCCATTATAGTCTAAATGTATGTAAATAGTCTAAATGTAAATGTCTATTAGTGTCGTCTATTAGTCTAAATGTCTAATATTGTAAATGTCTAGTCTAAATGTATGTAGTCAAGTAGTAAATATAGTATTTTGTTAAAAATTGTAAATTTACTATTATAAACGACACAGCAATCATATCTTTATTCGAGATTTCAAAATCATTAGAAATGACACTCTTCGAAACGGAAAAACATTGTCAAGATGTGTTTAACAATTTCAAAACAACAGAGACAATAAAAATTAAAAACAAACTGTCCTGTAAGCGTGAATAGTGAAATCACAAAAAAATTGTCATACTTTTGCAATATATAGAAGCAGCCGTATCTACACGCGAACACGAGCGCATTGTGTTTTGCTATTCTTACACGACCGTATGGCTTTTAATTTTTAGTGTTTCTGTTCCTTCGAAAGAGTGAAAACTCATCTTAAAATGTATTCCGGCTTAGAAGAGTGTCATTTCAACTGATCTTTAAATTTTAATAAAGACGTGCTTTGCTGTGTCATTTTCTATTAAAAAATTTTCATTTTTAGCAAAAGTGTAAATGTGAAAAAGACAAAAAATTCTATACTGACTACTTTTACATTTAAACTAAAATTGCTATACATGCTTAAGACAATAGCATAACCCAAATCTCCCTAACTCGTGCCATAACGATACAAATTCGTCCGGTTCCTGGAAGTCACTCTGTATATGCAGGATGGTAAAGTAATGATTTCTTAATTTTCAGATTTGGCGACAGCAATGAGAATGTCCAGATCATGAAGATGTAAAGAACACGTCCTACTGACTCAGAAAGGTGCTTTTTATAACTATTTTCATATGTTATCTTTCTGGTTAAAATACAAACACATAAATCTTTATTCGTTTACTCATTTTACCTTACTATAATAAACTTTGGCGTTAATAACACAAACGTAGACAATATTGAAGGATGTCTATGGTAAGCTTCAATAAAAATAATAAGTTAAAACATATATTTCTGATTGTATACTTTTGAATTCTTAAGTACGAGATAGGGTATTGTTGTAAAATGATTTTCTTACAATAAAAGCTTTCGAATTTCTATTTATTCGACAGAACTATCCGAATTTAAAATAAGTTACAAAATAAGTTCCAGAGTTAGTTATCAGCCTTTTTGATAAAAGGGGGCTTTTACTATTAGTATTCGTGTATAAATTGTGGTGTTTTCTGGTGAAAGGTTAAGGGAATATTTATAATAAGTTATACCAACTTTATTTTCTTACATATTATTAAAAATTTCCTTTTATTTCAGTATCATTTTAGACACTTTATTTTATAACACCGTTGTGATATTGTCGTATAAAATAAACACAGATGAAAGTAAAACTATTTACGTAGTAAAATTATTATTATTATCAATACAATTTGTTGAAATTCAAGTTAGAGTGGGCCTGTTTCAAGTGTCTCCTCATACTATAGTTACAACCACATCCCCTCCCACACTACGTACCTATACACCATCTTAATCAAGTTGGGCGGCAAGGCCTTGTTGCAAACCGAAGGATGACATGACTTGGACAAATAATAGCTATTTCTGTATCAAGAATTTGCAGTACGTCCGCCATCTTGATTTTTAGTCCCATAGAAGCCATGTTAATTATAGGTGTCTTTAAAACACTTTATCTCAATAATCTTGCATCTGATTCGTATGAAACTTGAATATGTTCACCAAAATGGTATGGCGGTTCCTTTGACGTGGATACATTTTTAACTAACCTAAGAAAATTGTTTAACATGGTTTTAAAATGGTGATGGTATACATTGTTTTTATTCATTGTTTCAGTGGATAATTTTTTTATTAATTTTCGTAAAATTTAAGACACAATGGTAACATTTTAAACATCAAGTTTGTAGTTTTCAGACGAAAAACAAACTCACAGTAATGTTTCAAATTTAACATTGTTCTTAGGGGACAAAATACCGAAATGGCGTAGGTACTGCACACTCTTAAGAACGCAAAGTACGTTATTGCCACTCGAGAGTTGTATATGTTCGAATGAAGCGTCAGCTGACTGTGGTCAAACATTATCGTAATGAAACCACATTAATTTATTTTAAATTTTAGTTATTTGTTAAGGCTGCGGTCTACCCCAACCAAAACCAACAACAATGCCGAATGCCGCCTCGCGGCCGTAGCGCTAGGCGAGTTTGATGGCTGCAGAGGTTTACGGGGATCGTGTTTCAGAATTAACCGATTAAGATAGAGATTAGCTGTTAACTTTTTATAAAAGTAAAAAAAAGGATATAGTCGGCTATCTTTTAGAATTTTTAAATAAAATTTCGAATTTCAGTAATAACTGTCTAAAATCATCTGTTTTTTAGTTTTGTAAATGCAGAGGTTTACGGGGATCGTGTTTTAAAAATAACCTCTTAAGATAGAGATTGAATGTTAACTTTTTTTTTAAAGTAGAAAAAAGGATCTAGTCGGCTATCTTTTAGAATTTTAAAATAAAATTTCTAATTTCAGCTATAACTGTTTAAAATCATCTGTTTTTTCTTGATTTTTAACTAAAGTTTTCTATCGGTTTTAATGAACTAACTACAAAAGTGTAACGGAGGGAAATTAGTACCGTTATTCTTCTTTAATATGACACCTTATTTATAGCTCTAGGCTTCATTTAGCAGAAGATAACACAATTAAAAAAAAAAAACCCCTTTCATTTGGGTGCGCGCCAGGGGTAGACCGGGGTGGTCCCGGGCTCCGGTCTACCCATGGCGCGCACCCAAATGCAAGGGTTTTTTAGAATCGTGTTTTCTTTTGCCAAATGAAGCCTAGAACTATAAATAAAGTGTCATATTAAAGAAGAATAACGGTACTAATTTCCCTATGTCACACTTTTGTAATTAGTTCATTAAAACCAATAGAAAACTTTAGTTAAAAATCAAGAAAAAAACAGATGATTTTAAACAGTTATAGCTGAAATTAGAAACTTTATTTTAAAATTCTAAAAAGATAGCCGACTAGATCCTTTTTTCGACTTTAAAAAAAAGTTAACAGCCAATCTCTATCTTAAGAGGTTATTTTTAAAACACGATCCCCGTAAACCTCTGCATTTACAAAACTAAAAAACAGATGATTTTAGACAGTTATTACTGAAATTCGAAATTTTATTTAAAAATTCTAAAAAGGTAGCCGACTAGATTCTTTTTTCTACTTTTAGAAAAAGTTAACAGCTAATCTCTATCTTAATCGGTTAATTCTGAAACAGTATCCCCGTAAACCTCTGCAGCCATCAAACTCGCCTAGCGCTATGGCCGCGAATCGGCATTCGGCATTGTTGTTGGTTTTGGTTGGGGTAGACCGCAGCCTTAAAAACAAACCATTAGATAGTTGTAAACTAAAAAATTTCAGTTTAGACAAACAGTCTCCAACTCAAACGAAAACGATTGTTTTTTCCTGCAGCGTTGGAAACACTCAGATAGCAAAGAGTAAAATGTTGAATTTTTAACACTTTTTTAACAGACAAAAACTCTGTGGCGACATCCGCGGATGTCGCAGAAACTGACACCATTGCTCCTATGGGATGTAGTTCACCTGTGACACTACAGTCATCTTTATTTAGGTTATGTTTTGTTTCTCTGTTGGAACACACTGTTAACTATCAAACGATACCTCAAAATAAAAAAAAAATAAAAAAACAGCTATTACTAAACGTCAACAATGACCAACAACAACAACTGTGGCATGGTTTGTAACAAGAGCTGACCTCAAGACTCAGTGAGGCGATTTCAGGGAACAGTACTGTTTCCAAAGCCAATTCTGGCAAAGTTCAAACTCAAACAAGCATGCCTACCTCAATGGCTAGTAGGCCTAGGCCGTACGCTGAAGCTGTGAAAGCTACAGCAAGGAAAAACCAGGTAATTCATGGTACAAAAGAGGTAAGCAATCTTAACTTTGCATTGAAACCTGCTAAAAAGTTACTGTGGCTTTTTCTCTCGGGACTTGACACATCAGTTGATGATAAAGTTATAATTTCATTTCTGAATGAGTTTAAAAGTTGTGACTACATTTGTGAGAAGCTTCCCACCCGTTATAGCTCTTACAATTCCTTTAAGTTGGGTGTGCCACATGAACTTGGTGATGATTTTCTTAACCCAGCCCTCTGGCCTGATGGAGTAGTTGTGAGTAAATACCGTGCCCCACGCAGACACTCTCAGTTTAATGACAGAACTTTTTTACGGAGGGAAAATCTTCCCACATCAGTCGGGTAAACTCCAAACCTGTGAAAAGTAACAATAGACCTACTTATAATGAATTTTTAAATGTGGACTCTTTTATTGATGCAGATAATCTTGGCCTTGTTTTGCCCGTATCACAGTGCGGTGATATTACTATAGCCCATATCAACATAAGATCGATTCGTCCCAAAGTACAGCAACTTGAAATTATTTTAAAACTTAAGCCTGCTGATGTCCTGTGTTTCTCGGAACACTTTTTATACGAGGAAGAGACTTTGCTCTACATTCCAGATGGGTTCGTCCATGCAACTTCATTTTGCAGGAAACCACCTCACAGCCGAGGGGGATCTGCAATATTTTTAAATAAACATTTGAAATTTGATGTAATTGATTTGTCTATGTTTGTGAAAAATTTTACATGTGAAATGTGTGCTCTTAAATTAGTAGATTTTAATTTTATTGTCATATCTGTATATAGGACACCTGACTCTAACTGTATAGAGTTTCTTAATATCTTTGAAGATGTACTCAATTTTATCTCAACAAGGATTAAATCCTTTAGCTACATTGCTGTTGCCGGAGATTTTAACATTGATATTTTGAATACTAGCAAATGTGAAACTCAAGATTTTTTAAACATTCTTAGATCTTTTGATTTGTATTGTACCAATTTTGAGCCTACTCATGATTCAGCTTGTATAGATAATATTCTTACCAATGTGTTTAAAAGTAATTTTGATACCTCATTACTGGGGCAACATGTGTTATCCGACCACGCAGGTGTCTGGGTTAGTTTTTGTAATTTAATTAAAGCCAATAATGATCATGTGAGTAAAAATGTTCAACCAATTCTTCATCATAAAAGGCAGACTTCAATTAGCAGGCTGGACAACTTTAAAATCCAACTCTCAAATGTTGACTGGTCTTTTTTATTTAATACTAATAATGTTAATGATGTTTTTACAATGTTTTTTAATGTTATATTGTCTTGTTTTGATTTCTCTTGTCCAATCATAACTGTCAAACATAAGTTCATTGGCCCTAATCAGAATCAAAAGACATGGTTCACACCCCAACTCCAAAATATGCGTGATATAATGTTAGCTCTATACGACAAATGGAAACTGACTTTGAACGTAGACGATAAGATTAGATTTAAGAATTTTAAAAATTATATGTTTTAGCTATAAAAGATGCAAAAATTGCTGCCAATGATTGTCTGTTGAATTCTTCTAACAACAAATGTAAAACTGCTTGGGATCTTGTCCGAAATGAGTCGGGCTTTAATAATATGAAGGAGGTACATACTATACCTATCACTCCGGAAAATTTTAATTCATATTTTGTAAATGTACCACTTACTTTTAAGGCTCCAAGTAACGAAACGGAGGTTGATCCACCCCTTGCTCTTCTCAATAATCTGGCTAGGCCTAGGCCTGGGCCTACTTTATCAAGTATCACTAACAATGTTTTTAAATGGAACTCAGTAACAGAAGAAAATATTTTGAAACTTGTGTCACGCATGAGTTCATCTCGTGCTCAAGATGTCTATGGTCTATTAAATTATGTTATTAAGTATATAATAAATGAAATTGTTTCTCCACTCACTTACGTCATAAATTTGATGTTTATGTATGGTGCGTTTCCAGATAGCTTGAAATTGACAAAAGTCACTCCTATTTTTAAGAAAGGTAGTAAAGACAAACCTGAATGTTATCGCCCTATTGCAGTATTGCCAATTTTGAGCAAGGTAATTGAATCTTTTATGTTTAATCAGCTATACACTTATTTTAATGAAAATAATTTATTATATGTACACCAATATGGCTTTAGACCTAAGCATTCCACAACTATGGCAGTAGAATCAATAGTCGAACATATTCTAAACTGTTTTGAAGGTAAACTTAATGTGGGGGCCTGCTTAATTGATTTGTGTAAGGCATTTGATTGCATTTCACATACAATCCTGTGTGATAAGCACGGGCGCCGACTTTCAAAAATTATTGGGGGGGCTGGAAGAAACTATGAGAAATTTGCTAATCCTCCTATTAAAATTTTCTTAATAATTGATACAGATAACACGGAATATCTTGGCCTGTGATGACCATTTACAGTTCAAACAATTGGAGCAGAGCGACGAAATTGCAGATTGTCGCAGACTGTTTTTAGTGCCATGTGTTTACCAATTTGAATCCAGAAGTGGAGTATGTCAGAGGCCAAGATGTTCTGCGATATCTGTACCACATAATTTTAATTCATATAACCTTTGTTTTAACTTAATTTATAACAGTGTTTTATAAATTAAACACAACGAACTCTCGTTTGCTAATAATAAACCCTATAGTACGTCATTCCATTCAAAATCAAATTCTTTTATTTGTAACTTTGTCCACCGAATGCCGTTTTAGTGAAGGCCTACATAGTCAATGGGTTTGCCTTGTAGGTTAACCTCAAAAATTATGTTTTGAGTTGTAAGTTTTAAGGGTAGACAAGAAAGTAATTAGATGATAAAACTCAAATTGGTGTCTGGTAGACTTGCAACATCAGTCCATTTTGGAACAATTTTATTTATAAAAGAAATTGACTCAAAGTTTCATGCTTAGCAAAAAGCCAGATAGCATAATACCCTATCACATGGCTGAAAAAAATCGTCCAACAAAAAGGTTTTTGGTACAATTTATTTATTACTTATAATACTACAAAACAGACTTACGCAAAGTTACTTTAGAAAAAACGAAAATAACGTTACTTATAAATATCATTTTCAAAACAATTAAAACCTCTACATGATAAATCAAAATACGAAATCCGTCCCCAGTTGGCTTTTTTAGGGTCTCTGAAAAATTACTTCTAAAACTTCCTAAGCCTAAGATAAAATTTAAGAAAATGTTGAGAATTTTTAAAATCAGTTTAATTTTATTTGTTTTTTGATTTGGTATACTGTAGTATGTTATGAAGTTTTCCTTACAGTAGGCCTACTAATATTGAAACCTTTTTTCTATAAACAACTCTAGCTACATTTATTAAGTTAACGAAGTTACATAATTTCTGGCATTTTTAAAAGTACAGAACTTATAAATAAAATAATTAATAAAAAGAAAAGGTTGACATAAAACATGGACGATGGAACCATTGATTTTGTATATAAAGTTGATTGATTTTGCACAGTATTTATAGTCAATGAGAGAACCTAAAGTAGACCTCTATCTTGCAGTCTTCATTTTGCTTACTCTTAAAATTTTATACAATAACCTTGGTTAAAACAATTTACAATATTAATTTGACTTTCTTAGCCTTATTCACTTAACGGCCACGTTCACTAGCAATAATCGGTGGTAATCATGATCGGAATCCGGTCCACTGGTTGGTGCATCTCTATTTACGACTACCGTGGTAGTCGTCAAGGAGTAAATGACGTGCAAAAAGTCTTTAAAAAGGTATCGATAATACGATAATCGACGGGTAAACCCCGATCACATCAATTAGTGCGCGTGAACGTGACCAATTTTGTACATGAGGACAAAATCAAGTGACCGAATACGATTTTCGAATCGTAGGCAGTAGGCTTATTCTTATAGATTCCTTACATCGAACTAAAAATGCGTTTTACAGCTCTAAAAAACTAGTACTTTTACGTTACAGCATTTTGCATGTTGTTTACTGATTGCCACAATTAGTAGCATTGATAAGCAAGCTCGAAGTGAAGCCCCGAAACAGCAGGATAAAGTTTCAAATTTCTGCCAACCAATGATAATCTGGACATAGAGAATTCCGTGAATACAAAACTTTGAATAAAGAAATTGAATAAGAAAAATGCTCGGGCAGCTACTCGTTCTCGAACAATACAAAGGAAATACCGTAATATCCATGGGTGTTTTAATTATTGTACTTCAAAGGTGGTTATTATTTAGAGGGGTTTTACTATTTCATTTTCTAAAATGTGTTAAAATAAAAAGAGTCGTTATAATTTATAAAAATGCCAGTTTTACAAAACCCTTTACTTTTACACTAAATCACGGCAGCCGAACGGAAATTTTAACTTGACTTGTTTTGGTCCGGGGGGGCTGAGCCCCCCCTTAGAAAATGTTGAGGGGGCTCGAGCCCCTCGGGCCGGCTGTAGGCCACTTCATCCGATCTTTGGCGTGTTTTGAAAACCGTACACTTCATCCGAGGGTCAGGTTGAGCAAAAAATGGTTATTATTACCCTCCAAAAGGTGCTGCCAAAATAGTACAGTTCATCCGGCGGTCGGCGGTTAACCGCCACGGCACGCCACGGCGGTAGAATAATCCAACCTATCTTAAAGTGTGCACACACTATGTCCGTCGAGCTGTCGGTTCCGACGTCGAACCCGACAGCTCGACAGACATGTCAGGTTCGATGTTTTGAAGTCGAGCATGTCAGTTGCAAAATGGATTTTGAGATAAATGTTGCTATTCTTGGAGGCATTTTTATTTTAATTAGCCAAAAGAAGAAAAATCTACGCTTTTGTTCAAAACGTTGGTTTTTAGAAAGAGGCAATTTCAGCCACATAGGTATTATCAACGAACTTGCAATTAGGCAACCTAACTATTGTTAAACTTTATTATGATTAGGGATGAAATTTTGAGGACATCTTAGGAAGAATATCTGAACGTATTGGAAAAAGCATACTATGTTGGGACCTTTAATTACAATTATAAAAGTTCAAGCCAAATTTAAACTTAATAGCCTACAATAACCCGCTACGGAAATAAAAGTTATGTAGTGTAAAAGCAAAATGGCGGATAGTGGCTTAACGAAGTGTTTTATGGTATATGTTTACACGGACTTATTTGTTCTTTGTTTTGTACAAGTAATCCTGCTCCCAAAATCCTGAACCGTTTTTTCATACACCCTGTAAATAAAAAATCAACAATTTGTTCAATGTCTTTAACTGTCTCAATGAAGAGTACAAGTGAAATCTAAGAGTATAAATTTTATTTACGGAGGTAGAAGCAGTAAATCCTTCGAACAAAACCAAATTTTTTGACCAAACTATAGAATCTTGTTTTATGTCACCGTGGCGGTTAACCGCCGACCGCCGGCCGTCGGATGAACTGTACTATTTTGGCAGCTCCATTTGGAGGGTACTAATGACCCTTTTTTGTTCGACTTGACAATCGGATGAAGTGTACGGTTTTCAATACACCCTAAAAATCGGATGAAGTGGCGTACAGGCCCTCGGGCCCCATGGAGTCGGCGCCAGTGGTGATAAGCTTGAATTTTATGGTATTAACAACTCTGAACTTAGCCTAATTAAGTCTTACCTCTGTAATAGAAAACAAAAGGTAGTAGTTAACAACTGCTCATCAGAGTATTTAAATATAATTGCTGGAGTCCCTCAAGGATCGGTCTTAGGACCTTTCCTATTTTTAATCTATGTAAACGATCTCTACTGCAATGTCACTGCATTCTCAGTACTCTATGCCGATGACACAACTTTTTTGTGCTCCAATAATGATTTTGCTGACACTCAGAATCTTTTACATTTATCTGTTGATCAATCCAAACAATGGTTCTTATCTAATGAATTAGTTGTAAATGAAGGCAAGACGGAGATAATTTATTTTTCTCTGAACAATATGAATGATGTTGACAACTCGGTAAATTGTGTAAAACTTTTAGGTATGTTTTTAGATAATAAGCTTAGCTGGGAACCTCATATTTTGTATGTCAGTAAACGACTATCTCGAGTGATATTTCTCATGAGAAAACTTAAAACATGTGTAAGCACTGAAGTTCTTCTTACAGTGTACTATGGTTTGTTCCATTCTGTAATCCTGTATGGCCTTAGATTATGGGGTAATGCCACCCAAAGTAATAAAATATTTGTTTTGCAAAAGAAAGCATTAAGGATTATTGATGGCTTGTCCCCTAGACAGTCTTGTAAGCCCAGTTTTTATAATCATGAGATTTTAACTCTACCTTCAATGTATATTTTAAGTAATTTACTCTATGTCAAAGATAATGTCGCCAACTTTGAAAAACAATGTAATAATCATAGTCACAACACTAGATTTAAAGAAAATCTTATCACTCCTTATGTTAGATTAACCAAAACGTTAAAAAGTCATTACTACCTACAGTTAAAACTCTTCAATAAGTTGCCTTATTCTATTAGGCTGTTAACTAAAAATAAGTTTAAGGAAACTGTCTCAAAGTGGCTGAAACAATGTACATTTTATAGTGTTGATGAATATTTGACCTATGACTTATCTGATGGACTGATTTTTTTATGTTTATGACTTGTTCATAAAAAAAACTGTAATGTAATGTTCTGACTTATGCCTATTGCTGTATGTTTAATGGCACCAATAAAATCTTATTGAATCTTATTGAATCAAATTGCTATTTCATTTAGGTTGCGGGAATGAACATTGCTGCTCTAGAGCATTAATGAAACTGAAACCGGAAATGAACTTATTTGCTTACAGTTTACAGATGTGAAAATTTGATTATTGCCATGCAGTGGTAGGAAAAATATATTGTTCATTTTCTAATCAGGTTATACTGAAGAAATGCACCATAAACTTTACTTTTTTATAAAAACATTCTGAAACAGTAAGAACATAGGAAAATAAGTTAATAGTGTAAAATAATTAATAATGGAAATCATTTCAAATACAAAGAGCTCAATGTTGTCAAGTTTTCCTGAGAAAAAAAACTGTATCTGCAAAATAAACAACTAAAAGAAAAAAGATTGGTGGTATTACAATAACAAATTACAATATATTAATTTATTA
Source organism: Neoaliturus tenellus (assembly GCA_030545055.2). NCBI lineage: Eukaryota > Metazoa > Arthropoda > Insecta > Hemiptera > Cicadellidae > Neoaliturus > Neoaliturus tenellus. The sequence continues at coordinate 30,617,048 of CM061535.1, forward strand.
ATTTGAGGCATTTGATGAACAACCATTGGTCCATATGCCCTTTGGCCAACCTGGATAAGCCACCATTGAACTATATAAAAGTATGAGAGAAAGAACAAAAATATAAACAGTGCTTGTAATTCTATGGCAACTTCATTTGTCCCCTTTCTACCGTACAACAGAACTGGTGATCCCAGCATAGATGGTGTGGTTTGGGAGATGTGGTAAAGTAGGTTTGCATAACAAAATTGAATTGAAAGTTAAAATCTGTAGACTATTAATTTTAGGTAAACTATAACCAAACTTTAATCTGCCTCTATATTTGGGTACACATTAAATTGTAAAATAGTCTTAAAATTATGTCTAGAATCAAAAAATACCATAGGGGGGGGGTCGTATTTAAAATTTATGACTTACGGTCTGGATAAGTTACTTATGGTACAACCTGTACATTAAAATTATCATCAATGTATAGAGCTTAACTTGTTTAAACCTATTAAAGCACAATTGGTTTTTGTGAAAATTATTTGTGTAGATTTTAAAAGGGGTGTACGTGTACGGGTGGTCTGGAACACCCGGTATAATCGCACCCATATGGCCGCAAACCTATATATTCACACTAAGTGTTTAATCCCCATGGTATTTATGGGGAAAATTAAAAATATCAGAATTTGATGCAATTTAGTAAGCACATACACTGGGAAGGCACTATTTTATATTTACTTACAGCAACCCCAAGGCAGCAAACATACATCCTCGTTCCCATAGTGTGGGGAAAATTATAAAAATGCCTTATTTTGTTGGAAATACGCTGAGTGCGCAGATCAGCTGTGACGGTTTTTTTTGGCTTTTAAGTAACTTATGTTATTACAAATTTGTGATGGCAGTTTTTTTGTTGTTGTTATTATGCCTTCCTAATAATATTTGCGTAGTTCTCCTATGCCTGTTAAAGTGTCAGATAATAAACCACGATTGAGCATCAGGGTCGCCATTATACGTACAAAATTAAGTTTGTAAGTATGTTTTGTATCGAAGCGATATTTGTAAAATATCCTGATGATAATATACTAAATGTTTAACCCTAAATGGGTATTAATCTATAGGGCACTTGTCAGTTACTCATTAAATGTGGTTAATTATTTTAAATGTGGTAGTAAGGTTATAAAGTTAGGTCAGAGTATATTGATATGTTAATCTTGGTTGTGTTATCTTTTATATCGCTTGTTTGACAACAAGGCATGTGGTGCAGGTAGGGATTCCAATCCTGGGATTTCGGGATCCTAAAATTACAATCCCGGGATCGGTCGTATAACACCCGCAGTGGCCACAGCTTTATCTTAAAAACTATAATATATACAGGGTGATTCACGACAAAGTGCAGAAATTTCGGGAGCTGATTCTACACATGAAAATAAACAAAAAAGGTCATATAAACATATGTCCTAAAATCCTTCGTTTAGCCGCTAGCCACCATTTTGTTTTTTACACGTAATAATGTTTATCTCCGTAATGAATTGATGGATTTACTTCATATTTGGCATGGACCTTTATCACAATAATCGTAATTTCCAGAAAAATAATTATTATTTTCCTATGTCTATTTTCAAAATGGCGGCCATTTTAAAATTTTAAACTCAATTTTCTCAAAAACAGCAAATTTTGTCAAAATTTTATTTCAGACAAGAAAGTTGAAAAATTAAATTATCTAATCAATGATACCAAGTTTGTAAAGATGTAACAACAAATAACGGAGTTATTGGGATTTTTCTGCAAAAAAAAAACATGGGTTTTGCATTATAATTAATGCAAATTTAGGTTATTTTAATAGAAAAATCTCCATAACTCCGTTATTTGTTGTCAGATCTTTACAAACTTGGTATCATTATTTAGATAATTGAACTTTACAACTTTTTTGTGTGAAATAAAATTTTGACAAAATTTGCCCTTTTTTGAGAAATTTGAGTTTAAAATATTAAAATGGCCGCCATTTTGAAAATAGACATCGGAAAATAATTATTATTTTTTAGAAATTACCATTATTGTGATAAAGGTCCATGCCTAATATGAAGTAAATCCATCATTTCATTACGGAGATAAAAATTATTACGTGTAAAAAACAAAATGGCGGCTAGCGGCTAAACGAAAGATTTTAGGACATATGTTTATATGGCCTTTTTGTTTATTTTCATGTGTAGAATCAGCTCCCAAAATTACTGCACTTCGTCGTGAATCACCCTGTATATCGTATGGTTTATTTAGCCAGCCACCAAGTTTTAAGACCAATAATGTAAATTTCGCTGCGCAGAGTACCTTAGTCAGTGTATGTAAAAATTGTTCTCTAATATAAAAATATTGATCCCTCCTCATAGAGCTAAACTCAGGGATTCAGGGCGCTAAGCCAAAACTGTAATAAGAAGTTTGAAGTATGATTTCATCAGCTCGTTTTAAATTTAATTATATTAAATAAAATATTACATGTTTATTTTAAATTTATATTAACATCATAATTTCTTAATTAACATAAACAAAGATATGAAAATGAAAAATGTTTTTCAATGTGTTTTGCCTAACCTTATACTGCACTAATAATATTAGTAGCAAAATATAACACATGAAGGATATTACGACAATAAAATTGGTATTGCATCATCCTGACAAAAATTCTTTTCGGGACAAAATTTGCGTTTATAAATTTAATAGACGCACATAACTTAAGCAAACTTGTAAAAAAAACGAATAAACCTTATTCTACAATGTAAAAAATGTACAATTATAATAATAATAGTAATGTTATAGTAATACGAGGGTGTGAGGCGGGACCGAGGTTCAATGATGATAGCGCGGGCGCACGTGATGTTTAAACAAAGGTGCGTTGTCCCTGGAGCGACTCGTGCGATAGTCGCTAATCACGTGTTGTCCATGAAGCGATTTTTATAGAGCGATTCTGGTGCATTGTTATGCTAAATTGCGAGTTTTAAATGTACCATGAGTTTGAAGCAGAAATAACACGAAAAATACCTTTCAGTTCGGTTGAGGAAGTTGATGACGAAGACATCATGGAATAGCTATTTGTGTAATAAGAGCGTAAAGTACGTTATTGCCACTCGAGAATTGTGGATGGCCGCACGAAGCGTCAGCTGAGTGCGGCCCAAAAATTCGAGAGCGGCAATGACTCTTTGCGCTCGTAATACACACAAGATTTTTCCTACCAACATAATTGTTACATATTACATGTTTTATTGTATATAAAATGTCATTTAGATTATTTTTGATTTGTTTCTGTTGGAACATAATGTAAACTAGCAAACATAACCTCAAACTAAAAAAGAAGCAATTACTAAACGACAACAATGAATAACAGCTGTAGCATGGTTTGTAATAACAGCTGATTCAACATTGCTGTTTGATCTAGCGTGCGGTAAAGAATCATTGCCGCTCTAGAGCGGGAAAGAACGGAAACCGGAAATTAACTGTTTTGCATAGGGGTTACAGGTGTGGCAATGCAATTATTTCCATGCAGTGGTAGGAAAATGTTATTTGCACCACGAGTTGGTACTCATGACATTTTTTTAACTAGACAAGAAGGCTATTTTAAGAGTATTTATACTTATTTTATACTAATTTATTTATTTATTTATTTATTATTATTATTAGTCTATTTTTTTTAATGGGAATTTGTTTTACATCCAAACCGACGTTTTAGTGTCGTTGGATAGATAGGGCTTTTCTACCGTTGTTTTCGCCAAAAGTTGATGAGAATTGTAAAATGAGGGCACTATCTAAAATTTAAATGTGAAATTTACCATTAGAATATTATTATTGGGATTAGGTTGAGAATTTAACATCTAGGCTATACGTAGCAGGATCCTACAGTGGTAAATATACTAGTTTTGGGTGAATTAACCACTATTGCATTGGTCGGAGAACTAAACGCAATATATCTTTAGCAATGACACGTCATATTTCAAATTAAATTGCTCGATTTCGAGCAATAAGTACACTAGTAATGTAAAAGCCGTTCCTGGAAGCTTTTTAATCTTCAATTGCATTTCGTCATTCTTTGAAGAAATTACGATTTAAACACGTGAAAAATCGACAAGAATCGCTCCGCGACTGCGACTGAGCCTGCCCTCAGACCAGACTCGCTACAGTCGCCAGCGATAGTCGCTAGCCGCACCAGTCGCAGTCGCGTCAAAGACAATGTTCTCCTTTGAAACAACGCTACCACGTGCTGGAGCGACTGTCGCTTGGCATTTTCCATCAAGTTGAATCATCATTCTGTACAACATTTTCTTAAATAGGTCTTGTCGTGGTGAGAGCTGAGAAGCAAATGATTATTTATTCAAGTATCACATCCTTTTTATTAACTCACATTCAACACGTGATTCTTTAGTTGTAGTTTTGTTTGTCAAAAGTTATTCAACATTGGTAATACTTTTGGAACTTGATGTTATGTTGACCAGTAGGCGATGAAGAAGTTGTAGGTTGTGTAGAAATAAATATTTCATCATGGCAATATTTTGTTTTAGTGAACATCCTTGTATTAGTAGCACTAACATCAACAGTTAAGTGATAACCACCGGTAAGTAAAACTCGCATTTCGTTGGTTAAATCTTCGAGTTGTTCAAAAGTTGTAATGGTGTTGGTATCATAAGATGCACACTTGACTTTGAGAGACATCTTTTAGTTTTTATATTAAGAGATAGAGTGAGCGAGATGTGTACGGTACGAAAGGTAGTCGTAGACTGATGAATTTCACAAGTAGATTTTCGCTTTTATAACCACACAAAAGTGGGTCAAGGTCATCCCGTGGAATTTTTAAAAAAGCAACATATTGTAATGTACAAAGACATCACAATATGTTGCTTCTTTTAATTTTTTTTGTTTTTTCTTTATATCATATTTATTGAAAAACAATTACAAACAAATAGTTACAATGTTATGTACAAACTAATCAGTAGTAGGTGTTACATGAATAGTTAGTTCAGTTGAGTTGTTTCCACTTGGTCCATGCGAAACCAAATAGAGTACGCCGGGTTGAACTACACGAAGATCTTCATTTTGAAGAAGTTGTACAAAACGTGTTGGTAGGAAGATCTGAAACTTTGGTTCGTCACCAACTGTATATGGAGCCTCGCTCAATCTGCAATTAATAGCATCACCCACTGAAGTTTCCATTTTCTTGATCGTATGAATGATGTAATGTTTTTCTTCTTTTAGTTCAGAACATTTCTTCGTAGGTAGAATTGATGATTTAGAATGAGCGTTGAACTGATCGACCAAATTTTGAAGTAAGTTCTGCGATGCCATCTTGATGTTATTGTTAATTTTCTTGTTAATAAGAATGTCCGTTGGAGATGTTGTCTCTTCGGAGGTTCGAGTAATACTCATGCTGCGTCATGGTAGCGCTCTCACTTTTATAATCGACACTACCCCCACCACTTTGTTGAAGGAAATTATTCAAGCGGTAGGCATTCTTTAAAGCGCACTGCGACCTTCGATGTTTCAAACTTTTTGATGAAATACAAAGTTCGTTGAAGTAGCATTGGAAATTCTTATCAATTATTGCATTAATCACTTCGTTGCTTGTAAATGATTGTATCCAATTTTCTTTTTCCAATCCTCTTGTGTAGATAATTTTAAACTCTTTGCAATAATGATTCATAATGTGCGGCATCATGTTATAATTAATGAAACCTTCATCCCATCTTAAGTTGTGAAAATGTTTGTTCAACCATTTGTTTGTAACTTTCGCTTTAGTTGTTAGTCTATTAAATGGTACTGGAGGTTTGAACAAATAATGATAAACTACTGATGTGTTCATGTCCAAGATTACTAATCCTTTAATAATAAAATTACCATCATTTCCTCGGAAAGCTTGAAATTCAATTTTCCTCTTTTAACTTCCATTATGTGTGGCGAATTAGAAAACGAAACCCGTTTATTCATGATGAAGTCTTATTAACAACTGGCTTAAAAATTGAATTAGCCGACGTTTATAACAAACGGGATTGTTCTTCTTCTTTCACTTCTTGTGCCACTTCATCAATATTAAAATTGGTGTGATGGTTGTTTAATTGTCTCCACATTTCAACTTCTTGAGGTATTCTATTAAAGATTGAAGTATCCACGGGACTGTATAAAATTGGAACAAAAGGTTGTTTGTCCAATGTATCGATTAGATAGTCTTTAATTATTGCACTTGAAAATATTAGTTGTTTCAAATATCTGGTGACGGGACCGGTAGTACAACTTAAAGTGTAAAATTCTTCTTTAGTGAAATATAATTTAACATTGTGTGTAGTTAAATCTCTGAAGCGAACAATTTGTCTTCCACGATGTTTTACTATATCAACCTCAATATTTGATTCTAATAAACTTAATCTTGTTCTTCTTCCAAATGTGTTGTTACTTAAATAGCACTCCAAAAGATGTAAATGTTTCATGAGAGATTCCCAAGTAGTTTCACTGAAAGTAACCATTTTGTTTCCATGATTTAAAATAACAATTGGTAAATAATCCATTGATTTTAAAATTCCAACTGATATACTTTTTGTCATGCATGAAGAAATTGGGTAGATAATCCGAAGAAATACTTCTGTTGAAATATTGGTTGTAATGTTAACTTCAACCTTCTTCCTTTTTACTTCTTTTTCAGCTTCTTCTTCTTCTCTCTTCTTATGTTTGTTAAACTTTAGGAACTCGTCCATTTCTCGTTCAACTTGTTTTTCTATATCTGAACTATTATCATCCATTAGAGGTGTATTTTCTTCTCCGTTAGTAGAATTCATCTTGCGAACGATGTTTCCCATACGACGGTTGAAGATAGAATGAAGTTTCCACTAATTATTTTCCCGCTTTTATATTTTTCGTAAAATCCTTGAAATTTATACAATTACATAATTCTTTGTTTTCAACTTGTATTTTACAAACGAAATTCTAACCTCAAAAGTTAAGGTAGATAATTCTAACCTCAAAAATCTGCAGTCATTGTATTAATTCTTCTTAAAGTACATTCTTCACAATTCCGGTTAGCGGTGTGTAAGTAACTATTTTATCATGTAGAATTAGACAATATGCCGAAGTTCCATCCGCTATTGGTTCTTCAAATTCCATTTCAATTTTTATATCCACACTTGATGATTTTACCGATTCATCTTGTTTTGAACAATCGATTACAATTATTGGAGCCTTGGAATAATACTGGTCAGGTGATAATAGTGGTGTATTAGTCTTTCCATAATATGACGATTGAAATCTTGCATACATATCGTATAAAATGGAAAAACGTTTTTTGCTGAACATGACATTCAAATTGTCATACGGAAAAAATTGAGAGTTTAAAAAAACTTTACAATTCTTTATTTTACAGTGATCAAATTGACCAGCGTTTGCAGTGATAACATCTTTTCGCTTAGTTTGAAAACCGAGTATTATGTACCTTGCTCGTTCCAAGTAAGTTGATGTCTTGACGGTCCATGTTTGTCGTTCTGTCTGAGGTAGTGTAGGGTATTCATGAAATTCCCAACTTCGGAATGGCATCACAATATCACGGTAAGATTTTAACTTTCTCAATAATAGGATTCTATGTTCATCGGCCAATCTTACATGAGGTACTCTCCAAACAACTTTATCCAACTGTAGTTGCCATTCCAGTTTATCTTCCGTAGTTGCAGGGTCTGCAAGTATTAAGTCCTTATTAGTTGAAGATCTGAGTAATACTATTTCTTGTTTGACATTTATTATTACCCGTTTGTAATCTTCAGCGAATCCCAAAAGCAATCGTAAAGGTACATGAAAATCAAAGTGACCGTTGGAAGCTGGTGTTATAGTGTCTTTATCGGGGGCAACCCATCCGGCGGTGACTATTGAATTCTTCTCATGCGGTGTTAATGATGTTAATCCTTTCAATGTCGTTGTTAAACCAACCTTTTTTGTTGAATCATCCGTCACCCCTGATATTTCATAACTTATTTCATCAAAAAGATATGCCATCGGGTTATTTATAAAAGGAACTGTTGAAGCAGTTTTTCCATCCAATTTTAATACCCGTCCTTCGATGTACAAGTAACTTTCACACGGTAACGTGTAAATATCTTGTTGTTGAATGGGAATCCTTATTTCATCGTTATTGTTTAATTTTGATTAAGTGTAAGGGTTGTGCGTGTGATATTCCTTCTCCCATAGTGTTTCGTCGAACGTTGGTCCTTGAGATATATCCAGGATATCCATCGCTGTTAAGTTTCAATCCAATCTTCTGTAGAAAACGAATGTTGTCCGATGTTAACTCTTCCAATATCGAGGAGCTACTGAGCTCCCGACTCTTCCGTTGCGGTTTAAATGATAATCCCATGTTGACTTTTATGTTGCTGCTCTGATGTGTATCCGTATAGTAATTGTTTCTCCTCTAAAGTCAACACTATGACCGTCTTGATCCAATATGTTCAGTACGATGTCTGAAATGAAACTGGTGTTTAACGGCAGGTATATCAAGTTTTGTGGCTTCTCAACAATTTTAAAACCGGGGGCCACTGTTGGATAAAATGTATGTAAAATATGTTGATTAACTCCATGTCTATACGATCCGTGTATAATGTTGCACGTGATATCGATACTATTTACTTTCAATATTGTTACAGTTGAATCACCTGAATGAGTAGTTCCAGGAGTTAAGATTTTCTTTTTTGTATCTGTAAATCCAAGTAAACTGCCAATCGACTGTTCCAAGCTGACATCAATATAATGTTTCGAAGTTATTTCTGCTTTTAAAGTATTATTGTTTCCTTTAACGGTGATATTGTCTTCTCCGAGTTGTTTCTGTAATAATTGGTTTATATCATCGATTTCATAAGCTCCAGTAGGAAATGTAATTATTTTCAATTCTGAGTATTTTCCTGCAGCATCCTTAGTTTCATAATAATGTAGTAAATTGTTCTTCCCTTCCGTAACATTGGGAATTGAGTTGTAGGTAGTCAAATCAAGTAATGCCGCTTCCCATAATCGTTCCTTGGATAGACGCAATGCTGGGAACAGCGTACTTTTCAATGTGGATGAATTTCCACTCAGTGACACTGTATACGATGACATCTTAAAGCTGACTGACACTCTTCGCTAGAAACTCCAAACATAAATGCCCACATATTTCAGTATTGTTAGGTTGTTCTCTTTTGTAATTGTAAAAAATGTTTTTGGAGTTTCGAAAATAATGTTGAAGTTCTTTTTTCGGTGGTAGATTGCCAAAACTGTCAAAGTAGTAAACGGTTTGTCCGAGCTTTTTATAGCATACCCAATGAGTGCCTGGACCATAGGTGGAATCCAAATTTACTATTCCAGTTTCATTTTTCCATATTTTAGTTGGTAATGCATCTTTCATAAAAACTCCTCGAAAGAATGGTATTTTCAAACATTTTACATAATCATTTAACTGATGATTTGTTAAGGCTTTATTTGGAATTATCAATTGATTCTTCTTATTTAGTACACACGGTATGGTTTTAGGTATAAACCTGCTCCGTTTTTTACCATTTGCCAAACAGAAGTCTTCTTTACACTTGCCTTACGAGTTCTACGACGTCCTTTTTTAATATTTCCACCTCTTTTAGGAGCGTTTCTCTTTGCAGGTCTTCCTCTGCGGCGTTTTCCACCACCTAACTTTGCTTTCGTCTTCATGGCTGTAGTTACTGCCCAAGCCGATGCTTTTTCTGCAATACTTGCGTCACTTGATTTTACTCTTTGCCAAGCTTTTTCCGCTAGAATTTTATCCGCTATTGATCTATTTGTTGAATCTTTATACTTTGAATATGCTATATCGTGTTCTTTGCAAGCTTGATCTAATTTATTAATTCCAGGATCTCCTCTTGCTAAACGTTTTGCCAACTTAGTTCCGGGTCCACAATATTGATAACCTCCGGGCAGATGTAATTCGTATGGTAAAGCGTCTATCGCTCGATTTACAACAGCACCAACTGGAATCCGTCTGAGCAGGGATAATGCAGCTGATGTTATACCACGTCCTCTCTTGCCAATGTCCTGACGACGATTGAACGATGCGGTCTTCATTATGCTGTTTTATGTAACCAACGTCTTCACTTTATGAAATACTTTATGATAATGAATCCTTTTTTGTGTATTCCATACTTAAATATTCACAAGCTTTACCCATATATATCGATGATTGTATCTTTAATCCATTTTTCTCTCTTAGCACCTTCGATTTTATCGTGATTTGATTTACCAATAATATGATTATGCATATCAACAACTGCATTACCTACAAGATTCATTACATACTCTACATTAGTAGCATCTTTGTAATCTGTTGGATTATCAAGATTTGTGATACGTTTACCATTACATGTATACACAGATGGATCGTTATTAGAGGTTGCTATAACTTGATTAATAGTAGCAACATCATTCGGAGCTATTCCTGCTGATATGTTAGATATTCTTCTATTTTTACCATCATATAAGTTATTTATTTTATCTAAAACTATAGTTTGTTTCACAACAACACAATCATTATCATCTTTACCAGATTTTACATGGGTTAATCGTCTACCTCCACATATAAAGTTAACACCAGTAGCTGATAGTTGTGGCACTTGTGTTAAAATAACAGCATCATGTTCTTCCGTGCCTAAACTTATATTTGACAATCTTTTATTTTTTCCATCCCACTTGTCATTTTTTAGTTGTAGTTAGGTAAACTTTTCACTTCCTTGCATAAACTCATCACCTTTCTTTGACACTACCTGATTTTGTTTAACAAAAGCGGATGTTCCTTTTTTCAAGCTTTCATTCATTTGTCTCACGGTAGCAGCATCCGATGGAGTTGAACCATCTTTCAGATTGGACAACACTTTTCCATGACAATCAATAACAGCATCATTATATAAAATACAATTATCTTTAATATATTTTATATTAACACCATCACTTTCTTCTTTAGGATATCCAATATCGTTTATAGTATATTTATAAAAAGAAAATCCATCCTTTTTCTTTTCTGGTATTACAGAGTGCAAATAACGCTTATTGATTGTATCTGTATCATCAGTTGGATCTGCCACATTAGTTATTTTATAATTTAAAGCATTGTACATTTTTCCACTTTTAGTCTTTTGCAACAGTAAAGCGTAATCCATCGCAGATAGCAAATAGCCTTTATTAACAACATCTCCATTGTTGACTGGTTTTGCAACATTAATAACCCTGTGAGATTTTGCATCATACAGTTGGTTGTTGTCAAGTTTTAAACTTGTAGATGTTTCCTCCTTCACTGTTTTTAAATTTGTTGCATCTCCATCTTCTTCTGGATCTCTCACAAACTTTAAACGTTTATTATTTATGTTATAGTCACCTTCGGGTGTTTGTGGTAATCCACTTCTTTTTCTGTTTTCTCCAACTTGCACTCCTAACGCGGAGTATCGTCCGAACTTGTCGACGCTCATGTTAGAACTGACACATTATACGCCTGCAACTCTTATATATCCGCGGACAATTATTCAATTATGCCGCGATTCCTGAGTTCGTCAATCAGAGCTACCCATTCATTATTTAAACCTGTATGACCAGCTTCCATGGCTTCATGCAATAATCTCATTCTATCAACCAATTTATTGATGTCGTTGTAGTAAATCACATTTGTATTGTATAGATTTTTCATCAATCCTTTACCAGATGTTGAAGTATCTCCTTTGCTCTTTTTACCATGTTGTTCAAGAAGTGATAAATCCATAAGTGATAAAGATTTTCTTTTCAGTGGTTGTCTCACCGCTGGTGCAGTACGTAATGTTGGCAATTTTCGTGGAGGAAACAACTTTTTTATAACGATGTTATATTTTGTTGCACGTGAACGATTAATCATTGCATCCTTTAAGTAGTTTCTTTTATGAGCGTTAGTATTTTGTAGAATCTCCTTAAAACACTTAAATCTTTGGATGAATATCTTAGTGGTATGTTTTTAAAAATTAATTCATATAATCCTTTTGTTCCTTTATATCTATGCTCACCAATAATGATGTAATCGTCTTGTGCTATTTCAAGCTTTGAATTGCCAATCTTCAATTAATTCCCATCAATTCTTGCTCCGTATACGTGTGATCTACTCAAATTCGGGTTTGGTTTCATGTCATGTAGCATTTTCATTATATATTTTCTTCCAAGAGGTCCATGTTGTAATATATCGCTACTCAATTGAGTTAAATTTGGAATAGATTGTTCAGCTTCAGGTATTGGCTGTTCTTCTTCCTTTTCAACAATTGGTTCTTCTTCTTTTGTTTCTTCTTGCTCACTAGCACTTGTATATGAATCATCATCTTCTTCTTTTTTTAATGCTTGTACTTCTTGTTTAGAAACTGGTAGTAAAACATCTCCTTCATAACGAGGTTTACCAATAGTTTCTGATATCTGTTTTAAATATTCCGTAATAGGTTTAAATGTAGTCTCTAGAAATTCTTCTCTTTCACTTAAACCCATCCTCAATGCACGATTCTTCATCCTAATAGAATCACTGAGTGATTTTATTTCTTTCAATAGTTTTTCTTGATTCACCATGTTTACACTGTGAAGTTCAACGTGTAACTAGATGTAGCATCGGTAGTTCAACACATAAATACAAATTTATCCAACCCTATACGATATCTACCATTTTTAATATCTTCTTCCTTCATAATAACGAGAAAGCTATATTTCTCATTCCATGCTTTGCCACACATCTCTTTAAATTTGTCAAATGGCATATCCGCATTTACATGATCATTATATATATGCTTTAAATTTGTTTCATCTTGCTTGAAGATGATCAACATATTTGCATTGTCTCTTATAAGTTGTTTTGGAATTTTACTGTATGTTTGACCAATATAAATGCTATCAATATTATGATGTCTTCCCATAGCAAAATAATTCCTTATTGTGTCATGATTTTCACAAGAAACATCGTCAAATATAAAAATAGAAAATGGTTTTGCTTCATTTGGTTGCATAATTGTTTCACTGGCATTAAACTTGTAAAAATTCACTTCAGGTACACTTGCAAGTACTTTATCCAATAATTGATATTTTGGTTGTTGCAATGATTTTGAAAAAATGTATATATTGTTAAAACGCAATCCCTTAGGATTAGTTATAAGGTTAAAAACAACATTAGTTTTTCCACAATTTGAAGGACCAGTTATTAAACATCTTATCGTATTTGGTAGTAATTCACCATGTTTTCCATGATTTAACTTATCATTGTCAACTGTCAATTCATCAATGTTATTGATATTAAATCGATCTTTTTGTTGTACAATCTCCATCTTGTATAAAGGTTAAACACACAATGAGCTATTAAACAACTATACTAAGTCTTTTGAAGGAATCCAAGAGTCTTCACTTTTATCAAACCCTAACCACCGGACTTTAACCATATCCTTTTCCCTTTGTAAAATCTTCTCGACAAGATATACATCACCGACTGTTGATTTCAACAATTCGTGTCCGTAAAATCCACCTTGAAGTAATTCACCCTTGTTATCCTTTAATAAATAGGTTTCAGGTATAGTTTGTTGCACTTTATAAATTGTAAATACTTCATTAGTCCAATTTGGTAGATATCTTTTACTGAATACACCTTTGTATTTGCTTATACGAACTTTATCGTTGACCTTGAACTTCTTTGGTTGCAATTTTTCCAATTTCGGTGTTGTATTATTTTTAATGCGTTGTAATACAATTTTGGCATTAGCACTATTTACCTGGATAGGTTTCATTCCAATGGTACGATGATATTTGTTGTTATACTCTTTTATAAGTTGTGGTAATATGTCATACCACACGTATGATCCTCGTTTTGAAAATTGTTTATACATCGCACCTTTTAATGTTCTATTGAATCTTTCAATTATTGAAGCTTTAACTTCAGAATTTGTAGAATAATGATTTATTTGATATTTCTTCATCAAAGCTCCAAAGTCTTTATTAAAATATTCTTTTCCATCATCGGTCTGTAGATGTTTAATTTTAAATTTATTTCTTTGTATTGTGGTTTCCATAGCTTTTGTAACGCTTTTACCAGTCTTATCCTTCAATGGTAAAGCGTCAGCTATTTTAGTAAAACAGTCTATAATTGTTAAAATATATTTAAATCCTTTGTTTAATTTACTGTGCGGTATCATTTCAATGAGATCAGCTTGATAAAGATCATTCATTCCTTTAATGATTGTACTTCTTCTTGGAAATCTTCTTCTTGCTGGTTTATGTAGTTCATAACTTTTTGATTATCATCGCATACGTGTTGTTATAAGCACTAAATAAAAAACACAATTTACGTCATACAACACTTTATTGATTGAAATTTACATATTGGTAATATATTTCAGTGATCTATGTCACCATCTTCACCTGAAGATGGTGACATAGATCACTGAAATATATTACCAATATGTAAATTTCAATCAATAAAGTGTTGTATGACGAAAACTGTGTTTTTTATTTAGTATGTAGTTTATTTACAATCTTGTCCTTCACACTTTCCATCTTCAGATGTTGCTTGTACACCGCTTGTAAAAATACTGATCCATAGAATAGTTTAATCTCATTTATATAGTTTGAATATAGGTCAAGGCCATTTCATATTAGTGTAAAAAAGAGGGAACATGGCATTGGGCTTGCCATGTCCCCTCTTCTTTACGGAAAGGAAAAAAGGAAGAAGGTAGAGGACGAAGAATAGGTTTACTGGTCGGTAGGGTTCAAGGAGTAGTGGCCGAATGGTAAAGTATTAATTTTATCTTCTAAAATATGGCGCTTGTCATCTTTGTAGCTTAATGCCCACTTTGTTTGTTTGACACTAAAAAGTTGATGATTATAACTTCTAATAGTGTTGAACGTTGCAGTTGTTTCAACATTTTCAAACAAACATCTTTTATAATGTTCAAACTGTACGTTCTTCTTCAAAAAAGAAGTTTTTATTCCTTTGGCCTTCTTCGTGACTTGATGTTCGTTCCTCTCGTTTATGTACAGTTGAAACGAATACAGTTTGGACATTAATACTACAATTTCCATCATCGGCACACCATTTGTTTCATCTTTAAATTTTCCCAATACTTTCTTGTTTCTGTCATAGTCGTAATTTGGATGATCCTTAGGATAATCGGAAAAGTCAAAATCATCTTTATATATAAAGGTGCGTAGATCTTCATATATGTCATTGGTTTTAATCCAGTAAATTAGTGCATCCGTATCCATATATGCAATACCAATGTTCTCTCTTCCATAATAGTTAACCATCTTCTTATAATGAAACTCGTACATATGTGTTTTTGAAATATCCAAGATTGACATTCCAAGATATAAAGGGCGATCCGTTTCAACTGACTTCTTGTTCATGGAAATAACGACTAGATTTTCATTAATAATTTCAGATGAACCAAAGTTTGGTTGTTGCACCAATTTCTGTAATTTTACTGGATCAGTTACCAATTTGATATCCTTATGTTTCCTTTTGTTTTCCAAAGTCTTGCCAAATATTGCGTTGTTCATTAGTTTAAAAAAATCTTTTTGAAAACTTGATGTAGCGGCAGCTCTTCTTTTTGTGTTGTTGTCGATGTACGGTTTTAACCAACAAGATTGAGAAAATTGTAGTACTCGATTAATTTTTGTAATTCTCAATCCTAAGTCTAAAGCCTGTTGTATCATCCAGTAGTGTCCGACATACCGAGACTTGTCGGTTAAAGTCATCAATAATTTTGGCCATCTTCCAGTAGGGGAGATTTCAGTCATTGGAAGAAGTGGTAAATCATAATGATGATCGTGAAGATGTTCAGGATATTCAAAATCGACGTCAAAAATGTAACCAGTTTCACCATGCTTCGGTATATCCATTATGTTTCCAATCGATTCTGGGTCTATCCATTTGAAATTATCATATGGAAGGGGATTCGACATTGCCCATCCGTATAAGTTATTTGCATCAAAATAATCCAGGAATGTTGTTGGTTTTGATGCATCATAATCGGGCAGATACTTGTTATTCGCCTTAACATGTCTGGTTACACTTTGCGTCAATCCCCCTCGAACTCCTGATTCTAACATTAAAACCATATCTATATCAGTAAGAAGTTGTAATTTATAATTTGTTTCTTTCAACATGGCTTGCCATGCTAGTCCAGGTGAAGTGTATGAATGAAGAGGGTCCAATCCATATGCTGCAAAACACGTATTTCTAAATTCTTCCATTATATCACATAGTAAAGTTACATCTAATTTAACATAAAAATCTGAATATTCTCCCAATGTTCTAAATCCTAATTCGTTCAATACTCTACATGCATGATCATAGTCCTCTTGAGATATATCCATGTCGTAAAGTTTACTTTTGAATTCTTCTTTTGCTGGAAGTGATGTTTCATTAAATTTTTCTAAACTGTCTATGTAATCATATGGGAAAACACCTTTCCGAAGTACCAGATCCAGTTTGTCGCTATTTACAATCTTCTTTGTTTCGACAAAATCTTGTTTCCTTAAATTTTCAGAAAGTTTGGACAAACTCGACGGCATAAATCGGTAGGAATCCAAGAATCTTAGTTTGACGTTTCCAACTGTTTTGGGAAAACTTATGAATTTTTCTGAAGTTTCAGCCAACACATCTATTGAACCGTTGTCTCTTCCTAATTCAGGTATTATAAAATGAGCATCATACCCGCTGAGGTTATGCAGAACCACAGGAATAAATAGTGGTAAACGATAGCTCAAGTTGCATTTATTACAAGCAGCACCCCTATAATAACCTGTGAGGTGGTCATGATCTTTAACTTTATAATTCTCAATAGTAAAATCATTTTTGCACAAGAAACAGCGAGTTGCATTTTCATGTTGAATTTCTTCTTCTTCGTCCATCGGTTTCATTGGTACAATATTTGTATATAATCTTTGCATATTTCCAGCTATTGAATATAAGTGATCAAGAAATATTTTTTCTGCATTTTCACCACGATATACTAAAGGTTCTGAAGTTAATCCATATCTGTTTAAATGTTCTTCTGATAATGTTGATTTGACCATTAAACAAAAACTGTTTGGTTTGTGCATTTGATACTTGACACTTTTTCGAGCTTCACAATTTTCATCTTCAACAGGAATAAGCGTTGATTCAAAGTCTGCATACACAACTAGAGGGATACGGTATTGATGATGAACCTTTTGAAATGTAACAAATGCTTTGCTTTCCGAAGGTAAATTAATCTTTGCTTATTGTTACATAACCTTTTGTGCTCTTGTAGCCATTCTCTTCCATGTACTCCATCTCGTTTAAAATTAAAACATCTCTTGCAAATTAACTTTCTGTGTCGATCTTTAGAAAGCTGCTTGTTAACAAGAGAGTCGAATTTTTTTATGTACACATAGTGAGACACATCACCTCTTGTTAGTAATAGTAGATCCGTATGATCTGGTAGCTCTTCTTTTGCCACACGTAAAGGATACACTTTGTTTGAACTATCTAATGCAAAAACATTAATAGACGTGCCAGGATTTTTCT
This sequence comes from Neoaliturus tenellus, assembly GCA_030545055.2. Taxonomy (NCBI): domain Eukaryota; kingdom Metazoa; phylum Arthropoda; class Insecta; order Hemiptera; family Cicadellidae; genus Neoaliturus; species Neoaliturus tenellus. The sequence goes on from CM061535.1 coordinate 30,634,548, forward strand.
TCTCAAATCTTGAGATATCTTTTAAAGAATTAGGGTATGTTATTCCTTGAAAATTGTACCTGTGTCTTTCATTTTCATATTCTTGGTTAGGTCTATGTGCATTTCGTAATACAAATTTTGATGTCATCGCATAGCGAAAACATTCGTTATCTTCATTCTTGATATTAATACAAGATTTTGTATCTTCAATTATTTTTGGCAGAGGAATGTAACTAGATCCCATTAGTCCATATCCATGTTTGTGAACTCTTATATCTAATCCTTCAATACTTGTAAGACTCCGTCCGGATCCTCTTCCTTCGTGTTCCTGAATTTTGGTTAATATTTCTTCTATACAGTTTTCAACTATTGAATTAATGTCTGAACTTTCCAAGATAGTTTGTTTTTTTGTTATGAATCCTCTTGGTGATAATTCTTCTTGTACATTTATAAACATAGCTTCTAGTAGTAAACCAAATTTAAGAAAGTTTAATCTTTTCAATTCTTCTTTTAAATTTTTACTTATGATTTGTTTTGCTTCTCTAATAAATTCTTCTAGCTTCAAGTTTTCATTTTGAATCTTATGATGCATTACTACTTTACCTGGTAATGCAAATACTTGTAGATTCGGAAAAGTAGTTGAAGATGTTGCTGTTATTTCATCTTGTTCTTCTTGTTGTTCTTGTTCTTCTTGTTGTTCTTGTTCTTCTTGTTGTTCTTGTTTTTCTTCTGGGTTGTTGTGAATTAGTTCTTTATGACGGTCTAATAGAATTTCATCGTGAAACGATTCCGAACATTTATCGCAACGATACATGTTGAGATGTTTACTCTTCGAAATTTCGCCAAGAAATGAAATGGGCTCTCACGTTCCTCCTTTTATAACGGTTCCCCCACCACTATTTCATCTTCTTCTTCACTATCCAAGGAAATCAAACAATTTCAACAAAATATTAACCTTCTACAAACTAATTGTTCATTCGTGTTCTTTATTCCCATTGGAGTTTTAGTATATACTTCTTCATATTTAAACTTAAACAAACTTTCCCCGACCCAACTAATTTTAGTTACTTTTAAAACCAAACACCCGCCCTCCAAACATCTGTTAGGACAGATGTTATGGGACAGATGTTGAAAGAACAAATGTTGAGGTGGAAATGGCTAGAGCACAGACACTTGGTTGAACTAAATTTGCGCATAAATTAACTATAGTTGAACTAAAAATCCGCATAAATTAAAAGTTAGTTCAAAACTAAAATTCGACAGTGTTAAAAAAACTCTAACAGTTCAACAAAAATAAATGTTAGTTTAAAACTGAAATTCAACAGTGTAAACCAAATTCTAACAGTCGAACAAATAGGTCAAGGTAATCCAATTTAACGCGAGAACGAGGAATAGAGCACTAAGTGACATGTTAGTCCATTACCACAAAGTGATCTATTCCTCGCTCTCTATTCTACATCTACTTTTTTGGGTTTATTTATATTAAAATGTTCAAATTTTACTATGTAGAATGTCCATTCTTGCTCTTCAACTCTTCGATTGTTTTTAGCAATTGTAACAAATATTCGTTAGTTTTCACCAAAGTCTTTATTTTGCTACATCCAATTTCAATAGAAGGTATTATAAGTTGTAATTTTATAAGTTCAATCTTTTCTTTCTTGCGAATTTCTCTCTTTATTATGTTGTTCCTTATTTTTGCTGAAGATTTAAACTCCATGTTGTTTCTGCTAAAGCCACAATAATAAAAGTCTCTTCAAACAACCTGCATTTATACACATTCCCCCACCATTTTATAATCCCCACTCCTTTCCCCCTTCTTTATAGGATTTGAAAGGGATAGGGTGTAGGGTGGGGGAAGGGTAATTTTGTTATTACACTAGTTGTGCAAGAAAATAGCCGCCAGTGTCCACACCTTGTTCATAGCACTCCATCATAGATTGTGCCCACTGCAACATGCGGTCACTGTCATTTGGTGTGACAAGGAAAGAATGACTATCGCCATACAATATAAAAGAGTCAATTCGTACATAACATCCTGAGTCCAACCATTTATTAGCTTTAGCCATAAACTTTTCTATTGTATCAAATGGAAATTGTGGATCAATTGCTATGACTTTACGTTCTTCACTAAGTTCAACAGTATAATCATCATCGTCCTCATCATCTTCACTTTCACTGTTGTTACTTAAAGTGTCTTCAGATTGTTCAAAAACATCAGAAATTTCGGAAGAATTGAAATTTTCATTCAGATGAGGAGGCATTTTGAAGCAAGAAATATTGTAAACAGGAGAGACGAAACGACAAGAGCGGCGTGTAGAAGAAAATTGAAGGAGTGACCAACGCTTGCTCCGCTTTTATAATAGTATGCAAATGAGGGGTAGGAGCTGACCGTGACCAGTCATCGACCCAAAGGAGTGGGGGGAAGTACTTTTCTTACTACTCGGATGGAAGTAGGTTAGTAGGTCACAAGACTTAGAGTGTTAAAAAATAATGGGGGAGAAACACAACGCTATAACGCATTGTGTTTCTCCCCCATTATTTTTTAAGCAACAATTTGGAAAAAAACTATGTGAATTTACTTTCTACGCCCCCACCTTGTAATACCATCCACTTTGTGTCTGAGGAGATAGTCTTTAGAGTTTAACTCATCAACGGATTTCTCTTTGCGCAAGGATTCAATTACTTTAATATTATATTTTTCGCCGTTACAACTTGCCAAAATGTGTTCGTTGTCAATAACACTTTCAAAAAAATAAATACAACCTCTCTTAAGCCTATTTCCTTTCACACCAATAATTTTGGATTGGTATTCAATAGTGAGGGTTTCTGTCAGTTGTGGTTCAGAAAGGTGTTTCACGACATGTACACGGCAAAAACTTTCGTTTTTAACACATTTCCTCCCACAAGCTGATCCTTTCTTAATTCCCCTAGTGAGCACTTCAGGGCAAGTAGTGGGACGGCTAAATGCCCTACGACGCTCTTCTTGTAATAATTGAAATTGCTCTGAAGGAGCAGGCTTAGGAGCAGGTTTGGGAGTAGGCTTAGTGGATTTAGTTTTATGATAGGTGTGGTCTTCAGGCATAGTAAGTGGTGGGGTAGGAGGCAATGGTGACAGTGGAATGACAGGTGTACTAAGACGATGAAGCAAAGTTTCAAATGAAGGGGTATTAGAACGGGGAGCTGGCTTCTGTGGTGGCGGCATGATGGTTGATGGCGGTGTGGAGTCGTTTGAAAGCGAAGTAGAAGGCGAAGGCGGTGAAAAAATGCTTCGAAGTTTAGAAGTCTTGGTAGGCGGAAGAATAGTGCCAGAAGTTGAAGGTTGGGATCCAAGTTGCTTCTTGTACCAGTCAGGAGGATTTTTCAGACGAAGAGTTTTCTTAGGTGCAGTAACAGCCGTAGTAGAAGTTGAAGTAGAAGTAGAAGTTGAAGTAGAAGTTGTAGTTGGCAGAGATGACATGGTTGTGGCTCCAAGTTCGCAGCGTAACGTCTGGAATCAGAATGAAATGTTAGCCGCAGTCGGTGCGTCTTTTATAACAATATGCAAATGAGAGGGGTAGCAGCTGGCCGAGACTGATTATTGACCTGGGAGGTGGGGGAAAAGGGGAAAGAGAAGCTATTTATTTTAAATAATTCGCATAACTTTTGACTAAAATAAGATAACCAAATTCTTCTTTTACCAAAATATTTGTCTTACATAGACCTTTTCAATGATGTATCGCTTGTCCAAATCCGTCAATCCATTATCAAGTTATAGCCATTTTAATTTTTCAGGTCATGACCGGTCATTCACCCGGAGTAGTGGGGGAAGGAGTGGGGGTAGGAGTGGGGGAAGGGGGGGGGGAATCGACTCCATTTTTTCGGCGGGGGGGGGTGGAGGGGGGGAAGGGGGTCATTGACCTTTCAAAAAGTAGGTCAAGATCACTCAAGACTTATAAAAAACCAAGGTGATGGGAACAGTAATACTGTTCCCACCACCCTGTTTGCCTAGCGGTTCCCACTCCAAACCCACTAGTTACGTCCTGCAAGGGAGGCCCTGGTCCGTCCGCATCAAAGCGTAACGTCCCTGTCCGCATCAAAGCGTAACGCTAAATAGGGAAACTGGAACAGCTAATGCAGAAACGCAACTCTAACCCCACCCAAACTAATCCCACCCATCATATTCCTAAACAAAATGCAAAAAACCTAGTCCGCTACCTACAACTTGCGGATGTCCCACCCCTTCTAAGTGAAGTTCAACCGAACTTCTGAATTTACATTTAATCTACCCCCTATCATCTAGCTGAAAGGCAAAACAACAACATTAATTATTAATACCAACACTTAAAACTAACAACACATCATTCGCAACGTAGTATAAGAAGTTCAAATATATATAGGCCTACTATATATTTGAAACCTCTTGCTGAGTCACCAACAACCTTTCGCTATGAAAGTTTGTTGACGTCTAACGCTAAGATCAGGCTCGTATTGCTCCTCGGATTCTCGAGTAGTGGGGGAAGTTGTTTCACTCCAGTACAGTGTTCAATCCAGTCCAGTTCGCAGCAGTATAAAAGGAAGGCGAAGGAGTGGGGAGCGGCGCATGGGCAGCGACGCAAAACCAAGGTTTGAGGGTAGAATTATCCATGCGAAGTAGCGCTAAAGTGAGTAATACAGGACTAGACGCATGCGCAATAGCATAGTCACTCTTCCGATCCAAAGTACTTGTTGCATGCGCATAGGTTTGAGGTTAGAATTATCGTCGGCGACCGACGATGACCAGGTGACCGGTCATTGGCCTGAAGGAGTGGGGGAAGGAGTGGGGGAAGGGGTGGTAGGGGAAGGGGGGGGTGCTCCATTTTTTCGGCGGGGGAGGGGGGGGAGGGGGGTCATTGACCTTTCCGGTCATTGCCCCAAAGCCCCCTACTTCTCTTACCATCTGTCCGGCAGCTGCCCGGAGTAATTGCCGCTATAAAACCAGGTAGTTGGTCGGCATCTGCCGGCATTTGGCTAGGGTTATTACTGCCTCTATAAAAGCGGATAGTTTATCGCGTCACAAACATTCATTACCTTGCATCCTCGCAGTGATCACCTCTCATTAGTTTTTATTTTATGACTACTTCGTTACTTCTAACATGCAATTTAGCATTCATCAGCATGTGGCTTCCTAGCCACTTTATTAAATGAGTCTAGTTAATTCTAACCTCAAATATTACTACTATAGTGTTCTGTTTCAATATCCTTTACACTTCATTTTATACCTCAGTCTTCTTTTAACTTCTGAATGTAACACATTAGCTATAATGGTTGCACAATGTTTAAGGTTAAAACTTTTGCGAACACAACATATATTACGAAGTACTTCTAAATTTTCAATTTCAAAGTGTAAAACTAATTTAAATAGAGTTAGGAAGAAATACAGTTTTAACCCGTTATATTCTTCTACAACTTCGCAGGTTAAAGTTGACGATAGTGTTATTCACGACATTTTACGTTCTATGTTATGCTTCCACAACTTTGAACTTATTACTCCTATCGACTGTGTTCAACAGGTTTTCCTATTTTACTCCCACCATTCCTTATATAAATGCACTCACCGCAATTCCTACTTCATTATCCTCTATTCTCTTCAGCTAAGCTAGGGTTTGAGGTTAGAATTATCCATGGCGGCCGCCATGTTTAGTTCAGTTTCACCACATAGAGTCGGCGACCGGTTATTGGTCTAAAGGAGTGGGGGAAAGGGTGGTGGGGGAAGGTTGCCATTTTATAAGCCCTCTCCCTAGGTGGCGCTTCTCATTCGATCGCCAACTTTCAAACGATAAACACCTCTCCCATGGCACGAATGAATTATCCCACTATCACCAACTAGTTCAACTTTGAACTATTTCTGGTGGTAGTTGGGTAGGCTTTTTTAAAACTTACTCTGGATGACCTTGGCATATTTTCCAGATCCCAGTTATAAGTTTGAATTTCAATTTTGAACTAACTCTTAATTTTTGTTCAACTGTTAGAGTTTCTTTAACACCGTCGAATTTCAATTTTGAACTAACTTTTAATTTATGCGCAAATTCACCCTAACGCCAACACTATCGCCATCTCCACCCCAACCTATATGGCATAACATATAACTACAGCATCTGATATATACCCTCTGCCCCCACCGGAAGCTATATGACATGGCAGCTGGCACCAGCTGCCCCGGCAGCTGCTCGGCGAGCAGCTGATCTGTGCCAGGAGTGGCTTTTTCCCACTACTCTTGTTCTAAATCAATGGTTTTCTGTAAAAAGATTTCATGTATTTATAACAAAAATGTTAAACTGCTTGGATGTTATAATTACTTTTTATATCTAAATATGCTCAGAATGCTTAAATGTACCCATAAGAGGTATAAGCAGAACATTTTCAAAATTTTATGAAGCATTGAGTAAATATTAAAAAATATACATTGGGGTCCAAGAGACCCCAGAGTTATAGGCCTATTTGCGGATACTAGACTAAGCGTTTTATATGAATGTTAAAGTTTAATTGGACAGGTTATATGATCTATTCACGCAAACAGCAATACTGATTTAATATTATAATAACAATTTTAAGTGAAAAATTTGAAAGACCGGTAAATAAATTCATTTCTCTAAAATGAAATATTCCCTGTGGTGGGGCGGAGGAAATCTCTACAATGAACATCATTGTTGTATTCAGCCAATGGGCGAAGTGTCCGTGTGTCACATGGTTTGCGGAGTGGGGACGTTCTTGTCAGGTCTGAAGACTCATTCTGCACTTGAGTTATATTCGTTAGACATCTCTTGGATCATCGAAGCTGATGTGAGTATCAACTATGTATTTTAGTTTTTAAAATTCAACTAAATAAATATAAGTTTTACCTTGCATTTAATAGGTAAAATAAGTTATTAAAGTTAATAACTTTTCGAAACAAAACCTTAAGATCCTTAATCTTTAAAAATTTATTAAGAACATAATTGTGTTATTAATAATTCAACTAAAGTAATGATAAAGTTGGTTTTTCGAGATATGTTGTAAACCCAACAGTGTGCGGCCGTCTGACTGTCGGCTGTTGCCTTTCAGCCGCTGCAGGTTTCAATTGTTCACAGTACTCCAGTGTGTCCTTTTCCTAAAACCGTTTATCCGTCTTGCGTTTTAAAACTGATATCACAGTGACTAATAATAATATATTTTCTCTAACTCTTAACTCACGAGAAAATATTTAAAACGAACTAAGACCTAAAGACGATGATGTCACTGTCAGACTTTTATTCTTCTTTAGAAAATAACACAATAATATATGTTCTACATCAGTATGACGTGTTTTATTTTTTCAAGTAAAGTTACACAAACTAATACAAAAATACTTTAATCATAAGAATTTTAATGGCTTAAGTTTCATAAAAGGTATTAGTCTATAGTGTTGCTGTTTTACGATGAGTGGGGGTAGTTTTTGTATGATCGACAAGTCAAGTGCTGAGTGATAGCCTATCATCGGCCCGTGTCTGTCTGCGAATCTGCTAAGCTGTCTGTTTATATAGCTATCGAAATCATCCTTCTGCTTCCCGAAAACTGTTTGACAACTTCTTACAATTTGTTCCGCAAGTGAAAGTCTAAGATATTTAGAATTTGTCTTATACAAATATTACTTTGTGGAATATTATGTCACGAACTAAGTATACTCCACAATTCAAAGTTGTTAGGTATACAAAATAATTGGAAAACGAATGTTTCTGCTGGCTTTCTATAAAATAGCATATTAAATATTTTAATCGTGGTTCAAACTATAGAAAGAGGAGTTAAGTTAAATAAGACAAGGAAATTCATTTTTTTGTTTCATGAGAAATATTGTTGAGAAACCTGTGTTTTTATGTCCTATGGATTAACAAAGATTTTCTCCAATGAAAGACTGCCCATTAAGAATCACAAGAAAACCTTAAATTTTAAGTAATCCCTTTGTGTATGCCAAATTAATGGACTCATGTAGTAGAGTAGAATTCCAAAAACATTTAAACTGAAATTGATAACCAAGTCAAAAATAGCAAGAATCAAACTTCGGGTTGACATTATCTTCTGGAAGTTCAACTATGTAATGTGTGTAACAAATTCAGACAGGCTATTTGACATTTGAATTTGGGTCTGTTGCTTATTGCTTTAAATTAAAATGCTTTTAATTATTTACTACATGATATACCTAATCCAATGAAGTTTTCTACCCAGTGAACGGTTTGGAAAAATAAGGTTTATTTTGCTTGTGCAAATTATACATAATTTGAAAGGTAATTGAATCTAGAGCAATACATAATAATCTCGACTTCAAAAGTTCGAATATGACAGAAATTATTGATTTTCAAAATTTACATGTATGAATTTGATTAAAAGTTTGATTTCCTAAAATTTTCGTCTCCAATTGAGGGCAAGTTGGTGGAATTATACTCTTCACATGGCGGATGTAGGTCCTGATAACTGGGGGTGCGACTCTTTGAAAAGTATAAGATATTTGATTATCGTACTAAATTAAAACACCAAATTCAATTTAAATGGTTTGTTTTTAGTTTTTAAGACACTGCTACAGTTTTCTTTAAAAACATTGAACAATAAACACAAACAAATGTGGAAGTATCAAAGAGTAAGTTACTGTTCGGATAGTTACTGTATACAGTGGAGAGTCAATTATTCTAACGCCAATCATCCAGTCAAATATCTAAACCCCTAAACAGCTCTATAACTCGGTGTACAGTATTAAAAAACCAATTGTGAAACGGCAAACATAGCAATAGCGTCTAAAAATATAAATAAATCTGTTCTATTTATTATACAAACCTATAGGCAAAAGTCTGGACACCCCCAGTTTACTTTTTAACACGTTGCAGTAGGAAAACCAAACTTGTCACATGTTTACAAACATAAAAAACAACACTTTTTCATCAACTACACAACTTTGCCTCTGCCCCCAAAATGGGGTATTTTGGGGGCAGCCCCAAATTTTCAAATGTAAACCCCTATTGAGTGACCCCTCATTTTGAACGGTTTATCAAGAGAAATTAAATGGCGCAAACCGGATTTCAATATCTCACCCCTAAACAAAATGGCAGACATTTCAAAATTTGATAAGGGCAAGCAAGTTTAAGTCTGGACACCCCCAATTAATTTTTTAAAGCGTTGCAATAGCAGAACCAAACTTGGCACATGTTATCAACACAAAAAATGCAATTTTTCATCAATTACACAACTTTGCCACTGCCCCCAAAATGGGGTATTTTGGGGGCAGCCCCAAATTTTCAGATATAAACCCCTATTGAGTGACCCCTCATTTTAAACGGTTTATCAAGAGAAATTGAATGGCCTAAACCGGAGGTCAATATATCATCTCTAACCAAAATGGCAGCCATTTTAAAATTCAAGAAGGGTTAATTGACATTCGTTAAAATTAAATTGGGAAATAGCTTTTTTAGAATCGAGAATTTCTGGAATTACTTTAGAATTGAACCTAGTAGCAGATATGAACTAGTAGGTTCAATTCTAAAACAATTCTAAAAACTTGTATTTCTAAAATAGTTATTTTCTGATTTAATTTTAATGAATGTCAATCACCCCATCCTAAATTTTAAAATGGCTGCCGTATTGGTTTAAGATGAGATATCGACCTCCGGTTTATGCCATTCAGTTTCTCTTGATAAACCACTTAAAATGAAGGGTCACTCAATAGGGGTTTATATTTGAAAATTTGAGGCTGCTCAAAAATACCCCATTTTGGGGGTCGGGGCAAAGTTGTGTCTTTAATGAAAAATTGCATTTTTTGTGTTGATAACATGTGCCAAGTTCGGTTTTACTATTGCAACATTTTAAACGATTAATTGGTTGTGTCCAGACTTAAACTTGCTTGCCCTTATCAGATTTTCAAATGGCTGCCATTTTGTTTAGGGGTGAGATATTGAAATCCGGTTTGGGCAATTTAATTTCTCTTGATAAACCGTTCAAAATGAGGGGTCACTCAATAGGGGTTTACTTTGAAAACTTGGGGCTGCCCCCAAAATACCCAATTTTGGGGGCAGTGGCAAAGTTGTGTAGTTGATGAAAAAGTACAGTTTTTTATGTTTTTAACATGTGCCGACTTTGGTTTTCCTTCTGCAACGCGTTAAAAAGTTGACTGGGAGTGTCCAGACTTTTGCCTAACCCTGTATATAGGGTGTCTCACGCAGGGCCGCCGAGAGAATTTTTGGGGCCCGGGCCAGAGTTCCGGTGTGAGGCCCCCCCCTCCACCCGCTCAGCCAATATCCCTACCCGCCGTCCATGGTCGAACCACGTACAATATACACATTCCTTTGGACATTTATTTTGTATTAATGCACACTATCTGCTTTCCTCTCTTTAGTGATTCATAATCATACTAACAATTTAAAAGCTATGAAGCAGTAACAATTTAGTTACAGTAAAAAACAAAAAACAAAAAACAAAAAAAACACCTGAAGATGAGGCCCGGGGCAAACTGCCCCCTCTGCCCCACCCTCTCGGCGGCCCTGGTCTCACGTAAGGTGTCTCAAATCGATTATAGATCATCAGTTTGTCCTACAATCTTGAAATAAAATCATTTCCCCCTAAATTGACCCCAAGGAATAATTTTAAAATATTTTTAACGTTGTATAAATACAGGGTGTTCCAAAAACTGGGGGTCACGGGTTCAAATCTCGGAAATATCAAATACAAACATATGTCATATTTTACATCATTAGAAAGGTCTATTTAATACAAACATTTTGGTGAAAATAGAATTTAATTGTCTTTATTCGTTTCAAAATGGCGTCCATTTTTGTAGCCAAAATCAAAATTTACGGAATACACTGTAATTCTTTTATTATTTCTCATAAATGACTTCTGATTCAAAATACTTATTTGAAATAAGCTAAGCTTTACAATGATATGTCACAAGACCACATTTATTAAAAAAAAATAAAAATTTCCAAAATTTAATATTTTTGAAAATGTTTACATAAATAAAACTTAAAAATTTTAAATACAAACACATGTCCTTTTGTACATTATATTGAAGCCCTCGTTAAACTGAGTAACTTTATAATTTACACTAATAGCTTATCTCTTTTGAATTTGTAGTAATAACGTAAAAATGTCATTATCCCATATGATTTGCATGTTAATTAATCAGAACATGATAGTATGGCAGTCCTTCTTTCATTGTTGCCATACCATTAAATTAACATGCAAGTTATATGGGAGAATGACATTTTTACGTTATTATACAAAACCATAAGAGATACGTTATTAGTGTAAATTATAAATTTGCTCAGTTTAACGAGGGCTTTAATATGATGTACAAAATGACATGTGTTTGTATTTAATTTTTTTAGTATTGTTTATGTAAACATTTTCAAAAATATTCAAATTTGGAAATTAGAAGTCATTTATGACAAATAATAAAAGAATTACAGGGTATTCTGTAAATTTTGATTTTGGCTACAAAAATGGACGCCATTTTGAAACGAATAAAGATAACTAAATTCTGTTTTCACCAAAATGTTTGTATGAAATAGACCTTTCTAATGATGTATAATATGACATATGTTTGTGTTTGAAATTTCCGAGATTCGAACCTGTGACCCCCAGTTTTCGGAACACCCTGTATTTATACAATGTTAAAAATATTTTTTAATTATTCTTGGGGTCAATTTAGGGGGAAATGATTTTATTTAAAGATTGTAGGACAAACTGTTGATCTATAATCGATTTGAGACACCTTACGTGAGACACCCGGTATATTGTATGGCTCATTTAGCCAGCCAACATGGTTTAAGAATAATAAAATAAATTCTGTGGTGCAGAGCACCTGAGTCAGTATAAGTAAAAAACACAGCCTAAATTTCTAAATTGGCCCTGGAAAGGGCCGTCTGGATTTTGTCTGGCAGCTGGCATAGCTGAGAGATCACTGTGTGTGATAGTTCAGCTGCCAAAGTTGTTGTTCGTTTAGCACCACCCGGGGAGTACGTGCAGCTTTAACGGAATGCTGCGGACGCGAACAACAACACCCCCATAAATGGTAAATTATTTTCATGTTTCCAACCACCACCGGTCGCAATTAGTGTGGATAATCGACTTTCTATTGTATAATTTTCATTCATTAGCAGCGTGGATATGCAATAACAAAATATAAACTTAATTTTCAGTGAATATAAGTATGCTGCATATTTACTCTTTTGCAAACTAAATCAATTGACTGTGATGTAGACGATGAGTGGTGCCGACAGGAACAACCCCAACCCCAACTTCAGAGACCAAAACAACAACCAAATAAACCCATGGAATCAATACTTTGACGAAGGTACTGCCCTCGCTTTCAACCACTAACTCCTTATGTTTTAATAATAATAATAAACTAGTATTGCATGTAGTGGCGCACCCACGGGGGGGGGGGGGGCTAAAGGGGCTGTAGCCCCCCCCTCAAGAAAAAAATATTTTAAAAAATTAAGAAAAAATAAACATTTTTTTCATCCACCTACTGGCATTTTGGTAAGTCTTGAGTTTAGCTACGACCATCGGAAAATGGATTTTTTTCCAAAATGTTGGAAATTTCACCCTGATTCCGAAAATGATAGTTTTCCCACGGAAAAGCTTGGAAAATTCCGAAAAATCGGAAAAATCAGAAATTACATTTTTATTCCGAAATACGTTGAGTGGGTATCCAAATTAACCGGGATGTTACGCTGATCACGAATATGTAAAATGTATTTCGATCCGATTTAAAATAAGCCTGAAAATCCATCAGATACTATTTTAAAAGTATATGTCATGTACTCAAAAGACGTGGAATTGTATGTAGAATACAAATATGTATATATTAAATGAACACAACAAACAAGTAGTGGATAAATAGACAAATATATATAAATAGCTTACTGAAACTTACATAAATAAATGAACCACTAACAATGCTTCAAATAGTTTTTATTGATGTACTACTTTAAAATATTAGGTAATATGCAGTACTATATACATAAGTACTAACTTACATCACATATAATCTAAAATAACACTAACATAATTAACATAACCTAACTAACCCAACCTAACTACTAACTTGAATATTAACTTGGTGTATTTCATATAATAAATATGTATATATTCATAATATAACACTTTTCTTGTTATGACTCACATGATGGTTAGGTTAGGTTAGATTAGTTAGCTTATGTTAGTTAGTGTTATTTTGATTATATGTGATGTAAGCTAGTACTTATGTTTAGAGTACTGCCTATTACCTAATAGTTTAAGGTAGTACATAGTAACAACTATTTGAAACATTTTTAGCCTCGTCCTCGTCGTTTATTTATGTAAGTTTCAGGGTATTTTAATTTTATTCATAAGGGTTTTTTCTATTTTTTTCACGACTAGTTTGTTCTATTCAATTAATATATGCATATTAAATTGTATTATCATGCAGTAATAGAATCAAAAATTAGATATGGCATTATAATATGGGGATCAGCAACTCAGAGTTTGATGAAAAGAATATTTGTTTTACAAAAAAGAGCAATAAGACTAATTCAAGGGTTGAAGAAAAGAACATCTTGCAGACAAGCTTTTAAATCATTAGGTATATTGCCATTATATTCATTGTACATATATGAAGTCATAATGTTTGCTAGATTCAACAACAATTATTACATTACCGAATCTATGAGTTTGCATTAGGGGAAAAAATAATTTAAGACAGGAATCTCAAAGGTTATTACTAAACTGTAATCTAGCTCAAAATATAGGCGCTTCTTATTTCAACAAGTTACCTTACAAAATGAAAAATATTACAGACAAAACTAAATTTAAAAACGAGCTAAAAAATTTCTTGATTGATGGATCTTTTTACTCAATAAGTGAATTTAATGAACATTATTACAACCAATCATAATTTATCACAAAATAAATGAATAAACAAAAGCATTAATTATCGGCTTAAATTGATTTACCTTATATAGATTATATTAACTCCACAATATTTTGGCACAGTGTCATCTCAACGTCAGAGTGAATGGATGACTATTGTGCTAAATGCTAAACAACTCATAAGCAAACTCCCACAAACATCATGCTATATCGTAAATATAATTTATATAATACTTTTTGTGTAAAAAAATCAAGAATACTAATCAAGATTTTATAAATAAATATTATTTTATCATCTCAATCAAAATTATTATATTAATATTATTAAAATAATAAACTAGGACATGTTAACATTCCACTACGATATTTAGTTTCACGGTACAGTATTCTGGCGTAGTGTCATCTCAACGTCAGAGTGAATGGATGACTACTGTGCTAGAGTACTGAATTGTTGAGAAAATTCCTACTAAGATAAACACTAATTCAAGGTTCATAAATAAATATTTTTCTATCTCATTAAAAATGTTTAAAATACTATTATTGAACGATTAAATTATGATATATTAATATTCTGTGGGATCTAAAGCATTCAAGCAACCGGGCTGTATAATGCTGAAGGTCTCTCTAAAATAAGTAAACCAAAGAAACTCTGTAATGTTAAATATGCAATGAAAAAAGAGTAATAGATAAATAGTATGCCATAAAATCATACATATGGATTTAAAATTCATAAATAATTCATTTTCCTAACATTTTATTGGGAAATATGACGCATCCCAAGCATCCGGGCTGTAGTGATGCTGATTGTTTCCCATCAATTGTAATTAAAAATATTATTGAAAAAACATGATGATAAAAAATAAAAATATAATGATAAAATATAATGATAATGATAAAAAAATATGATTAATCATGTATATATAGATAATTTACAAACTAATAACATAATAATAAACTTATTCATAAATAACAAATATATACATGATTGCCTTCAATAATAAAATCATAAATATTACACACTCTTTCGTCCTTGTCTGTTTTGTTCTCGGTGAGACGCCCAAATTGAAAAGGAGACCACAGAGAAAGGAGGAAGTTCAAGGAAGTAAGAGTAGAATTAAAAATCAATCAAAATTAAGGAATAGGCAAACAAACCAATGTGAATAAATGTAGAGATGAAGAAAGAAGAAGGAAGAAAGAAGAAAGAAGAAGGAAGAAAGAAGAAGAAGTAGAAGGAAGAAAGAAAGAAGAAACAAAAAAAACAATTAAAAATAATTGAAAGACTAAAAAAGTTTTGAGTATGAAATGAATTAACAATGAATTATCTTGTTGAAAAATCTGGAATTGTGAGTTTTAAATTGTGAAACACATAGAAAGACTTTTGTAAATTCCCATACAATGTAAATTTGTCAGCGGAATAAAATTTATTATTATTATTATTATATTTGTATTCTACACAAAATTCCACGTCTTTCGAGTACCCACATGACATACTTAAAAATAGTTCATCTGATGGCTTTTCCGACATTTTTCGTATTTTCCAGCTTATTTAAAATCGGATCAAAATAAATTACATATTCGTGATCAGCTCGACATGCCAGTTATTTTAAATACACACATGTCGCATTTCGAAGCAAAAAGTTCATTTCCGGGTTTTCCGATTTTCCGGGATTTTCCGAGTTTTTTCGCGAAATCAGCGTGAAATTTCCAACATCTTGGAAAAAATTTTTCCATTTTCCGATGGTCGTAGCTAAACTCAAGAATTACCAATATTAACACATCGAGCACTGAATACTGGTTTGCAGGAGTTACATTTCACTACACTACGAAATAATAGCTGAATTCATGTTCCTAAGAAATGCACTAAAAAAATAATAAATAAAACGTATTTCATAATATGCGCACTCTTGATTTGTTTGTTTCTGGTGGCGGGTGGGAGAAACCCCGGATGGGACAAAAGGGTTTTTTCCTTCCACAACCCAACTGCGAAAGGCCAGCCGCAAACCTCGCCCACTCGCCTTCTAAGGTCTGTGTCAGTTTTTGGCTCATATTGTTTAATTTTTATAAGAAGATTTTGTCAGAATAAAACCTAACATCTTAATCTGCTGGCTTTTATCATTCATTCCTATAATTCCTACACAAAACTTGCATTCAAAGAGCTAAAATAAACTTAAAGTAGGCTAATGCCTTATAAAATCGGGTTTTCTATGGAACTTTTAAAAGTTTGCCGTCGGTTGGCCCAGGGACCAAAAAGCCCCCCCCCCCTCCATAATTATTTTCTGAGTGCGCCACTGATTGCATGACTCCAACGAATGCTCACATTGTCTGGCAGAAAGTAGTGTTACACAAATCATATATCTGTATACACTTAAAGATTAGAACTTCTCTTTTCAGGCCTTCATAGACCTTAGAATAATCCCTAGAATAATTATTTAGGGAAATATTTGTTCCATATATTTTTGTGCATTTTAGTATTGGCTATAGTCAGGGTTGTTTTCATGGTACTTCGTCCTGAGCAAAGAATCTCTTGGAGTTCAGGAAGTTGAGTACAGTAACAATTTACAACAGTTTTCTTTTTATAAATAATACTAGACTGTTTTGGGGAAACCCTTTTTTAATTATTTTATTTCATAAACTTCCATAGACTTCCCCATGACAAACTTTATTTCCAAGACTTACTGAATTAGATTTATATCTTTGTAATTGTAGTCACATTAACTAAAATATTAAAATACGTTAATAGTGATAAGTACTGATAAATAACTGAATAAGAGGACCAGTCAAGTTTCTGCAGATTAATCAGATTGCCTGCAGACTGTCCGAGATTACCTTCATCTACATTATCGATTTATCAAAAGAAGTTTTCTGAAATAATAGGTTTAAATTGATATGATGACTTACTACAGAATCAACTCTGTGGCAGCTTTTTGTCAAACTTGTTTTGCACAAAGACTTGTTCCCAAGTGGTGAAGTATAGAAACAGCCACACTTTTAAAACTTTTAAAGTTTTTCTTTAGTTATCAGGTCAATTACAACGAGAAATATTTTCTTTTTGCTATAGCTACAACCATTTTCAATGGCCTTATATTTTGAGATGTTCTTTTACACATTTTTCATTCCTGTATGTATGATTAGCTGCGAGGCAGGCAAACGCCCGTAGAGTGGAACTGTGGCGGGAGCAGATACGCGAAAGAATAAGACGCGAGGATGAACGCGAAAGAATGAGACGCGAGGATGAACGGAGGCGAAACGGAAATGGGAGAGAAGAGTAACAGGTTTGTACTTTATTTTAGCTTTACGCAATCAATTTTCCTGTACCGTACTATCAGTAAGCCATAATGAAAGGTTGTCCCTGAACTCTCTATTGACCTTTTGAGGGAGTTACCTACAGACAAGCCAAAATATCACATTTAAAATTTCCAAAACTCCATGGATAACCACACAGCCACCATTTTGTATTTTAAAAGAATAGTTTTTAATTTGAAAACGGTTTGTTGTAATGAGTTGAAACGTGACATATAGCTGTTTAAGATCCAATTGAAGAAAAATAATCCATTTTTTACAATACATGTTTTCAAAATATCGGTTGTTAAAAATCTGTATCCTTAAATTACATAAAAAATACATGAGTTAGCTGAACTTACAATATTTTGTGATTTTGATAAAAATTTATTTCAAATGCAACAATATCAAAGTTAAGGTAATCAGTTCATAAATAAGCGAAATAGAACAATTTAAATACAAATACTCCATTGCTTTCCCCAACTGCTCCCGTAGGAGTGATGGGACCGGGACTAGTCTCAGTTAAATCACTCTATCTCACTTATTTATGGACAGATTTTGTTAATTATATAGATTCCTTAGTTTTATGTTGTAGTATTTCAAATTAACTTTTATAAAAATCACATAAATTTGGCTACCTTATGTAGGTTAACTTGTATGCAATTTAACTATTAAGATTATAAACAGTCATCATCATGAAAATATGAATTGTAAAAAATTTATTATTTTTTACAATTAGGCTTTTACCTCAAAAAGCTGTATACCAATTAAGTTTCCGCTGATTAAATCAACCCATTCTCAAATTAACTTTTTATAATTAAAAAATAATGGCCGTTTGGTTATCTATGGAGTTTTGGAAATTTTAAATACGGTATGATATTTTCGTTTTTCTTTATGCCAAGAATAACACCTGAAAAGATCAGAAGAGAGATCAGGGACACTCTGTATAGTGAGTGCATGTGTGAATGACACAGATGAGGGTGCTGGTGTTTGGTGTATGGTAAGGTTAGTTAACATGTTAGATGCCACAATAATATTGAATTGATCATTAATTGACGAATCGTTGGATAACGCGTATTCTGATGATGAAAACGGCTCCAACGAGAGATCTGACAGTTAAAATTGCCAATCGCCAGCATCACCAGCAGACTATGTTAATTTACATACCGGAAATGACATCAAATGATGTCATGAAATTTGACAGAAAATAGACCCCTTGACAACTTCTGACGACTTTTTAGCAATATACACAAGTAATTACCTAGCACTTAAAGAAAAAAAATTTGCACAATTTTGATTCACAATTATATTGATTTTCAGCACTCGACGTGTTAACACCGGAAGTAGCTAATTTTAAAAACAAACCCCCAATTTTTGGATTCTACACGTAATTTTAAGGAAACGTTTTCAATTTAATTTGTATCCGCAATCCAATGGTTTAGGAGATAATGACAGTTAAAATTTAGATTTTCCCAATAAGAATAACATGGGCATAATTTCACATACATTATCTCTGAGAGTTTAAATATGAAATTGAGGCAGTAACATAATTTCAACACTAAAACATGAGTTGCTGTTAAACCAATCATTGACGGAGGTTGATTTTATGTACAGCATCTTATTCATCTAACTGACTTATCTATTAAGTGTTTCAATTACCAATAAAATAAGTAGGTCATGCGCCCAAATAAGACATACCATCATCATGTTGTTTTTGTGTTATTAATAATAGTTTGATATATAAATTATTTTCAGTACTATTACAGTATGTATCAACTGTATGTTTCAGCCTCACGCAGTCAAGCAGTGTATGGAGAAGGTACTGCCTGAGAAGTGAATGGTCATTCTACATTATTTTTAACAACAATTGAAATATACCAAAGTTATTAATTAATTGTAATCAGGGTAATTGTTGATTAATTAATTTAGGGGGATCTCTCAGGCACCCCTCGAGCCTCAGTGCCCAGTTCGCCTTAACTGTAGAGAGGGCCCTGATTTGATTTGGATTCTAAATCAATGCTAGATTGGTCAAAGGAATTTTTTTAGTTATAAATTAAAACTCATTACAATCTGTTATTTTGAAAAGGTTGATATATTACGTTACAGTATCATATCAAAGTGGTCATAAAGTGTTACAATAAAACAGTTTAACTACTTGATTGAATATGAGTGACAAAACCATCATATCATGATGCACTTATGAATCATGTTTCTAAGTGCATTATGATATGATGGTTTTGTTACTCACATTCAATCAAGTAGTTAAACTACTTTGTTGTAACACTTCATGAATTGGCATCCTGTAAGTCTTGTAATTTCTGTACACACCACTGTAATTCAATTTCATTTTTATAATTGTCTTTTATTTTCTTTTGTAACTGTTATATACAAATGAATACACAACCTAATAAATCATCTATTATTAACTTAAAGCTTAGTAATTTTATTCATGTATTTACGTAATATATACAACTGATTGAAAGTCAGGTGTATTGTATTTTGTGAAAATTGGATTTTATAGGTTAAAGTAAAAAATATGAATTTACAAATAAGTAAAAAAAATATGGAGATAGTATTTGTTATCACAATGGTATAATGGTTTGATGACATTAATTAATTAATGTAGGAATAGTTATTTTGTATTAAAGCAAAACAATTCTAATGTATATAGCCGACAGACACTTTTAAGGAAATTTTTAATAAGTAAACTGCTATTTATCTAGAATCTTATATATATATATATATATATATATATATATATATATATATATATATATATCTTATATACCTTATAGAAGTTTATAAATTACCTTTTAAATTTTTTTATTTGATGTAACATTCTGAACACTATAAAAATGTTGTTGTTAAAAATAAATGTAGTTTTGAATGAATGAAAGAATTTTTCTACTGCTCTTACTGTCCTTTCTGCATTTCGTTTTGAATAGACCACTCTCTTTCTAGGAAAGATTAATGTCTATACTTCCAAGTAACAAATACAGCATTTATAAAACCTTATCTTACATTTTATCGAAATGGTCATTGATGAATATATGTTAAATCAATGGACATTAAAAATAACATTTTGGAAAAACTGTACAAAAAATTAAATAATGGGGACATAACCTTCAATGCATTACTATAATATGTTAGTGAATTTTTATAGTTAAAAATGCCTTATCAATATTTGAGAGTACTTCAGGAGTAACAATTCTGACAATCAGGTAAATACCATGTACCGTATGTAAAGTTATTGTTCTTATATTTATAAAATACTTGGATGTTAGTTTTACTTTTATTTTTTTAATTATTTAAATTATATTCAACAGATACATAGTGTAAAAAAGTTTGTTCCACCCCCTTTAATTTTTTTATTTATCAAGGTATACAAATATTGTTTGGGGAATGATAGTACCTTAACACAAAGTAATTTTTGACGTTATCAAACATTTTGAGTCAAGTCAGGGGTACGGCCTACCAAGAGTCACAAGAAAATCTTAAACGTAGGTTGATAGGAAATAGCAGTAATTAATTTTAGTGAAACTCCAAAACTAAGTGCCGGAGATTGCTTAAAGAAATCAAAATACTTGGGTCAATATACAGAGTTTTGTTGTTGGAAGAAGAAACCCAAATCTACTGTATATGTTGGGCACCAAGCAGTCCCGGATTAACATGTTTTGACGCCCTAGGCCAAAGGTCACAATCACGCCCCCCCCCCCCCCCAGAAAAAAATACAAGCTGATTTATGGGATTATTTTAATTCTAATTACTTTGGCTGTTATGTAAAACAACAGAACTACTTAACGAATATGATGATCAGCATTTTCTTCAATTTAATCCGTGGACGTAATCCTTTTGCATAATTCAATGTACTATTTAACTACCACATTAATTTTATATATGTGAAACCAAATATTATGTAATAGTAGTACAGAAATAAATTTAAATCCAGGGCAAAGGAACAAGGTCAAGGCAAACCTTACAAGGCAAAGGTCAAGACAAAGGGCCGCTGTTTACTGTCATTTAGGGGAATGTTTACCATTGGTTGGGGGCGCTCTTTAGCGCTGATCACTGGCGCTATTTACGCGTATTGGGGGCGCTTTTTACAGTCGATCAGGGGTGCTCTTCACCGGCGGTCGGCAGCTAACGGTCGGGGGCGTGATTTGACTCTGATCAAGGGTGCTATTTTAAGTAGATTAGAGGGCAATGTTTAGCACCAGGGTGATGCTCTTGACCGCTAATCAGGGACACTCTTTACGGCATATGAGGGGCGCTCGTCCCCACCGAGAAGGAGCCCCACGGGTCCCGGCACCTTATTGGGTCACCTAGTTCGTCTGAAAAGATCTTTCTTTTTTCTCTTTTGCCGAATATTCTATTTACTCTTCTTATTATAGAATTTATAAAAAATTTTTTTTGAAAAAAATAAAAGAATTAAATTTTATTTGCAGTTTAATAAATTTTGTCTGAAACGTAGTATAAAACATTCCCATTTAATGCCCCTCCTGGCTGAGGCCCTAGGCCATGGCCTAGGTTGGCCTAGTGGATAATCCAGGCCTGGCACCAAAACAGGCTTACAGATTTTATTTATTTACATTAATCACATTACATCGACATTTTGACAGGCGATTCGTCCAGATATAAAACTAAAATCTACATCTAAAAGTTCTGCTAATTAGTTATTTGCAATTTACACAGCTTCAAGATATTCTTCAAGTGAATAAAAAGCCTTATCCAATAACAATTATTTCAACTTTGTCTTGAATTTAGGAAAGTTGTCAATCTTCTTTATTGCAGAAGGTAAATTTTTATAAATTTTTGGTCCCATATATTGAGGAGATAAATGAAAAAGTTTAAGTCTGTGTTGAACTGGTTTAATTTCATTCCTTAATCTTTTGTTTTGGATGTGACTATGCTGACTCTCCATGAATGCATCATAATTACTTTTTACCATTAAGGACAAGTGAAAAATATAAGAGCTGTGTATAAAGTAAGGATCTTAAATTTAATAAAAAATGCCTTGCAATGTATATTTTGAAGGAGGTACCTTTGCTAAAAGTCTGACTGCTCTTTTTTGAAGAACAAAAATCTCTTTAGATTGATTTAATGAACCCTAAACAATCAGGCCATATAGTTCATAATTGAAGAGAAATAGGCATGATATATCGTGATTTGAGTTTCAAAATTGGTAGTGTCTCTAATTACACGGAGAACAGATATTGCTGAACTTAATCTTTTAGATAAATTTTTAACATGTGCTTGCCAATTTAGGAATCAATTTTTATCCTTAAATAATCAACAGACTTATTATACATCAACATGTTGGAATTTTAGTTTATGGTTATGTTTCCATCTAACTTTGAAGCTGAAAACTGTATAAGTTGGGTTTTTTATTATAATTAGACCTAGGTTTAAGTGCAAGTATTTAATTTTTTTTTTATTTTATTAATTTTATTATTTAATTTTTTTTATTTTTTTAATTTTATTATTACTTCATTGAATATTTTTAAAATAAACAAACATAGGGGCTTTCTAAGAGCCTTTTTATGTCGATACCCTTATTAAAGTGCATTTGTAAACTTAGTTTGATTTTTTGGGGTATAAATATTCATTTAGGTAAATATCTGGGGTTAAAGACATAACAAAAGTTGAAAAAGCATTATATTATACTAAAAGAGAATCTTGATATACTCATTACAGTAGACTCCCTCTTAACCGGCCACCTCAGGGCTAAACCATGGCCAGATAACAAATTGGCCGGTTAAACCATGGAACCTTTAACAATGTTAAATTAGAGTTCTCCATGTTCGGAATAAGATGATAAATGATACTATAAATATACTACTGTATGAAATAAAAGTTTCCTAGTCATATCCTAGTTATTTTTCCGGTTTAACAAAAGAAAATCACATCTAACACAGGCTTAAAAGACTAAACTGAAAAATTTTAGTAATATGATGTTCTGGAATGAAAGTAAACAAAAGTATTCACTTCCGTTTAAGGAAGTTACTTAAATTTTTCTCTGAAACTAACTGTAATATGAAGGGTAATTGATTTGAAAGATAAACAACTTTTCTGTCAAAACAAGACCATTTAAAGTAATGTTATATTGAAAAATGGTCGGTTAAAAGGAAGTTTGATTTGTGACAAAGTAGGATGGTTAGAGCGGAGGCCGGTTACGAGAGAGTCTATACTGTATATTGATCAGTTAAATATTTTGATACCAGTGCCTTAAGACAAGAAATGAAAGAAATAATTACTGTGCATCAAAGACAAGTTTCAGACAGACAACAAAGAGCTTACAAGGTTAAAATCATTTAAATTATGAAATTTTACAATTTAGTGCATGTTAATTAAAATGTTTATTAACTTATTCTGCCAAACAATTTAAAATAAAAAATGAACAGTTTTGATTTAAGACATAACAGCAAATTGTATTGGCTACAACCTTGTAGTTTACACATTGGTTTGTGGGATTGTAAAAAAGCTATGGCTGAGTTCCTTTACTGTCAGACAGTTTCCCTGACCATAGAAACCCTGTCAGAACCATTAAGTTGTCATCTTGGGGTTATTGAGTGTGACACTTAACAACAAGAAATTAAATACTTTATTTATAGGTAACATTACATATGCATATCATTTCAGCAGCTTTAAGTTAGAACTGAAATAAAAAAGACTTAAAACTAAAACTTAAATAAAATTGGATAAGTATTGGCAAAGATAAAAACATTAATAGTACATTGATAAGAAATTGAGACAAAACCATTAAAGGTGTTTAAAGGTTTTTTGTAAGTATGTGTATGGGAGAAGTTGCTAGAATTGGCATTAAATATTGACCACTCGACTTTGGGGGTGGGCCAAGTGTTGTGCTAATAATTAATTTGTTTGATAAAATAAAATTTTAAATTAATTACCTCAAGAAGCTTTATTAAAAGACTTGATTAGAAGTAGCGAAATGAGAAAATATGTTAAAGAACAATATGTAAAATATAATTATCATGATACTTAAAATAGTTAAGTTTTGTGTTTAAACTATATATTTCAGGTATAACAACAATAAAGGTTTAAATACCTGTTGTACCGTCTAGTAATCCAAATTAGTAGAACTCGCTACAGCTGTTTCGGAGTCAATGCTCCATCTTCAGGCAGACACATAACGTAAAACTACATGACACATATATTTCCCGCGAGGGTCGTCAAAATGATAAAAAGTCGTTAAATGATGTGTCTGCCTGAAGATGGAGCATTGACTCCGAAACAGCTGTAGCCAGTTCTACTAATTTGGATTACTAGACGGTACAACAGGTATTTAAACCTTTATTGTTGTTATACTTGAGTGATCCGGAAGCCTAAACATGAAATATTTCAGGTGGTTTCAGTCTCTGGTTTAGTGGTACATTACATTTAACACCATATTTTGAGAACCATTAAGTTGCCATCTTGGGGCTAGAGAGGTGACACTTAACAATGAGAAATCAGATACTTTGTTAATAGGTAACATCACATATACACATATACACATTACATATGCACATCATTTCAGGACCTTCAAGCTAAAATGAAAATAAAAAAGCTTAAAAGTACAACTAAAATCAAATAAGTATTGGCAAAGACAAAATATTGAATTAAAACATTGATAAGAAATTTAGATAAAACCATCGGTAGTTTTTGAAGGTCCTTCGTAAGTATGTGTATGAGAGACGTTGCTTGGCTTTAAATATCGACTACTCGGCTTTGGGGGTGAGCTTTCAACCAGAAAGCTGATGCATCTTGCCCAATTGACATCGACTTCCAGAGATTCTATCCTTGACCATGGACAACACTGCCACAAATATCAGCATCAGCAACTGTGTCACGTTACAACAGTCAAGATTCCTCCTCTGCAGCTTCCTCCAAATCAGCAAATCAGCTCTGGGCCACTCAAGTTGGTCTTATACCATTACGCCTCTAAGCACTGTCGATACGTTCAGAGAGAGAACGAGAAGATCGCTTTTATACCCAATAGAGTAAATTTTAAGAATTCATTGCTTAAACAAGTTCACTGTGAACACATCTCAATTACCTTGTAATTTTTAGTGGATAGTGACAAATTCCAAGAATCCTATCTTCCCAACATTTGATCCAATTTTTAAGCTAAAGTTGGCGAAATCGTAGGCCTGCACACCCTGTCAGGGGACAGATAGAGGGGAAGGGGGCAAGCGCTGCTGCACCAGGGGCTTGTAGCATTTGATGATATGTGCAACGGAACCAACGGCTCTCAGCTGTTTAATATGCACAAATCGTTTGTCAACATCTCCTCTATAATGTGGCATTGTTATAGAATAGCACCATTTTTTTTTCTTTATTACTGAATATTTAAATGAATTCTTATAGTATTTGAAGACTGGGTTTATAATACTACTAATTGTACTGAATTTTCTTAAACACTGTGAAATTCAATTAATAGGTCTAACCTAAGTTGTAATATAACCTTGTTGAATTCAATCACTTTGAAATAATAGCAGTCGCTCAAGGGCAAAGGTCGCGTGCCGAGCTCCGTTCTCCAAGGCTAGGCCCACCACGTGGAGTGGTAGCTTGCAAATTTTACAGTGCAAGCCGTACGAGTTTTGAGTATTTTATAAACTGTAGTTTTTGTTGAAATGTCTGGCAAATGTGGCGTATGTAAGAAAAATGTCCATGTAAGGGATGGTGTGAAATGTATGCAGGGCCGGTCTTAGGTTTTCTGACGCCCTAGGCGAAAATGTCGATAGGCGCCCCTCCACGCTAGAACCACTTGAGCCGTTTCTTTTAGCCATTATTACATATTACAAAAAAAACTTTTAAAATAAAAATATATTTTGAATACTAATTTATTTATAGATAAAGCACTTGATAGCAAAATTTGCTCAATTATTTATCCATTGCACCTCTGATAGTTGACTTTTTCTCTCTGTACTACCGATCGAGGGCTCTCTTTACCTCTGATCACAGGTGCTATTTGCGCTTATTTGAGGCGTTCTTTACCATTGATAATGGACGATTTATATCGCTGGTCGGGGGCAATTTAACTCTATTCAGGGGCGTTATTTACAGTTGATTAGAAGGCAAAGTTTACCGCCAGTCGGGGGTGCTCTTTTCTGCCGGTAGGGCGCAATATAACTCCGACCAAGGGCGCTATGTACAAGGGTGCTATTAGGAAACAATTTTTACTGCCGGTCGGGGGCGCTCTTTACGTTGATCAAAAGTGCTTTTAACGCTGGTTGAGGGCGTAATTCAACTCTGATCAGGTGTATTTGGCCTATCCGGGGCGCTGTTTACCGCCGGTCGGGGGTCTTTTCTGATGATGAAGGGCACTGTTTACTGTCAGTCGGGGTGCTTTTTACTCCTGAACGGTGACCTTCCTTATAGCAGATCAGAGGCGCTCGTCTCCGCCGTGATGATGGCGCCCCTCGGACCTCGGCGCCCTAGGCGGTCGCATAGTTCGCCTATATGGTAAAACCGGCCCTGAATGTATGGGTGAGTGTGTTTGTTTGTTTCATATTGAATGCTTGCCACTAAACAGTGTCAAAGCCATCAGAGAGAAAAAGTATGAGTGGTTATGTGAGCAGCGTAAATATATAAAAATAAATAAATAAAAACTAAACGTGCAATCTGAGACAGAAGATTTTAATAAGAGAGCTGACGTCAGTGCTACTGAAATTACAAAGAATTTTTTTATTAGTACTCTCAAAGCATTCCAAAAGGACATATTAAGTGAACTAAGAACAAAGTGTGCTGAACTTTCAAGCTTTCATGCACATGACGTTTTTGGTCAAAGACATTTAAGGCAAACATATCGAAAATTAAAAATTGGATTCTTAACCTCCTCAAGAAAGAATTTGTATGGACTAAAATGACAGTAGGACTATTAAAAATTATGTTAGGTTGAACTTTATTTACTAATTAGTTTTGAGCTCTGAATTAAAAAATAAACAAAAATTTTATTTAAATTTAAAATTATTTAAACACCAATATACTTTTTAACTTTTTATTTTTATGGTATAAAAAAATTTTATTCTTGTGGTATTTTTCCATATCATATCCACCTCTTTAAAAAGGCCGACAACTCCCCAGGCCAATATAGTTTTTGGCCATCCGGTGTTGATGTTTTCTAGCAAAGTATTTTCATCCTGCTCTAACATATTACACCCTAGAAGATTTCAAGCAATAATACTCCTCCGAAGCAATAAATACAAAAGTAGCTCAGTCAATGTTGAGGAACAATCACAAAAAATGTAGAAAATTAAATTGGAATCAATTAACAAAAATGTTCAACTGTGTTGTTTCATTATTATTTTGTATTTTGAGCTCTACATTGACGACCTACGGGTTCCTACTTTTTTTTTTTTTTTTTTTTTTGAGGGAGAGGCGGAAAAATGCATTACGCACACAGGTGGCCAGCCTGTAGTGTGGGGCTCCCCTAAAAACGGATTTACCCACTAAAAAACCTCCTCTACTCTTTAGGAATCTAACCTGGAATTGTTTGTCACATTACGTCAGGCTAGGCCTAAATTTGGCTTACGCCCGTGGGGCTCGCTCCTTATCCAGCCGCTCGATCAACGGATCTGGGCCACTTCGCGGTCAAGATCGGTTTTCTTTTCCAGGAGGATGCCCCGGACGAACTGTGACAAACAATCCCAGTTACCCTCATCCTCCAAAATCTTTTGGCAGACCGAGTCCACCGAAAATGCACCAAAGATTTGTGTGGCCTCCAGGTGGGGCCCTTCCCAACGGGGACAGCGGAAGAAAGTGTGTTCAGCATCGTCGGGAACACCCGGGCAATAAATGCAGTACGGTGAACCGGTCTTTCCCATCCGGTTAAGGTACGACCGAAAGTAGCCGTGACCTGTCAAAAATTGGGTCAGGTAGTAGTCCAACTCCCCATGCCGCCGTTCCACCCATGGTTGGACCTGCTTGATAAGTCGCGCAGTCCATCGTCCTCGGGTGTCGTGCTCCCAGCTGTGTTGCCACTGCTGAAAGGTTCGAGAGCGCTCTTCTGTTCTTGCTGTGTCGTTGCCGATCTCGCCTTGTCTTTGATAAATCGCCTTCCTCTCTCCTGCCAAGAGCTTGACAGGAATGACTCCGGCGACCACCAGGACGGCAGGCTTGGACACTGTCCGGTAGGCGGAACACACCCGGAGCGCCGCTTGACGCTGAACCCGGGCGAGTCGCAACCTGTAGCACTCCTTATCTAGAGCGTCTGCCCACACCTCTGCTCCATAAAGAAGCACGGACTGGACCGCGGACATCAACAGACGTCTTCTACTGGCTCGGGGACCCCCGACATTGGCCATCAGCCTACTAAGGTAAGTGACTACCTTAGCGGCCTTGTCCGCCGTACGGAAGATCTGATCCCTCCAGCTTAACTTGGTGTCCACCATAACCCCGAGGTATTTGGCGGCACGAGTTGATGTGACCACCTCCCTTCCCACTCGAAACGGGACGACGGTGTCGATCCTCTTCTTCGTGAGAATCACGATCTCCGTCTTACTGAGAGCAAGCGAGAGACCGTGATCGGACATCCAGTTGTTGACCACCCGCATAACTCGGTTCAACTTCAGTTGGGCCAGCTCAACGTTGCGTGCAGCAATGAGAGCTGCAACGTCATCGGCATACCCAACCAAAGTGGTTCCCTCAGGCATCTCGGACCTCAGGAGGCTGTCATAGGCAACGTTCCAAAGATCCGGACCGAGTATTGAACCTTGTGCGGCACCAGAAGTGACTTCCATCGTCCGCGTTCCGTCCCTCGTGTCATAAATCAGGCTTCGAGAGCGTAGATAATCCTCGATGAGCCGCAACAGATATGCAGGAATACGAAAGGTGTTGCGAAGCGCATCCAACATATCGACCCACCTCGCCGAGTTGAAGGCATTCTTGACATCAAGCGTAACAAGAAGCACTACTCGGCGGGAGAAATGGTTGTGACTCTCGGCTCTCTCCACAGCTCTCTGAACTTTGGTGACAGCGTCGATCGTTGACCGTCCCTTTCTGAAGCCGTACTGACGGGGGCATAAGTCCCCGGCAGCTTCCACAGCAGAAGTCAGGCAGGAACGGATCAGCTTCTCGAACAGCTTCCCAGCCGTGTCCAACATGCAGAGAAGCCTGTGGGACAACGGCAGCTCGGGATCACCTTTGCCCTTAATGATCAGTACAAGCCTGGCTGTTTTCCAGGGAGCAGGAAACACCCCTTCTACCAAACAGACATTGTACATTCTCAACAACAAGTCAGCATTGACTGAAAATACTTTCTTTAAAGCCTCACTGGGAATCCCGTCCGGGCCAGGAGCCTTGTTGCTCTTCAGGGAGAGAACGGAGGTTTCCAGCTCCTCGAAAGAGAAGAGTGGAACGTCCTCTACCCATCCGAAGTCAACCGGCGGTCGCTGTGGATGTTCAGGAAACAACGCAGCGACGATCCTCCCCATGGTGGCGCCCTCCATGATGGAAGGTGGAGAGCGGGCGCCGAGTTTCTGTGTTACAAGTTTGTAACCCAGGCCCCACGGGTTGGAGTCAACGTCGTCACGAAGTCTCCTCCAGCTATTCGCCTTGCTCCTGTTTATCGCCTGGCGGAGAGATTTTCTCGCAGCTTTATAGGCCTCCGACTTACGAACTCTGTCTGCGGGTCTGCTCTTGTGGCGGCTCGTCTAGTTCTTAAACATGTTCTTCTGAGTTCCGCAATCTCTTCAGTGAACCAGTAAACGGATTGTTTGTCGCGTCGGGGATTCCTTTGCGGCATAGACTGGTCGCAGGCCGAGACGATCAGTTCCATCGTGGATGTTACTACTGCCTCGGCCCCAGCCTCACCAGGATTCCCCTGCGCTCCCCGAGAGATGACTTCGGTGAACTTGACCACGTCCAGTTTGTTGGCGTTCCACCGGCGTGGCCCTTCCCGAGATGCGGAAACTCGACGATTTGCCTGATCATGCAGGTCAAACACGACGTATTGGTGGTCGCTACCCGTGTAGTCCTCCACAACCCTCCAGCCAGAGATCCTCGGAAGGAGCGACTCAGACGCAAAGGTGACATCGGGGATCGTGCCTCTCTGCCAGGGGCGCCGAAAAGTAGGTGTGTCGCCCTGGTTGAGGACGACAAGACCGGCCCTGGCGATGAAATCCAGGATGTATTTCCCCCGGGAGCTGGTAGAGGGCATTCCCCACTCGACAGCCCTGGCGTTGAAATCGCCACCAACGACGACATGCCCGGTGGTGCCGAGAACGCACTCCTCTAGGCTATCTATCTTGTCGCGGAAGTCCTGGACGGCCTCGTTGGGTGTGAGGTAGCAACTGAAGATAGTCACGTCCCCACACCGAACCCAGACAAATCCTCGGCCGCGCCCGTGACTCCGCACCAAGACATCTCGTGTATTACGTGCCCAAAATGCAGCAGTACCGAGGCTGTCGGAGATCCAAATGTTTGGGTCTCTGTCCCGATACTGTTCGCTGATAAGGAGCTCGTCAGCACCAAGTTCTCGGGCGAGCTGATCTAGAAGGTTATCAGCTCCCCAGGATCTATGAAGGTTGGCCTGGAGGATGCGAATTACCGGCCGCTGCCTTTTGCCTGTTCAAGTGCGGCTCTGAAGGCACCGCACTGACCAGACCCGGGTAAGTGACCGAGGGCACTGGAGCCTGAATCCTTGCAGAGGAAGCAGGAGGGGCTCGAGGAACATTCCTTGCGTTTGTGGCCTTGGCTTCCACACTGGAAGCAGTTGGCACTCCTGTCGGGCCCTTTACAGTTTCGGGAGGAGTGGCCGAAACCGAGACAGCGGAAGCATCTCGAAACTACCACCCTCCGTTTGAGCCTGCAACTGACCCAACCGACTCTGAGGTGCTGAAGGCTAAGCAGCTTATTGGCGTGCTTTTCGCTCATCTCAGCAACAGCCATCCGGAGTTGACTTCGGTTAGGCTTTGTCAGCCATACCCTCACTCCATCAGCCGGTATCTCCGGGAGTGCCACCTGGATCGCACGGGTCACCTCATCTTCGGTGGAGAGGGCATCAAGGTCCCGAATCTCGACCGAACACTTCGGTTCTAGGGCCTTGATGGAGCCTTTGTCCCCAAGTGCAGTCTTGAGGGAAGCAGTAAAACCGATCTTGTCACTCGACTTCCCCAGTTCGAGGAGGACATCCCCGTTCTGGGTTCGCCGAATAGACTTGATAACGGTGTCGGTCTCTTCCGGTTTGGCCTGCGATCTATTTTAACCCAGAACATCGGCAAAAGATCGCCCCCCTAAGGGCTTGATCAAGATTGCCTCCGTCCTGGGCTTCTTAGGCCTGGATTGTTTAGGCTTTCTGACAGACTTGCCAGAGGCCTCCCCAACCGGGTTTGAGACTTGCGTCCGCTCCATCCTCGACGCACTTTTCGAAGCCGCCTCCGCTTGCTTCTGCCTCCTCCTTTCTTTCTTAGACAGGCGCGTCTTCCAGCCCCCAAAGGTGTTGAGGCAGAGTTTTCTGCCAAGGCAGGATTAGCCGCCGGAGCAGGAACCTCTGCAGGAGTAGCCACTGGAATCATGGCAGCGCCCGGGGCGGACTCCTACCTACGGGTTCCTACCTTAAAAAAATATATAAGTTAATCTGATAAAAAATCCTTCAAATGGGTTAAAATATTATTCCTATGACACTATGTGTATCTTAAGATAACAAGATCTTCATTATCTTAAGATGTGTATCTTAAGATAATGAATCAAAGTTTCATTGTTTGTCCTGAGATTTGGCAAAATTAGTAATTTTTATTAAGAAACTGATTAATTTGGTCATTTATTTTTGCCATTTCGTCTGTCTCTAGCCTCCAGAAGTTTTTTTCAATCCCCAATATATGTTTCTACTGAGGGCATCACAGATTCTTCCTTACCACTTTAACCTTAAATATGTTCCTCCATTATAGATTCATCATTAAATTAATGCTGTTTTATAAACTTTTTACTAGCCGATACTTTGATTGTTTTATAATAGGGTGATAAAGTAATTTTATAATTTTTTGAAGCTACTAAGAAGGGCTGGAGTATACTGATGAATACAAGCGGCTAGTGACGCAAGCATTAGACGATGCGACGATGATGGTGGCCCCCATAGGCGTGCCCAGGACTTCAGTAGTGGTGGTGCCAACTGGGAAGAATTTTGAATCTTTACTAATGCTATAGATGTATGTATGTATGGTTGAATTGATATTAAATCAATGGATTGGTTGTTTTGAATAATAAATCAATAAAGTATACAACCTTGTTTTAGTAACTTTTATTCAAATCCAAGTACACAGAAATAATAATAATAGACAAATAAAGCAAGTTGTTTTATGTAAAAAATCAAGTTAAAAAGCTTTGAGTTGTTTTTAAATTGAAAATACAAGAACTTTAGTTCAGCTTGGTGGCCGAGCTATCGCTAATAATAATCGATTTTTGCTGCATTCCAAAAAGCAAGTTGTTTTATGTAAAAAAACCAAGTTAAAAAGGTTTGAGTTGTTTTGTTATTTAAATTTAAAAGACAAGAACTTTAGTTCAACTTGGTGGCCGAGCTATCGCTAATAATAATCGATCTTTGCTACATTCCAAAAATAGAGCCTGACTTAAAAAACATCGCAAACTGAAAATAAGATAAAAACTAGGCCTGTAGCAAAATGAGACAAAAATTATCATTAAATGAGATAAAAACTACCATCAATAAATAAGAAAAGCTATCTCTAAAATTAAGACAAATTATCGTTTAATATAGGCCTAATTAACTGATAAATGCCTAAACGAGCTAAAACATAAAAAGGAGTCCAAAAGCTTAGGCTACGTATCTCACAAAATGTCAAATAGTAGGCATACACGTTTCACATTTTTTATAGCGTCATCCGAAGGTCAAACAAACGCACCTTTGTTTTTGAACATGTCAATGATATGCACTTGTTGCATTTGCAGCCAGGATCTTGCTCCATGAATGGAATCATTGTATTTTCTAGACGATCTTGACGCATTGTGGATCAGAGTTTGGATTTTTAAATACTGAGTTTGGAAAAGGCTCTTTTTCCAAACTCAGCTCTTTTACAACTTTGTTTGGCTCTTACTTGTGCAGCTGGTCACAGGCATCGTACAAAATGTGTTGATAACCGTACTTAAATTTTTAAAAGGTTGAACCTCTTTGAACTTTTGAAAACCAGTCAATCCATTCCAAGACACTTTTAGGAGGAAAATTTGTGTCCGTTTTCACAAGCATTTTTAACAGCTTAAATTCTGCCGCTAGCTCTGAAGAATCAATAATGACATATGGAATTTTAGCCTGGGGTAACTCTTGCCATTCAAAGAAAGTATTTAAAATGCAAAAGAAAGCATTAAGAATTATTGCTAGAGTTGCTCCTAGGACTTCCTGCAAGGATATTTTTCAGAAATTTTCAATAATGACTTTTTATGACCATTGCATATTAGAAATTTCATATTGGGTGAAAGAAAATCTAATCTCTTTCATTGACCAGCCCAACCATGATTACTCTACTAGATATAAAAATAATATTAAACCAGTAAAACACAGATTGGAAAAATTCCATTTATCCCCTCAATATTCAGGCCCTAAAATTTATAATAATTTACCATTGAAAATAAAAAATATTGAAGTTCCTTTTAAATTTAGGACCACCCTGAGAGCCTGGCTGAAGACCAAAAATTTTTATTCTATTACACAGTATCTAGAAAGAGATACAAAAAATGATTAAACTTTGACATATGTTTTGTTTTTATTATTCATTGTAGTTTAGTTTAAGTCAAATTCTTGTAACATCTGACTGTATGTCCTATCATGTTTATTTGATGTAATGACATGTAATAAATAAATAAAAAATAAATAAAATAAAAATACATTGAATTGTTTTGCTAGAATATCAAAGTCTTCATTCTCACACTTGTAACAATCATTAACATTCAATACTATCAATTTTCCTGCAGCGGAAATCACTCTTTTTGTTTCTTGATCTAATCTAGTATTTAGACTTTCTACAAGGCGGTCCAAAACCGGATAATAAGTAAACAATTTCAGTTATTCTTTTTATGTTTGTACTTTTTGGTATAACTGGTAATCCGGCCGCTGTTACGGTCCCCCGTAATCCCCCGCTAGTAGTGGTGAACTGATGGTTCATTTACGTATTTGTCGGATTTTTTTAAAATTGAAAGTTAAAGTTTAATAAATTATATTTGATTAACTTCTAAATAAAAGCTAAATTTTTATTATCATATATGAATTTGTTTTGAAATAGAGTCGCTAATATAATTATTTTCTGTTGTTCTACTACTTGAAAATCGCAATTTAGATCAACCAAATCTCGATCTAGTGGTGGTGCCGCAGCACCAGTGGCACCACCCGTGGGCACGCCTATGGTGGCCCCTGGCCTGCGTGAATGCAGTCACTGTTACCGAACATAACAAAACAAAGAACAACATTATTTTTCTAGTAATATATTTACACTAGTTTTATCTATTCATTGGATTTTTAGTTACTGACCAAACATCAATCTTTTGAGCGTTAGAAAATAGTGTTTATGAGCACATACTACTAATTAAATTTTTTGTGTAATTTGTATAAACTTCCATAGTATTATTTAAAGTTTTTACATATAATTTTCGCATGATTCATTTAAGTAGGATGTTTCATAGTAATTTTTGATTGACGGGTGTAACAACATTCAGTCATATTTAAGCATTTCTCCTTACTTCTTTGAGGTTGGGGGCCTGGGGCAATATGATCCCTTTGCCCCCCCCCCCCCCTCTGGTGGCGGCCCTGCATTGAGGTAGCTGTAAAACCAGTTTGCTGCTTTCCCTCTCACACCCAGTTTTCTTAGCTTGGCCAGTAGGAGGCCTACATACAGACAGTCAAACGCTTTGCTGAAATCCAGAAATAAACCTGTGCAGCCATCTTTTATTTGGTCTAAAATATATTCTGTTTGCTGGGTTTAAGGCTGTAGTTGTTGATTTGCTCTATAAAAACCGATGCTGCTGTTTGTTAAAGAGGTTATTTTGTTCTAAGAAATCAAGGAGCCTGTTTAGCACTATTTTCTCTATTATTTTTGAAAAGGTTAAGATTAGGGAGACGGTCTGTTACTGTTTTTGTCAGTGGTTGGTCCGGTTTTGTATTTTGGGTAGACATTTTGCGGTTTTGAGTTTGCTGGGAAAAATTCCTTCTTAGAGTGATTTATTTATCAGATCTTTCAGTGGTCTTATTATTTCTTGTTTGCATGTTTTTATCATTTTTGCTGATATATTTCATCAACCCCAGCTGAGGTCTTCAGTTTTAGTGAGTCAATGGCTGTCTGAACTTCTTTTGTGGGTGGTCTGAACTGGAAGATAGAGTGTGTAGGTGGTGGTAAGTCTGGGAGAGTGATTGTTCCTGTATATATATATATCGTATGGCTCATTCAGCCAGCCACCATGGTTTAAGAATAATAAAAAAAAAATTCTGCGGTGCAGAGCACCTGAGTCAGTATAAGTAAAAATCTAAACACTAAAATAAAAAAAATAAAAATTAGATCTCTCTTTATAGAGCTAAATCCAGGGCGCTAAGCCATTGCAGCCCAGCTTCACTTGAGCTATGCAGACCGGCCAATCCTTCGGGGAAGGCACTCAGTGGGCACTCTTCGACTATGTGTTCCATAGTTTGATACTCTGCTCCGCAGTCGCATGACTGGTCTTGTGTCATTCCCCATTTGTGCTTCCAATAATTACATCTCCCCACTCTAGTGCGGAAACGATTGAGTATAGTCCACTGCTTCCGAGGAAGATTCATACCACCTACCGCTACGGTCGGGTCATCTATCAAGAAGTGGTTCCGACCTTGAAAAGCGTCCCAGGAGGAAGTCCAGTTTGTATGGATGGTGAAGTTCGAGTCCATCAACTGGGAGGCTGTTCGTAGAGGTGGTTTTCGGGACCTCAATCGGCCCGCATTCTGGGGTAGGTAATCATGGATGGGCAGCTGTGGAGCAGATAAGATCTTTGTGTATTCCCTAATGAGTGCATCCCTTCGTCTTATTTCAGGAGGAGCGATATTACACAGCACCGGGAGCCAGGGTACAGGAGTCACCATGAGTGTACCACTAATGGCTCTCATGGTCCTGTTTAGCTGGACGTCGATCTCTCTAACGTGCACACTATTTAACCACACGGGAGCACAGTACTCAGCAGCTGAATATACCAATGATAGAGCAGTTGTTCGCAGAACTTGTGCGTTAGCTCCCCATGTGGAGCCAGCAAGGTGATGGACAATGTTAGTCCTGGTTCTCACCTTAGCTGCCGTTTTTTGTAAGTGGCTTTTAAACGTGAGAGACCGATCTAAAGTGACTCCCAGATACTGTGGGTGGTCATTATGTTTCAACTCAACACCGTTGAATACGATTTTAAGCTTTTGGTTGGCCAGTCTATTATTCAAGTGGAAGCAAGCAACCTCAGTTTTTGTTGGGTTTGGATTTAGCTTCCAGGCTTCAAAATATTCACCGAGGGTCGTGAGGTCATTTGTTAGTGTTTCCTCAGCTTGTCGAAAATGCTGGTGTTGATATGCCAATGCAATATCATCTGCATATATAAACTTTAAGGACCGAGTTACAGGAATGTCGGCAGTATACACATTAAAGAGCAGTGGGGCGAGCACTGACCCTTGTGGTAGGCCATCCTTTAGTTGCCTAAACGTACTTTCTCTGCGTCCCAGATATACTTTTATCATCCTATTGGAGAGCATTGAGTTGAGGAGACGCAACAAGAAAGGGCAAGGAATAAGGTCGTAAAATTTAACTAGGAGGCCTTTTCTCCAGACGGTGTCATATGCTGCAGTCAGATCTAAGAAAGCCACAGAGGTTTTCAGTCTTCGCTCGAACCCATCCTCAATGAAAGATGTCAGAGCTAAAACCTGGTCACAACAGTTGCGACCAGGCCTAAATCCAGCTTGTTCGACAGGGATGCTGGCATTGAGAATAGGGAGGATTCTGTTATAAATCAACCTCTCTAGCAGCTTATAACAAACACTTAAAAGAGCTATAGGCCGATAACTTTCAGGCAGTTTTGGATCCTTTCCGGGCTTCAGGATAGCTATGATCTTGGATTTTCTAAATATCCCAGGCATGTCGCCGGTTTTCAGAGTGGTGTTAAAAACTTCCAGAAGCCACTGTCTAGCCTTGTTACCCGAGTGTTTTATAAACTCCGGGAAAATGTCATCCAAACCTGCTGCTTTGCCAATTGGCATCGCATCAATCGCCACTTCCAGCTCGTCGTAAGTGAAGGGTCTAGAGACTTCCAAGGGTGCTTGCCGACTCTCCTTTATCTCATTAAGCTTGAAATTAATTTTTCTGTCTGCAGACGTACGCACAGGTTTTGAAAGTACGGAGAGGCGTTTTGCAATTTCACGAGGGCTAGGCTGTGAGGCATCGTGTTTTTCACTTGATTTACCAGTGGAGAGTTTCCTGAGCAGAGACCAAGCTTTCCGACTACTTTTGGTGAAGTTCAGGTTCTCGACAGTTTTCACCCACTTCTCTCTCCTGGAGTTGTCGAGAGAGTTAAGGAGTTGGTCAGCTACATCTCTGTCAGCAGTGTCTGTAAACTCACTGTAAAGATCTTCGCACTCTCTGCTCCATCCTGGAATGTATTCTTTTCTAAAACCTCTTGGGATTGTCGCCTTAGCGGAAGACAGGACAAGGCGAGTGAACCGATCATAGTTTTTTATTTTAGAGGGGATGAACCTGATGCCGCTATCAAGCCTTGATGAGAAGGCCTCCCACTCAGCTTTATTAAAGTTCCACCTAGGCCGAGGAAAAGATCTTACGAGAGGAATTTGCATTCCTACTGATATTATTACAGGCCTGTGCTGAGAGTGGGGGAATGCACCAAGGACCATCCTGGAAGTAGGCACGGGTGTTGCTGATGGTTCACGGGAGCAAAAGCACAAGTCTGGAGAGTACCCACGACGCCATCGGGCTGAATGGAAGGTGTGTGGGTCCTTGGCATTATATACAAGGAAAAGGTTGTTATTTTCAGCCCAGCTTGAAAGACGAGTGCCGTTGTCATCATCGGACGAGTATCCCCACTGGGTATGATGACTGTTGAAGTCACCTACATATACCACAGGATGTTCAAAAGTTGGGAGAACTGTGTCTGACCACTGGGTGTTTGGTGGTTTGTATACATTTACAATAGTAGTCGCAGACACCTTAACAGCAACAACAAATGTGTTGTTATCACAACTTTTGTGGGAGACTGATACGTCGTCTATGTCCTGTCTAACGTACGTCGCCACTCCGTAGACCCTGTGACCTATTTCCTCCACAAGCTTATATCCTGGGATGTTGCCCCTCGCACTGTTTTCTAAGTCTTCTGCATGTGTTTCTTGCAGTGCGAGGACATCGACCTCATTTTCCAGCAGCACCTTGCTGAGGCAGTCACTTTTAGATTTGCTCAGACCCTCTACGTTAAAATGACAAACATTTAAAACACAGCCTAAGTTTCTAAATTGGCCCTGGAAAGGGCCGTTTGGATTTTGTCTGGCAGCTGGCATAGCTGAGAGATCACTGTGTGTGACAGTTCAGCTGCCAAAGTTGTTGTTCGTTTAGCACCACCCGGGGAGTACGTGCAACTTTAATGGAATGCTGCGGACGCGAACAACATCACCCCCCATTGTTCCTGTGTTGTTACTGTTTTGTAGAGTTCTTTCAGCTATTGTTGAGAAGAAGTCGTTGAAAGAGTTTGAAATTTCGGTTGGATCATCTATTGTTTTATTGTTGACTTGTGGGTGGACCTGGTTGTCGGTGTTTGGTTTTGCTTGTCTCTCAGATTTTATTGTATGCCACAGTGCTTTTGATTTATTTTCAGCTCTGTTGATGTGTGCAGTATCCGTTTCTTTTCGGAACATTTTCAGGTATTGGTCATACCCCTTTTACTTTGAGATTATTCTCGCTTTGTCTTCTGCTAGTCCCGTGGTCTGTTCCTTTTCAAGAGCTCTTATGTATTCGCCTTTGAGCCTAGTACATTCTTGATTCCAGCACTGTGGTTTCTTGTGTGTCTTGACTCTTGATGTTTTGAGTGAGCATGTGGCATTCAATGTCAACTGGATTATGCTGTGCACTGAAAAACTGTTTTGTTGGGGTAACAAAAAAATTGTTGTCCCAACAAAAAAATTTGGTTGAAATAGGGACAACTATATTTTTGTTGGACTAACAAAATAGTTTTGTTAAAATTTTTTGGTTAAAACAACAAAAATTTTTTGTAATTGCAACAAAAAGTTATATTGTTATTTCAACAAAATCCTGATACATTTTGTTGAATTAACAAAACCATTTTGTTGGCCTGAGTTATTGAAAAGTATTATTTTTACATAAAAATTCATGAATTAATGCATTTATGCCAACCAACAGATTAAAAAAAGTAAATAAATAAAAAAAGTAAATAAAAAAGTATACATCTGTGACGGGATTCGAACCCTCAACCTCAAATTCAATGACCTGACGCTCTAACCACCTGAGCCACGGGAGCTTTGAAAATAACGGTTCTAATTTACTACTTAGCCATTTTTTACTCGGCCTCCGTTCAGAGCTTGGTTAAAACTCAAAAAGTTAGCCCAAATGTGAAATAACTTACTGATTCACGTTGAACGTTTATTTGACGTGAAATAAATATTCAGTGCAATGTGGGTAAACAAAATATTTGGTTGGGAAAACCAAATTTTATAACCAAACCCATTTTGTTGATCCAAACCAATGGTTTTGTTGGTTTGACCAATTTATTTGGTTCCCTCAACAAAACGAGGGCAACAAAATAAGTTTTGTTGCCACAACAAAACATTTTTTGTTGGGAATACCAAATTTTATAACCAAATCCCTTTTGTTGATCCAAACCATTGGTTTTGTTGGTTTGACCAATTTATTTGGTTACCTCAACAAAACGAAGGCAACAAAATAAATTTTGTTGCGCCAACAAAACAGTTTTTTCTGTGTGGAAATTGTCATATGCT
Source organism: Neoaliturus tenellus (assembly GCA_030545055.2). Lineage (NCBI taxonomy): Eukaryota > Metazoa > Arthropoda > Insecta > Hemiptera > Cicadellidae > Neoaliturus > Neoaliturus tenellus. The sequence continues at coordinate 30,674,629 of CM061535.1, forward strand.
TCATTTGTATTTTGTGCTAGGGCTTCGCTTTCCCAGTTTTGAATGTGAAGTTCTGTTTTTAAAAGTTCTATTGCTATTTTGTTGAAGTTTCGCTCATCTTCTTTAATGTTGTTTGTGTTGATGGTGGGTGAGTTAGTGCTTACCATTGCTATTTGTACTGTATGGTCAGAAAGCCCTGGTGTTACAATTCACCTGTTGGTTCTGTCATTCTCTCTTTGGGACTGATGATGGCCGGAGTGTCTATTGAAATTGATAACCATTTTCCATATTTTTGTATATTTACGGTCTGTATTATATACAGTGTAATTGTGGGTATATCTTTGAGTGTTGTTGACGTTTGTGTTTTATTTCTATCAACCCTTAACCCTCTAAACTGATTTTATAGTATTTTTTTTTAACTCTTTGAGTTTTAGTGGTCCTATGAATATCTGACTTTAAAGCCATATAAAGATCGTTCTTATCATATTTTGATATCATATTTTTGGATACAGTAGAACCTCGATAGTTCGATACTTTGTAGACTTAGAGAGAGTCAAAGTATCAAAATGTTGAACCATAGGGAGTATATGGAAAACTCGCCTATGGCTTGATGGGGGCTCCGCCTCCATGCCTCCTCAGGGGTTGCCCTAAATTCGTAAATTAATAAAATGTCAAGTAAAGTCAAAGAAAAGCCAAAAACTGGACAGCGAAGACAGCAATGAAACTGGCTAATACACATCACCACTATCAATAATAATAAAATGCTTTGAAAATCTTTTGCGGGGCTCAGCTCCCATGCCGCCTAGTTGATTTTACTAATTTTGTTAGTCATTTACAAAGTCTCAAATAATAAACTGTCTAGTTATACCAAAGTACTGAACAGGCTAGTTCCATCAAAGTTTTGAAAAGCCAAATTGTCAGTTATGAATTATGTGTAACCCTACAAAAATGTGTGATACTAACTCTTCAACTTTACCAACCACTTAATCTGGAACCTTAATAAGTGTGACAAAACTAATAAAATAATCTAGTAAATTAGTTTGTAGGCAGTTATAATATCTTTCGATTATGCCATATAGCATTTCTGTGACAGGGCCAACAGTTGATTTGTTAGAGCGCATACCAAAAATATCATTTCACAAAAATCCTTCGGTGAAGCTAATGGTCTCGCACACATTCAAATCTACCCTGTGATAAATTTTCATTCATCACTAACTCCCAAGATTACATTCGAGGAGCTGGAAACCTCCGTTCTCTCCCTGAAGAGCAACAAGGCTCCTGGACAAGATTCCCAGTGAGGCTTTAAAGAAAGTATTTACAATTAACGCTGACTTGTTGTTGAGAATGTACAACGCCTGTTTGGTAGAAGGGGTGTTTCCGTCCCTTCTGGAAAACCGCCAGGCTTGTACTGATCAGCAAGGGCAAAGGTGATCCCGAGCTGCCGTCGTTCCACAGGCCTCTCTGCATGTTTGACACTACTGGGAAGCTGTTTGAGAAGCTGATCCGCTCCCGCCTGACTTCTGCTGTGAAAGCTGCTGGGGACTTATGCCCCCGTCAGTACGGCTTCAGAAAGGGACGGTCAACGTGCTTCTTTATGGAGCAGAAGTGTGGGCAGACGCTCTAGATAAAGAGTTCTATAGGTTGCGGCTCGCCCGGATTCAGCGTCAAGCGGCGCTTCGGGTGTGTTCCGCCTACCGGACAGTGTCTGAGCCTGCCATCCTGGTAGTCGCCGGAGTCATCCCTGTCAAGCTCTTGGCAGGAGAGAGGGAGGCTATTTATCAGGGACAAGGCGAGATCGGAAAGGACATGGCAAGAACAGAAGAGCGCTCATGAACCTTCCAGCAGTGGCAACACAGCTGGGAGCACGACATCCGAGGACGATGGACTGCGCCACTTATCAAGCATGTCCAACCATGGGTGGAATGGCGGCATGAGAGTTGGACTATACCTGACCCAATTCTTGACAGGTCACGGCTATTTTCGGTCGTACCTGAACCGGATGGGCAAGACCGGTTCACTGGACTGCATTTATTTCCCGGGCGTTCTCAACGATACGGAACACACATTCTCCCGCTGCCCCCGTTGGGAAAGGCCCCGCCTGGAGGCCACAACATTTTTGGTACATTTTCGGTGGACTCGGTCTGCCAAAAGATCCTGGAGGATGAGGGCAGCTGGGATTGTTTATCACAGTTCGCCCGGGGCATCCTCCTGGAAAAGAAAACCGATCTGGACCGCGAAGTGGCCCAGATCCCTTGATCGAGCGGCTGGATAAGGAGCGAGCTCCACAGGCGCTCCTAATTGGCGTAAGCCAAATTTAGGCCTAGCCTGACGTAATGTGATAAACAATTCCAGGTTACAATCCTAAAGGGTAGAGGAGGTTTTTTTAGTGGGTAAACACGTTTTTTAAGGGAGCCCCACATTACAGGCTGGCCACCTGTGTGCGTAATGCATTTTTTCCGCCTCTCTATAAAAAAAAATTATTTTGGTGTAGTAATAACCTGTAAATATCATATTGAAAACAAAAACATCTATGTATAAGAAGGTAAAGAGCAATGGTCACCTTGATAAAAAAATCAATGGCAAATCATTAAAGGTCTAGAAGAGAATTTTGAACACTGACCTGTACAACTTGAAGAAAAGTCATGATGTCCTTACCTCCATGATGAAACAATACGCTTTTTATGTACAAGCGCAGGGATATAATGTAGCGAACAGTAATTCTCAAGCGAGGAGAAAACTATTAAAATTTACTATCAATTAAATATCATCCAATTTTAACTCTACCCGCATTGCACTTACTTAGTGCACATGCATGTTTACTTAGACTTTGAAAACTAACAGAAAAACTATATTTAGCTTCAATGAAACATAGTACCACATCCTTCTTCTGCTGTAATTGACAAATGTAAACTATATTCAAAATATACTGGAGTGTGGTTTAATTTGAACACTAAAATATTGACAAGAAATAAACCTGATTAGTGAACTACATTATCACGAATATACTGCATTACCACGACTGAACTACATTACCACGACTGTACTACGTTACCACGACTAAACTACTTTACCATGACTGTACTACGTTACAACTAACTGTATTACATTAGCAATGGCATGTGGTGAGACTTGTGGACGATATCAGAACTAATAATTTCTGATACCCTGAGTCAGTTACACATGGGTGTGTATATATTTTAGATTTTAACAAAGGGAGTACAGTAGAAGCCCTCCAGTAAGACCTCGGGTGGTTTGGCCGCCTTATAATGTGGGTGCGGGCTTTTCCCATGGCCAAAATAGATAAGAGTCAACTTGTTCCGTGTTATATCACTAAAATATATGACTTCCATTGCCAATTTGCGGACCATTCGGTTTTGGATGTCATCAAAAAATTGTGTTTGTGTTCTAGTTTTGATTGTTGTTTCTTTTTGGGGTGTTTTGCGTCTTGATCCTCGTTGTAACACAAAAGTTAAGTCACTAGATGGATTCTGACTCTATTACGGTCCCATTTAGGTATACGTAAATGTATGTAAGGGGCAAAATATTACTGGTCTTTTGTCAACAAAGGCCCTAATGTATACATTGTGTAATGCATACATTAGGGCCTTTGTTGACAGAAGACCAGTAAAATTGTCCATTTAAGGCAGTTTTATCAGTAGAGACCGCTTGTCCGTGTTGTCCGATCATCATTTTGGCGCTATACAACATCTGAGCGAACAAATCATGATTGTTACAAAGTTGAAACACAGCATTGATTGGACAAATATGACACCCTTCATTGTTAAATACACCGTAATAGTTCATTATTGGAGCACACATACAATGCAGGTCTCTGTTTGACCCGTTTTAAACCGCCGGTTAATCGGGCCATTTTGAAATCCAGCCAGCGGCCCGGTCCCGAGGTGGCCGGTTTTGAGGGCTTCTGTTGTATAAAAATCATAGATTAATTTACGAAATACTAAAATTTTATGAAACCATAAATTTATTGAACTTTAACATAATCATTATTTAAATCATTGGCAACATGTTTACATTTCCACAATCTTTTTCCAATATGGATGCTCAATAGTCAATAGTCAAAATACCTTTATTCATTATTATACATGGAAGTACATGAATGGTGTCATTATTACAATATAATACATCTTAATGATACTAAATAAGTCAACATAAATCAAACTTTTTCTACCCTTGTAACTTTAGAACCTCATGGCTATTTAAATTGTACCTGCATACTTAATCATTAAAGTAATCCCCAATTGAGTAGCATGGTTTGCCAATCATAAATTTGCTTAACTTTGCTTTGAATTTTGTTGAACTTATTTCATTTTTAATATCTGTTGGTAAATGGTTGAAAAATTTAGCACCAGCGTAAGTTGTTTTCTTTTTAAAAAATTCTAAATTATGTTTTTCAAATTTAATGTTTATTCTGTTTTGAGTTTTGTATGAATGGTTATATTCCAACAACATTTCATCAGACTTGTTTTCTTTTACATACATTATACAATCATGAATATATAAACTAAATACTGTCAATATTCCTAATTCACAGAATTTGTTTTTGATATGCTCCTTAATAATCTAAGCCAAGCATTATTCTAATACATTTTTTTAAAGTTTCAATATACTTTCTAAATTTTGCTGGGATGTAGCTCCATATACACAAATGTTGTAGGATATGTGATAATGGATTAGCCCGAAATAAGCAGTTTTTAAGGTAGCCAAGTCAATTAATTTTGATAATCTTTTAAGTGCATAAATTCTTGAATTTATCTTACCTTGTTTACATGGCCATCCCAACTAAAATTACTGTCAACTACTAGACCCAAAAATGTTGTCTCATTGACTTGCTGTATACTTTGATTTGCAACGTTAATCTGAGTTATTGGACTGGTTTTATCTGTCTTTGTACTAAAGGGGACAAAATGAGTTTTATTAAAATTGAGCTTGAGATTGAGACTACAGTAGACTCCCTCTTAACCGGCCACCTTTTAACCGGTCTCCGCTTTAACCGGCCTACCCAAACATAAAAAGAAAATCTTTTTAACCGGCCATTTTTTAAATCAACATCACTTTAACCGGCCGTGTTTCTCCAGAAACATAGTTTTCTTATCTACCGTATCATTCAATTCAACGTTATTTCATATTGACGTTCTCAAACAATTAAAATGTAACGTCCTTGACATAAGTGAATGCCACCGGAAGTCAATGCGTTCCCAGACAGCACGTAAGCTTAAACTAAGCTTGGTTTTAGAATATTTTAGCTTATTAGACCAAGCTTAGTTTTTAGAGTTCATTCCAAACTTAAAATAAACTTGGTGTAACTAAATTGTGTTACTACACTAACCCCAAGCTTGGTCTGAGCTTATTTTAAAATTGGTATACCAAGTTTGTTTTTAGCCCATAAACTAGGCTCACAACAAGCTCACGAAAGTGAATTTAAAATAAGCTGCGTGATGACGTCAACATTTATTCTGTTCTGCGCATGCGCTCTGTCCCTGGTCATTGTTTTCAAACCCCCTCCAACTGTCTCTCTCCTAGTCTCCTACACAACGGCTTGCCACTTTAACGACGTCCGCCAAGCCATCTTGAAAAACACGTTTGTTGATGTGCAAGATTTTTGTTCGACCTACAAATAATTCCGCGTTTGCCTTTTTATAAGTTTGAATTATTGTTTTTAAGTTCTTGTTAAGGTAAGTTTCAAAAGTTTATTCATGTTAAAAGCCTGTATATTTCCAAATAAACTAAAAAATCCGTATAAACTTGACCAACATTTGCCATTTCCATGCAATTTAAGTTCACAATTCCGAAGAGATATTGCTGAAGAGTTTGATTGTAAATATTAATCTAAAATATCGTAAATAGCCAATAATGTATTGTTTGCTTTCACAACTAACAACTTGCTTGAAGGATTTTTCAGATCAATCAGTAAGGTTATGCTACTGTTATTAATTCTGAAAACATCTCTACAATCTTATGCTGTAAGATTTGATAACAAAATATATTATGTTGAAATGTTAAGGGGATTTTGTTAATACAACGATTATCCTATACCTTATCATATACAAAATATTAACTTCAAATAATCAGCTTTCAAATTAAACCTTTGTTCATGATATTCTCAAAATTGTGAAAAACTTTTATTTGTTTCAAAACACTCTTTGACAGTGGGAACACTAAATCATACAAAATTGGCAAATTACTAAACAGGGAAATTATTTATGAAAATTTAATTAGTCCCTGCACCTGCAAACCACAATATTATCAAACAAGGAAGTGAAATTAAACAACAAAGTTTTCTATAAATATTTATTTTATATGTACAAAAAATGCTTACAAAAATCTTAATCTTCTAATCTTATACAAAAGTACAAAAATACTGGATGTTTCAGGAAGAATATGTCATGACAAGAGATGATTAGGATTAATGCAAAACCAATGTTATCTTTGATAGTAACTAACACATGTATAGTGTATTTCAGTATATAAGGTAAAATTCACTAAAATAGATAATACTTATGACCTTTTCGAAAGAGAATTAAGTAGTGATAGTTCTCAAGAAGTGTAGTGATGCATCAAGCATTATAAAAGACTAAAATTCTACATTTCATGACACTGAAACTTGTTAAATATAAAGCTTAACTGTTGGCACGTTAAAGTACGGTTCACTGATGAGAAACACCAGATTTATAAAACATAAACATGCAGTTATCAAAGTAACTGCAATTGGAACCCTGTTGATGAGTTGGATCTAAATATATATTCTGATATGAAAAGGTGACATCGGTTTTGCAAGGTAAAGCTACTTCAAATGATTGCTTGCTAAATGTCATGGATGCTATACAATGGCAAGATTCTTAGAGTGGGAGAACGAATGATCAAGTGAATCGATTACATGACAAACATACAAAGAAGCGAATATATACAACATTTGGTAAAACATACAACACAACAACTATATAGCACCTAACACCTTAAAACGTGTTAAAAAAATACATTACGGTAAATGATTCAAAGTCAGCCATCATTGAAATAATTTTTGAGCAGCATTGATAACTTTGTACGAGAAAGTAAAATAGACTCGCCATACAAATTAAGGTGTAAAAAAAGCTATCCACATTTATTCAACCTAAAAACCTATCAGCGTACAAAATAGCCCGACTAAATTGAATTGTACATTTACGATCCTTACATTCTAGGGGACGGTAACAGGATTTTAGCCTTTTCTAGTACAATACTAAGGGTCTTAAACTGCCTAGTTGTATGTTTGTGACGGGTTAGAGTGAGTAAATGAATGGAATGATGTTAATGCAATACTATGTTGTACCATGGGTTGGACAGGAGGAAGCCGATGTTATTTCTTTCCGTAGGGGTAGGGACCACCGTGGACGGGGCCATGGGGATCCTTCCAAGCACTCAGGTCAACAATGGGTATCGTCGACGCATCTTGACAAGGCACCAGCTGGTTCCTGCAACAGAAATACACAACACGTCGTGCATCATTTAAAAGTTACTGATTGTAACTCAATATTGGTCTCGATACACTAGAGACAGGTCAGCCCCTAATGACTTGTGGAAATACAGTAGATATCCTCTTGACCGCTCTTGCTTTGAAATGTCGGAGTACCTGTTCTCATTCTATCAAAGATTCATGTTCACTGTTGCAGTTGATTTCCTGATATTAACCGGAAATACAACTCAGGTTAAAAATACAACAATGTTCTTCTCATAAAATCTCAAATATATTTAAGAAATCGTCATTGGATGGTATATACATTTCTATTGATTATTTTGCAAGCATTTGGAACCAGGCAGACCTAAAATATGATGATTGTTCTGTTCGAGACGTATAAACTTGTTACATATACATTGAATTCTTTTAGAACATTTTATTACCATTTCAGTTATTAATAATAGAATAAATTTACTTTTATGTATTTTATATATATTTATATAGTTGCCTGCTTTAACCGACCTTTAGGTTAGCCGGCTTAAGCCTAGACTGGTGAGGATTAAAAGAGGCTCTACTGCAATTAGTAATGTGGGATAGCAGAAAGTATAACAAAAAATTATTCAACATGTCTTTAATAGTGTGTATCTCAGACAGCATACGAAGTCACACCACTTTTGTTTTCGTGTAAATAACTATAAAAAGGATTTAGAGTTCACAAAGAATTAAAAATATGAAAAATGGATCAAAGAAATTTTTGCTGGTGAGCCGAACAATCACGCTCATCCTGTAATAAAGTGATCATTGAATCCCCTCTATGAAATAAACTAAAAACTTACGTGTGGGAAATGACTTCGAAACCACGAGGCTGCATTTGGTAGACTCCATCACTGTTGTCACACATCAGACGAGAGAAGGTGGATTTCCTGATCTCAGAAAGTTGTTCTGAAAAAGAGAACATCTTTTAGGACAACCTGCAGTTTGGTTGAGCATAGGCCTGTATCACTCTTGGGACAATGTAGGATACACTTCATTGAAGCTCTATGTAGGATTTTGGAAACCCGACAGGTTTTGAAAAGATTATTTTACTTTATCACATTTCATAATATTTTCTAGTAGGAGTTGGAGGGCTTGTTGTTAAATACAATGTGTGTTTACACTTTTGGGGGGTGTTTAATAGTTAAATTTTTGTGGTGTTTTCCAAACATAAACCAATTTTATTAGAACGAACTTGAACACATTTAAAAAACATACGTAACAAGCTAGCACTCTGATTAAAATGTCCAAATAAAAAACTCTATTACGATTATTTAGAATTGTAAGAACTGGATATGCTTGTAATTTTGAACTTCAAAGAAATTCCACACATAACCCAGAAAAGCTCAATCCCAACATATCCAGTATCTAGCTAATGTAAAATACCTTTGAGAAATAAATTAAAATTCAACCCAATAATGCTATTACTAAGATTCTTAGACACCAGATGTTTCTAAAATAAGGAGGTACAAACCTGGAGTGAATCCTCCAGAGTGAGGGTCTCCCCTCTCGAAGAAGAAGCGGTCGGCAACTCGAGTGCGATAGAACTGCTCCAGCAGCAGGCACAGGAAGGTGGGGCCGGCCAGCGAGTCTTCAGCGTGAGCCTCCAGCGAGCCTCCGACAGTCAGGTCGACATCGTCGGGATGGGCGTACAGCAGAGCAAGCTTCTCAATGTTCTGCAAAAAGACAACGGAATTTTTAAATAGGAAGAGGTACTCAATCTCAATTGAATTGTCGTTTTCTGAATTTACGGAATATGAAATGTTGCCTTTTCAGTCTGTTCCTCAAAAAGCCACCACAAACTTGAGATTAAACATCTATGTGTGCAATGATCTGGGTGAGGATAGTGGTGAATAGAGTCACTAAGTTAACACTTAAAATCGACCATAGTGTCAACTCAAATGAAATTTGATTACTTCTTATATGCATAGTTTAATTAAACTATACAGTAGCCTTAGGTATGAATAAAATTGTCCATACAATACATTGCCACTGATCAGTTAAGAGACAAACTGTATACTAAAAGTTATGGATTTTGACTACAAAGTCCTTGATAAGATAAAATATTGCACCTGACAAGTTTTATTGAATCAATTATTTTTTAAAAGTGGTTTAAATACCTGCTTTCTGTAATCCACATTGGTTGCTGGGGCAACTAGTTTCGATTCATTAGTGAATCATCTTCAGGCCGTACAGAGGATGTCGTAGCACTCCATATGAAGGTTGTCAAGAAGAATAAAATAGTCTAATAAATAAATACACATAAAACCAATCCCCAGGCTCCTATTTTAAGGGGTTTGCCGAAAATCCATAAACCAGATATACCAATAAGACCACTCGTCAATTTTATGCCATCTCCTGCCTACAAAATAGCCAAAAAGTTAGACAAAATAATAAGAAAAGAAACTGTTTTAGAAAATAGCCATAGTATTAAAAATAGTTTAGAATTGGTTGAAAATATAAGGAATCAGGTCGTTGAAGACAATACAAAGCTAGCTTCCTTTGATATAGTAAATTTATACACGAACGTACCTGTACAAGAAACGTTATCAATATTATATCAGAATTTACGAAGGAACTCTAGCTTATCTCAAGAATCTATAGATGAACTAATCGCCCTCACTAAGTTAGTATTGAAACAAAATTATTTCAAGTTCCAGGATACTTTCTTTATTCAAAATGAAGGTTTGGCAATGGGTTCCCCCCTCTCCAGTGTGTTAGCAGAAATATTCCTCAACCACGTTGAAAATACACATCTATTTACAGATTCTAACCGACACAAAGAAAAGATTATTTTTTATTACAGATATGTTGACGATACCATAGTTCTCTTTAAGGGCAATTCAAGACAATTATCAATATTCAACAGTTTTTTATGCAGTATTCACAGAAATATTAAATTCACCCTTGAAGAAGAAAATAACAACTCGTTGAATTTTTTGGATCTCACCATCACCAGACAGAATAGACAATTTTCATTTAAAATTTACAGGAAGCCGACTTGCACAGATCAAACCATACACGCAGATTCTCACCACCCATATTCACAAAAAATGGCCGCATATAACAGTTTTGTACATCGATTACTTTCCGTCCCTATGAGCTCGACTGATTTTAATGATGAAATAAATATCATAAAACACATAGCTGTCGCTAATGGTTTTGATAGTTGTATTGTAGATAAGCTAATCCATAGACACAAGAACAAAAATCATGAGACCAAAGAACATAAGTCATATATTTCGACAGAGTACGGATCATTTCTGAGCAATAGTTTCCAAAATATTATGGCGAAAAATAACATAACTGTATCTTTTAAGACAACAAATAGACTTGGATCTTTATTGAAAGAGCGTCAACAACAAACATCCACTTTTGACAAAACTGGGGTTTATAAGATCAGTTGCAGTGATTGTCCAAGTTATTACATTGGACAGACTTCCCGCTCCTTCAAAAAACGTTTTAAAGAACATTTGCCTAAAAAAACCACAGCACCTCAAACATCCACTTTTGCAGAGCATTTAATTGAAAATAATCACAACTATTCCAGCATTGACAATAATATGAGCATTTTACATTTTTCCCGTGACCACTATCATAGAAATACTTTAGAGGAGTTTGAAATTTACAAATCAGTGAAAAAAGACCAACAAAACATCTTGAATGACAAGCTCTCGTTTCAATCTAATTTTATCTACGATACGGCTATCAAGTTACAGGAGGGGGAGAACACCATGAGGAATGCGACCCACAGGTGATAAGAACAAGGAGAGTGACGTCATTGTCCACGTTGACCGGCAGTCTAGGCTCAACTTCCGCCCGGTCTCGTCGCTCGCCAAACCACGCGTTTTTTAGTTAATTATTATGTTCGTTGTTCGTTGTGTCCGTGTTCGTGTTTATGTGTATTTATTTATTAGACTATTTTATTCTTCTTGACAACCTTCATATGGAGTGCTACGACATCCTCTGTACGGCCTGAAGATGATTCACTAATGAATCGAAACTAGTTGCCCCAGCAACCAATGTGGATTACAGAAAGCAGGTATTTAAACCACTTTTAGTATTTCAAAGTAATCCGGAGGCTAGAACCAATCAATATGAAATTATTTTTTTATTTGTTACATGTAAACTTAACTAATGCCTGATTTTTTGCAGTTGTAGTAGATGTGAGAGGATTAGGAAGATGAGAAGAAAAGACACTAATATAATATAACTGTCACAATAATAATATTCCACTGAGAGAGCAAAATGTGAGTAGTAAGGCTGTGACTGGTTTAAATTACAATTTACTTCTACCAGTTGGCAAAGGGGTGTTTCTATCCCTTTCCCACCCTCACTTATAGACCCATCTTTCCATGGTGTTTTTCTGGAGGTGTTACTGTCAATCCCAGGTTCTGAATTCCTTGTGTAGAATTTTCTGGAGAATACTCCAATAAAATTTATTTTGGAGTTAAAAATCTATGTTGACGTCTTTCTGATCTGTATATGTAGTACTTATTTAAGTAATTTTTTACTCTTAAAAAAAGAAAAGGAAAAAACTTGTGAGCCAGCGATGAAGCCGAGAGGTGACTTGTGGGTAAGGTGTTTCCACTTAATTGATATAAAACAAATAATAAGATAGGAATCAAACAAATTTTTACTTCAACAAGATCAATAAAAATATTTAGTGTTCCCACCACGAAAATCTACAACTGTACTTCCATAGGCTGATCAAGAAACCAAAATGTTACCTCAGGAGAGATGTAGTCACTGAATTCCTTCCAGGTCTTGGCTCTAGGCAGGCCACAGAATTCCCTGTAGTCGTTGTATCCTCCCAGACCGTGGTCTCGGCCTCTCTGGATGTCAGTGGCCCTCAGGTCTCGTCCGAAGGGCTTGCCGTTACGGAACAGGTAGTCTGTGATCTGTAACACCAAGGGTGTCAGCATTGAATCCAATGTATTAAAGTACGACTTGAAGTATCTCAGTGGAACCTGGATGGTTCTAGTTTGCCTGTAATTCAAATGTTTTTTGTTAGTAGCACATGAATAATTTGCAATTTTGGTTAGTTAGGCAGTTATGACCAATCCTTTTAAAGTTAGAATTATTTAGCTAACATTGTATGATTAAAATTATTCAGCTTGATAATGCTTTCCATCGCAATGATATAAACAACTTAAATTTTCTTATTCCATTATGTTATAAATAAAATCATTGATCCAACCATTAAACAAGATAGCTGTTTAACAATTTTGTTTAGCAAATGTTATTAATCCAAAATTAATTTTTCATAAATCATAAATCATTTATTAGCCATTGAACAAAAGTAATAGGCCGTGTCACAATAGAGCAGGTTACTTAAACTAAAAAGTCCTTTGCACAACAAAAAAACTCATCTACATTATAGAATGGGTAATTCAGCAGGTTGCTCTTAAGTTTATTCCTAAACTGGTTGTAAGGAAGGTCCTTGAGAGAGCTAGGAAGCCCATTATACATCTTTAAACCTGATGTTGGAAAACAGTTCATAGCCTTAGACAACCTTAGCCTAGGTACATCAAGTTGAGTTCCATTTCTAGTTACATAAGGGTTACGGGAACTAACAGTAGAAAACTCATGGACATTCGACTTAATACTACAAATACAAGTGTAAATATACAAATTGATAATTGTGAGTATTCCAAACTGCTTAAAAAAAGGCTTACAGTGTTCTAAGGGTCCCACCCCAGCTAGAATTCTAAGAGCTTTCTTTTGTAATATTAAAATTCTTGATACTGAAGAGGAATGACCCCACAACTTAATGCCATATGCAATATGACTATTAAAAAAAGCAAAATAGGCCAACAACAAACAATCAAAAGGTACATTATGTTTCAATTTCCTGAACAGGAACAAGGTCCTAGCCAGTCTTTTACATAGTTTGTCAATATGACTATTCCAAGTTAACTTGGAATCAATCGTGAAACCAAGCAAGTTAACATTGTTATCAACATAATCAACTAGGTCTAACTTTGCTAATGCAAAATACATTTCTTGGGTCTTGCTGACATTTAAAGCTAATCTGTTTGAGCAGAACCACTTAGACACTTCACTAAAGCCTAGCTCCATACTCTCAATAACAATATCAAGTTTCTTACCACTAGCTACTAGGGTCGTATCGTCAGCGAAAAGAATGGACTGACATTGAACGGATGCAGGCAAGTCGTTAATTAGGATTAAAAAGAGGAGGGGACCCAATCCCGAGCCCTGGGGGACCCCGTGATTAACTCTGAGAGGTTGAGAGATGAGTCCATTAAGAGACACAACCTGGTATCGGTCGATAAGATATGACCTAATTATTGCGAGAGTACGGTCCCTCACACCATACTTTTCTAGTTTGCCAATCAGAATTTCCGAGGAGACGCAGTCAAAAGCGCGCGATAAATCACACAATTTGACTGCTGTCACCCCACCAATTTCAAAACTACATAGCACAGCAGACACCAACTGCTCAACAGCGTCGCCAGTACTCAAACTCTTTCTAAAACCATATTGGTATGGGGTGAAGAGACCATTACTTTCAAAATACCTACCTAACTGCATATTAATTACACTTTCAAAGATTTTAGCGAAAACCGGTACAATAGAAATCGGTCTGTAACTCGACATAGCATCTGACTCTCCTTTTTTATAAACAGGAATAGTTTTAGAAATCTTTAGAGTGTCAGGGAAAACCCCCATGTAAAGACATAGATTCAAAAGATAGGCTACTACTTGAGCAATTGGTACAATTGAGTGTTTCAATAACTTTACTGACATACCATAATAATCAGTACTTGTGGAATTCTTAAATTTATGAACAATATTGATAATATCTAAAGCTGAGACATTAGACCAGGACAAGCAGGAAACAGGTTCAATGCCATCGGGGCCCTGGAACGCATCGACACCACCCACTGAGCACAAGATTTCCCCAGGATATCCCAAACAAGTCCCAAATATCCTATTCAGATCCCGGGATATGGAGGATATTCTAGGACATTCTAAGCATATCCCAAAAGGACTTTAATAGAAATACAAACTTTTTACGTAAATAGGACTAAAATTAAACAAATTCAAACAAAACAGGTTTAAAATGGATTTGTTTTACTTTTTTGGCTATAAGACACCCGTCAAACAAAATTTCAAAGGATATTCCAGAGATATCCCAAGGATGTGTCAGGCCTGCGTAAACGGCCATATTCCAAGGATATCCCTAGGATATGTGCGTTTTTTTTCAATTTAGTTCAAACATTCAAAATAGGGGTTTTGCTAAAAGTCTAAAATCATCAAGTCATTCAACCATTTTTCTTTGAGGCCTCTTTTCGAAAACTTCTGAAAAGAGCTCCTGGGGAAGTCCCTGGAATATGTCCGTAATCATAGTTTTAATTGAATTCTATAAAATCGTTCACATCCTTAGGATATTCTCAGGATTTCCCAAGTAAATATCTGTTAACACAGTGTAAATTATTGAAATACTAAATAAACTTGTATCATATAGGTCCAGAAAAATTAATTAAACAATCTAATAACACTACATAATAACATTGTTTACAAGCCAAATAGATTTGTTTGAATTCAAACATTATAGTTGAAAGGATCTACAAAGAACATCCATAGGAAGTGTCAGTGATTAAAGCTATAATGCAAAATAGTGTATAGGTCATTCACTATAAACTAAAGTTTTAATAAATAATTTTCTTTAATGAAAACCTCTGAAAATAACTCTTAGTAAAAAGTATGGGAAATTTTCATAAGCAATGCCATGGCTGCCTCTCTTCATGACAGGAGTTCCAGAGATGGGTCTCGAAGGATATCTCTTAAAAATATTCAATGTCCTGGGGATATCGTGAAAGGATATCCCAAAATGTATGATTTGCAATATCCCTAGGATATCCTTGGAATGACTTAGAAAATATTGGGGATATTTGGGTTTACGCTGGGATATCTCGATTTACCATTACACACCATAACGTACACAGGATAGGTATCTATTTTACATCAAATACACTTTCAAAAGGTCAAACTACATCAAATAAAATGTAGTGATTTTACTCAAATTAAAATATATATCAAGTATAATTAATAATCTTTTTGTGTTAAAATATACAATCCAAATTACATATAACAGTTCACATTCAAAAGGTTTTGCTATTTTATTTCAAAATTTTTAAATATGTGAAAATAGTCAATTTGTAAAGTTACTTCAAATTTAGGCTAACTTTTTTACTTTGACTCGCAAAACTTCCAAGTGCACCAATGAAGGTCAAGTTTCATATCTTAATAGTAAATGAGAACACCTCAGAGCACAGGTCAGTTGGCTCAATAGGTTAGAGCGTCAGGTCATTGAGTGTGAGGTCACAGGTTCAAATCCTGGCATGGGCTTATACTTTTTGCTCCAAATTATTTTCATTTTTGTAATTTGTTCGTTAGCAGAAATGCATTTATTTATAAACTTTGATGAAAATAGTTACAATTTACAAGTTTTAGACCAGTTTATAACGACATCCCATAGGGATATTTGAATATCCTAAGGATATCCCGAAAGGATATCCCAAAACGCGGGATATGCGCGGACATTCAATATCCCCAGGAGATCCCTGGGATGACTTTTTGAGAATATTGGGGATATTAAGGATTTCCCCGGGATATTCCAATATCCCATAAGGATATGTTTAGGAACTCCTGGGGATGTACTTGTGCTGTGTGGGCAGACACTGGGGCTAGAGGAACTGTTTTTACAATATTCTCAACAGATTCCAAAAAATAACTATTCAGTTCGTCCGGTGAACATGCAGGCTGTCGACGGCTGACCACAGCAGTGTCCTGTTTAATGACGTTCCACGCAGCACGACAAGGGTTTGCAGCTTGACCAATGAAGTCAGCATTCATCTGTCTTCTAGCTTCAGAGAGTCCGACACGGAACTTGTTCTTAACTAAGGCATAGAGCTCCTTGAGTCTATCGTTATTACTAGGCATCTTACTCAAACAGTCACCAAGAAAAAGACGGTATTTTCTTAACCGCTCTAGTTCAGGTGTGAGGACAATCCTCTTCTTTGTCCTATTGGTTTTAGAGACGTTAGTTTTAGTTCTACCATTACGTTTGCTCCGGGAAAGAGGAAAGCAAATCTGGTAGAGATCACAGAATTCACTAAAAAATGTGTTAAAAGCTAGCTCAGGTGAGGAAACACTGTAAACATTGGTCCAATCAATTTCACTAAGTTTTCTCACAAATAAATCAAGTCTTACTGATGTAATAGGTCGATAAGGTGGTTCATTGAGCGAACTCCCACATTTGTCCCTAGGCCCACTGATAGTACCCTTTTTGATGTCTATGGAAACCCAATCCTTAAGGCTAAAAAATACATGCTTATGGTCAGAAATACTGTAGTCACTTACTTCAGAGCTGTATCTCCAACTTTCGATGTCCGTCAAAACAGTATCAAGGGGAGAATCCCCTCTTGTCGGCTTGTCAATACTAAAATATACATTGAAACTACGCAGAAGATTTCTCAATTCCAAAGCTTCGTTAGGATGAGTTAGTGGGTTAACATTGTGGTCAGTGGCAATCACAATGTAGAAACCCAAGGTTAAAAGAAATTCTAAACAGTTCTCCAACAAAAGGAAAAATCGACTCATGCTACCGCTAGGAGACCGGTACATAGAGATTATCACAATGGATAGACCTTTTAGAATCACACCTGTAAGCTCGCAATTTTTTTCTTCGCAAAAATTGTTCAGATCGAGAGGTAGAAAGTCTAATCTGTTGTTAAGGTAAATACAGACACCACCCCATGGGGAGACTCGACAAAATTTACTAGCTAAGGTTAGATCACTTAAAGCAGAAAAATAATCAGTCTCTGCATCGACGAGCCAATGCTCAGATATACAGAGTGCATCGATACAACCTTCCTCACACAGTAGTTCCAGTTCGGGTATTTTATTCCTAAGGCTTTGAACATTAATCGCACAGAGTTTGAAATCTGCAACACTCGAGTCTACTTTTGAGGTTTCCCTAAAAAAGTTCGAGAGAGAAAAAAGTCAGAACGCGCAGACCTATTAGGTTTTGGAATGAATTTCTTTACCAGGGTGCCCACTGGCCAAAAAGAATTAACTAGTACTTTGGAGGTTAGTTCTTCAGGAACCCCGATTTTAAATGACATATAGGAGTTATGTTTTGGTTTTAGAGACACACATTCACCCTTAATTCCCGAATTATCGAGAAAATCACTAATATCGTCAGATGTACAGTCACTTGCAAGTCTAGAGACAAAAATCCATGATAGTTTACCCACTGCTATTACCTTAGACACAGATTCCGGTCCCGTATCAGATTTAGTACCTATTATAGGTTGAGTCCTTTGTTTGGCAAGTTTGCTTCGCCCTTTTTTATTTACTGTTCGCCACTGTTGTTCCGATTGGTGTTCACTTATGTTATTCTCAGCAACTAAGGCTGGAAAGTTTGTAACATAATCGCTATCGTTCATTAAGGTTATGTTTATGTTGTGATCCTGACTACTACTGGCAGTTTTTTCATCGATTTCTTGAACTATCGAGCTATCGACCGTCAGACTCGATCGATATGTTCGGTGGTCAATCACTACTGAATCCGAATTTTGTTGACTATTATAACTTTTATAACTTATAACTTTTATAACTATTATAACTTTTATAAGTTATAATAGTTAGTTATAACTAAAGTTATAACTAACTATTATAACTTTTCAACTTAGTATAATTGTTTATTACAAATCAAAGAAAGAGAATCACATGAACACAAAAAATATTTTTAATTAGGAACAGCCAGCAATTTTCAAGTACCAAGTAATATATAAAAAACATGGTTTTTTGTTTTGAACAACATAAGCTGCTGGAAAGCTACCAACCTCACTAGTGAAGAAGGGGTCAATGTTCTCTTCAGGCTGAGTTGTCAAACCTCTGGTAAAGTGGTCCATGTTCTGGCCCTCCTCGATAATTCCTGGGCGGTTGAAGAAGTCACTCAATCGCAGAACTCCGTAAGTGTTACGCTCCTCACCAATCAGTCTGAAATGGCCAGTGGGTTAAAATGATAAGGCCTGGCAAAAATAACTTATTGTGAGTGATTGCAATAAGTGATTAAAATAAGTTACTTTAGAAGTTGTTTATTTGTGGGCTTAAGATAAAGTTTTTGTTTACAATATAGGTAACATTTACAGGCTTCTGAAATTCATGACCCAAACTCGAAATCAGGAATGGCACTTACTTCACCATTATCCATCTATTATAAGAGGAGGAAAAAGATCGGACACGGAGATGAGTTTTTGAGTTTGATCTCCAGGGGAGATCAAATTTAAATGCCACTTTACCTTTATGTTTGAAACAGACTACGCAGATAGTCCAAATATCACACGTTTATTGCTGCATTAGTGTTTCTATCCAGCTCATCCATACATTCCAAGGTGAGTTACCTGTTTCCTATTTTTTTCCTCTTCTGAAATGTTCAAGCTTTTTCCTTAAAATCCATTGTAAATGATTGAAGACTTCTGCTTTTTACTATACGAGGGATATTCAGAAGGTTAAGGAACATTTTGGAATAAAAAAAAAACCAAGTACAACTAACCAATTTTATTGTATACAGTTTGAAGAGCAACTAAAATACTACTTTTCTACATAGTCCCCCATGAGATTAAGGCATTTGTCTTACCGGTGAACAAGCTTTACAATTCCCTCTTCGAAGAAATCTGCTGCCTTTCAAAAGGCTACCTATTCAAAATCCGTAACAACCTGTTCCAAATTTCAACCTGTTCAAAATCCGTAACAATTTCAAACAGCAAAGTCCGTAAAACTCGAGGGAAAGATAATGAAAGCAGTTTTCATGGAACATCTCGTCAACTTTAGTGAAAAGTTCGTCAGTCACAATTCTCATTCTGAACATTGGTTCGGCGGTTTCTAAACTGAATACATCACTTACGTACAGAACTTTCATTCATGACATTTTTCCCATACACCTAGCACACTTGTAGAAAAATCTCTATAGGTTTTAAGTTTTTTGCCAAGAAAACCCGTATTACCGATTGCACTTCGAAAAATGGTGGGATTTTGTATTGGAGTGGCCATTTTAAATTCAAATATAAAGAAAACGGGCAGCGCGACGATGCTCCTAGTGTCATGGCTGGATAGCCACTGAAGCCTGGAGCGCTCTCATACCCTAATATAGATGATATGCGCAAGCCTAGTGGCATAAGACGGAAACGTTCCTTACTTTCTGAATAGCCCTAGTATATGAGGTGGGATTCCCTAGATAAGGAGATATATTAGCACTCACTCAAGACGCCCCTGGATCGCCGAGTGGAAGTAACGGAAGGCAGCGGTGGCGTAGCCGTTGAGTGCGCTGGGGTCAACGTCAGGCCTGTAGTCATCTGTGTAGCCATCAGTCTCATACAGGAGACCGTACTTCTTCATGTTCTTCTTACCTACGCATTCACATAAGTGTTACAATTTTAAGTGGTGTTAAAAATGTCTACTGAAAATTGAATCGCCTTAGAGTTTAGTTTCTGTTCACCTGGTATGACATGGGGTATCTCATATTTTAAATTGATAACTCAGTCATAATTGGTTATTTTTATGATTAATAAGTCAATAAAATTTGATAAAAATCATATTAATTTAAATTATATAGATATGTTATATAAGAGGTTTCCCTTTTCTTGGGAGAAAAAAGTTAACAAAAAGCCTCTTAAAGAACAAATATCTCAAAAAGTATCCTATAAATGATTTAATAATTTTGAAACTGGGTGAAATGTTTTGGTTGTGGTACTCAACTGGAGTGCCTGGTGGTGGGTAGCTCACTACAGCTACAAGCTACTTATTTTCTCAAGTAGCAGAGCTACAAAAACGTTACTTAAAAAGTAGTTGCTCTCTGTAGCGCTCAACAAGTAGTGCGCTACTTCCCAACACTGAGTATTTTATACGATTCAAAATAGCAAGTGTGCTGGATTGTTGAAAATGTTTTTTAAAGTGAAGTTAAAGTTTCTACAAGATTAACAACATATTTAAGTTATCTTTCATTTTCACTCTATTTCAAAATGTCCAACATAAAACTTAATGTTTGGTTGGATATCCAAGAAGCTAATGGATTTTCAAGAGTTGAAGAGCGCTTACCAAGGAAGATGGGCAGCCACTCGTAGTAGTTGATGTGTTGGTACTCGGCGATGAGGATCCTCCTGGCTTCCTGGTACAGGATCTCGTCGTCCCAGTGGGGGTTGAGGTGGGCCAGGGTAGTGGCGATCCTGTTGTGTTCCCTCAGGAAGATGATCTGCAGCACGGTCAACTGCGGGTTCTGGTTACCTCTCACATCACCTGTCCAACAAAACCAGATTACTGTCAAGAGTGCTTGGAACAGTGGTAAACGCATACATGATGGAAAAGATGTCAACAAAGGGAGGAGGAATAATTAATGTGTGAATAGAATTTCAATAATAAATAGTATTGGTGAAACAATTGAAAAGGAAACAGTTAATTTAGGCTAGTACTTTAGGAGAGTATGATAGTTGGTTTGGATGTAAGAGAACCTTTTTTCATGTTTACTTTGACTTGATGTAGGTAAGATGATAAAATATGGCAATGAACAAAATGTGTATTAAAATTATTAGCTTAAAATGTCGAAAATGTTACAAGTCTTTGTATTGTTAAATTCTTTGGTTGTAATTTAATATAAGTTTGTTTGACTGCCATACGCATCATGGTTCTTTACCATAGAACTCTAAAAAGGCAGCTGAAATGCTCACACCGTTTTTGAATCTCTGCTGCTGCGTAACAAGGACAGGTAACAACAGCCAAATTACTGAATTTGGCAATGCCAGCCTTGTCATTCACACACTTGTTCCTTGCACATAAATTAAATAACTAGACTGTATAAGCTATTTTAATCCTTTTTATATATTACTGATTCCAAAGGTATAAACACATTTGTGTTTATAAATATGTTATGTAAGTAAAATAATTGTTTAAACATATATTTTTAAAATGTGACATGAAATATTAACTACCGGTAGGCTAAGTGAAATTTTTTTTTCAGAGCTAGGAATATACTTCCAGCATCAAAGTTTATGATCAGGAGGACTCCTAATCTAAAGGAGAACTCAACTTTGATCTAAAATTTTTACATTTAAGATTTTTCATTAAAATTTCAATTTGTCAAATAATCAAGTACACAGCAATCATTAAGTGCAACCGCACTAGTGGCCATGCAACATCATCCAATGCCACTGCATTGCTTTATAAACGGTTTCTCTAGTGATTTATATATTTATACAGAAGATAAGTAAAAAAGTGTAATAGGCCTATTAGGGTTTCTAAGACGTTTTGATATCATTCTGGACTTCCGAAATAAAGACACGATTCTGTGACACGTCCCAGTTAGAGGTTAAAAACTTATTTTGAGAAAGTGGTACCTACCCTACTTGTTTAAAGTAAAAATAAAAAAATTTCATTACATATCTGTAACTTTGCTGCTTGAAGTTTTTTCCCTGACCAACAAAAAAATTAAAAAAATAAAAGTTCATTAGCCTATTTGAAAAAATAAAAAAAACTTCATAGCCTTTTCATGTTTTGGTTGTGCATTGAGATTTCTTTAATCTCTGTTAGGCCTATATTCATTTCTACTTAAACATAATGAGAAAGTCAAGATATTTAAATTGTTATAATCAGCGGCTCTTTCGCTTTGAAACTAAATAAGATTCAATGAAATTGATTCAATAACAATCAGTAGTGTGTAAATGAGAGCACATACAAAAGCTTAAATTGGCCTTTTGCATTTAAAGCTTAAGACAGCCTTAAGTGAGCATTCCAGGTGGATATATTAGAGTTCAATTTTTTTACTAATGGAGACCTTTTATTAGATTAACTTAAAAAAGGTGGGGGGTGTCAATTTGCCCTTAAATTCTTCAAAATTCCAGCCATTTGCCAACCAATTAGTGTTATTAACCACTTGAATATAGTAGGCCTAGCTTGAATCTAGTATACTGACCAAACTGGTAGCAAGGTTCGTCCTCAGTCTGAGTGTCACACGCGGCACTCTTGTTGACGGCTGCAGGTGGCCACGGGCGACCGTCGCGCACGTCCACGCGCAGCAGACCTCCGTGACCCTCACGCAGTCGCGCGGCCACCTCGCCGGTAGACCCGTACACAAACGAAGCGTCCATCCAGTGGGTGACAGCAACCAGCTGATAACATAATTGCCAACTCATTAGCTATGATGAGCCAATCGGGGTATTGTTTGGTTTAGTTTAGAAAATGTAAAATGAGGACTAAATTATTATTTGGGGACCAAATTGTAAAAAATTTGACTGCTAAACGTTGTATACCCAATCTTATTAGACCTAAGATTGTAATTAGACCTATGACATTTTGGCATAGTTCTTTTAAAAATTAAAATAACATTTTTATATTGTACCACATAGTTGTTTCTTGATACCACAATGTATGAAATGCTTTAAGTTTTGAAATTGAACATATTTGTATTCTAAAAATTAAATAGTATCTAAATCATTTTGAAGATGATGTTTAGACCTTTTTTCAAAAGAACTACTTCTACCTACCTCCCATCACTTCATCAGGTTTATTGAGAATAGCCCTCCGTATCAAGACGACATATTATTCAATTTTTAATGTATTTATTTAGGCTCAATCTATTTCAAATCATAACAGAGGCCATCAAATTTATGAACTATTCTTAATAGGTACTAAATATTTTTGGATGGTAATTTTTAACTCCCCTTGTTCTGTTTCTGCTCTGATTAAATTACAATGCAAAAGTGCGACACAGCGGATCTCCCGATAAAATCTTTTGGATTGAAATGGCGATTCTGTTTCAATCGTTTCTCAAATCCATCGCATCTTGACCAAAGATTTGGATTCGACAAATCACTATTTCGCTATAACCTATTGGTAGCATGAAAAAGTTTGAATATGATGAGGTTCAGATAATCAGAGGAACAAAACATAAAACCCTTGCAAGAGAAGCGAGGAAAAAACCTTACTTTACCAAATTTAATGAATAGATCTTTACCGTCTTATACTTAATTTATAAAAATTTATGAATTTACAATCATTATTTTAATGCAATTTTAATTTCTCCAAAAAGGTAGGCCTAGTCAGAAAATGCAATCAGAAACTTGAAGATCTCAGTTGACCTATAACTTTTGAGGAAGGGCTATCAATTTTAATTTTAGTGACATCATTTTTTAAGTCCACCTAAATAACTTCCGACTTCTAACATAGCCAAGATTTCCTTAAATAAAACTTTTTATTTGAGTTTTTAGAAATGTGGGCAAACTTGGAATTGTATTTGTGACTCCAGGTAAAAACACTAGCTGTTAGGCTAGTGAATTACTCAAATGTTGTATTTAAGGTTTGGGTAGCTTATAATAGACAAAGAAATTAAGGTAAGAGATTGTAAAAAATAAAAAATAAAAATACAAAAGAATGTGGATAAGTACAGTCCATACTATATCAAAATACACTTGATAATTTTCAAAATAAAATTCTGCTTTCTTAATCAAATGTGTTCACATTCCAAAATGAAAAAACAAAATGTTGCTGCTAAAATTATCAACTGTATTTGGTATTGTTTTCATGTGATTTTTGAGCCAGTAGACTTTACTGATTCACTTTCCTTTACTGGAATCTCTTTTCTTAATTTCCTTGTCAAATATTGTATAGTTAGATGAACTGGATGCTCTCTCAGTAACTGTGAAGTAAGTTCACCTGTTCAGCGGGCTCATGAGGGGAACCACAGCCGGTGTCCAAGTAGGTGGTTGAACGGACGAAGTTCATGCACATCTGGTGATAACGTGAGTAGACGGGGTCGTCCTGGGGGATCAGGATGGGGAAGCACAGCGGGCTGGCGTACTCCTCGGGCACTCGGATCTGCCCATCGGGGCTGCAGCACTTGATGGAGTGGGCCTCTGGATACATAAAAATGATTAGTGGAGTCAGGTTAGCTCAATGGCACGAAGGGATAGTCAACTGTAATTCTACAGGTTGAATAATTCTAAGAAGGTTTTCCAGTGTTAAATTAATAGTAATATCAAAAAGGTTTGAGCTATGAATCAATAATAGGCTGCCTTACTTTGAATAGTGAAAAATTGAATTTTTTTTAATAGATTACTATAAAAAATATAGGCAATGTAACAGTTAATATAAAAAATCACATAGCTCCTGCTTTTCGGTAGAGTCTAAATTTGATAAAAAAAAAATTATAATAAAGTAGGTAATGAATCACAATATCTAATTTTCGACAAATGCATGGAGTTCTATTTAAATACAATTTATTTAAAACTTCTATTTTCCTTTGATATTGTAGCATGATGGGGTTTCTTGTGTGTTTGAGCCATTGAAAAATGATTACTTAGACCTCACCTGTTAAAACAAACCTTATTTAAGTAAAACCAAAACTGTTTTGTTGGCTCCGGCCGATGCCAGTGGCGCTTAGTGCTTTGGAACCCAGGGCACTTTACTGCTCTGGTAGGCTTTCCGAGTTATTAAAAATTCCAGGATATCAAAGTCGGGGTTTGTGGGACTCCACTTTACAGCAATTAATAAGAGATCTTACTTATTACTTGTGCCCAACATAAAGATGTGTTTTCCACAACTAATCCTTTTCTTACCTGTCACTATACTTTTCCAAGCTTTGAAGTTAAAAACAAAATATTTAAAATACCCTCTTTTAAAACTTGTCACTGATGAAGATATGCTACTGATACGTTTGGAGTAGTTTCAGTTAGCTTGGGCTTGATAGTGGTGTCAGTGAGAGTAAACTTTATACAACTAACTTATTACTCACTGGCTTGAGTGGTTCCCATGGCCATTGACAAGTCATGGGTCATGATCTGACCCCAGGTCATGGAAGAGAGGGTCCACAGAGGGTCGTTCTTGGGCACGTCCGGGAACATGACTATACTGACCAGACGAGAGCCTGGCAGCTTGGCTCCGCTCACGGACACTGGAGGAGCGTGGATACCTGCAAAAACACAAGGATAAATACAGCAAGCATAAACTTTTATTGTACTTTTCAACAATATTTTTGGTTGCCGAACATGTTATAATTAAACTCATTAAAGAATTGACAACTTTAAAAGATACACAATTGAGCTATCACATATTAGATTGAAGGAGACCAATCACTATCCATCCATTCAGACAAATAAGCTAATGAGACATATTATGTGAAATAAGATAGGAACCCAAGGTAAAAAAATAATCCATATAATACTTAAGTTGTAAATGGTTGTCATAGCTTATGACTTTTGGCTTACTGTAGGTTAAATACCATATTGCAGCCCGGGAAACCATTGAATTTAAATTTCCTTTACCCTTATAAGTGGGCAAGTCAAGTGAGCAAGAAAGTTTTGGGCGTAACCAAGTTTGAAATATCATTCTTTAATACAATTAGAACTACAGTAAACTTCCTCTAATCCAGCATCCTATGGTCCGGCACGCTCAATCCGGCACGACTTTCAGAAAAATGATTGTATTTACAGAAACAATGATAACGATTGAGCGTTTGAATTTGTTTGGGATCGGAAGTCGCTGCGGAGCGACACTGTGTCATACAAAACGTATTTCGTATTGGCATGCGTGGAGGGGAGATGAGTTGTCTTCGGCCGACATCAGCTAATTCTATAAATCACTTGCCGGCACGTCTTAAAAATTGAATTCCTAAACCAAAACACTGATTGTCAGCATACAGTGCTAAGTCCAATGTTCAATGATCCAATGACTCATATTTAAAATAAGTAAAGGGAGAGATGAAAAGTATGGGGTGCGGGGAAAGGGTTAATTTTTAACTCTGTCTTCGAGTCAGTGGTCAGCGGACAATGAACTTCCTTCCGGCCGTCCTGTGCACCTGTTCCCAGAACAGTACTCCGATAATCGGGACTTACTGTACTCTTTTATGTTTCATAATCATATACTGTACTGTATTTTTCATTACAATAGGGTATGTTATTCAATGGTTTAAATTTTTGAAAGTTGTTTTTATAATAAAGTAAGTGTTTTATAGTCATTTTTTGTTTAATTTACATTTTTCCTGATATTCATCCTGTAATATGGCATATTCCGTAATCCGGCACTCGTCAAGTCCCAGACGTGCTGGATTAGAGGAAATTACTGTGGCCTCATACTTTTATTTAAGAATTTATTTTAAGAATTTATTTTGACCATGTAAATCATGCTAGTTTGCATCTGGCTGCTTTCGCCTACATATTTTACTCAAACAAATTCATTGGTTCATTAGTGATTATCACTTCTCAGTTTAATAAATTATATTTAGAATATCAAGACTTTCAATTAGTAAAATTTGCACTGGTTTTTTGCAAAATATTACCACAGAGAATTCTCAACTGGGAATTCCCAGTAGCTTTATATTTTCTAAGTTAGAATAACAATAACATGAGCCACAATTAAGTGTAAAAAGCCATCTTACCATCAGAGTACTTTGACGGAACCAGTCGTCCGTAATGAGTGTTGGGCATTCCCCATGTGGGATTGTGGACGTTGTTACATGACCCATCAATGGTTCTGAACTTGGAGGGTGTGCAACCACCAGAAAACTGGGGTCCACATGTCAGGGGGTGAGGAGGCAGACCGTATAACCTGTGAAACATTTAACACCACATCAACACAGTGATTCATTATAACATTTAATATAGATAACTATGTTGGGCAGATGAGTGAAATGACAATTAATTAACCAAATTAGTAAACTAAATGACAAAATAAAAAAAAAAAATATTAGGTAAGAATATTTGCACTCATTTAACTTCCTGGTATCAAAATCTATAGATCTACCAACAGAAATAACTTTTTGTTTGATATGTGTTTTTGCTATTATTTAAATGCTAGAAAATAAAATAATTTTTTTTTTTTACTATATTAAATAAAATTTAAATGCTAGAAAATTAAATAATAATTTAAATGCAGACTTGGGAGAGGGTGTCTTTATAGGGTATTATTTTATTTGATAGTTTGCATTCAACAAATCTTTAAATAAAACAAATAGCCTAAATTGGTCTACTGTGCATTTTGGTACGGTACTTTTAAATTCTAGTCAGTACGGTAAGCCTTTCCAACAGACACATTGGAAAATCATAACTAACATTTTTATTAGGGTAGGCCTAAATAGTCTGCTTGTTGCTAAGCAAAGCTTACTGCTTTAAATTTGATTTATTTACTGTGTTTACAATTGTCTAACGAAAGGTGTATATTGCGGCTGTACCATAGCCTGTACTTGCACACGTGTGCAAAGGCATAACACTTGTCATATAAAAGAGTGACTAGACTAAAACACTGTCCATGTTGAAAGAAAATCATAAAATAAAATAATATAACTTACAAACCAAACATGAAACATGAATAGTAATAAAACATAAAGAATCTATTCCGGCTTCATTATATCTGAGCAGAGAATACCTTGTGTGTCATTTCTTGTGGCACATGACATAAACTCAACTTTAGAATGAATGCATTTACAAAAATATACTAAAGCTTTTGTTAGATTTCCTTAAACAAGGTCAATTTTTTATAGAAGTTGGGAAGGTATTGAATTTCCTAAAATAACTGTACAATGGCACAGCTTCAAGAAAAGAGGTCCTGTGAAGAGGGTATTGAAGTAAAGACGAATTCCTAGTATAATGATTAGTTAAAATGATTCCTAGTAAAACGTGTTGATGGTTTCTATGGAAGAATTTATGTGAGTTTGTTTATAAGGAGTTGAAAAATTGATAACTGTACATTGATGGGTGTGGAGGAATCTCTAACCTTTGGAAGTGTTGTTTGCATGGATCTCTGGCCTCAGTTCCTACAATTAATTAATCTGATTTATTTTTTTGGGCTAGAAATACTTTAGAAGGCTCACAGTAATTAACCCCGAAAATCAAGCCATAGGAAATTAAGGAATAAAAATAATCAAAGTACATCTGTCTGAGGATATCAAAATTAACTGCCTCAGAAAGAGTAAACATAAAAAGCTTTGCTAAGTTTGGGGGAATGAATCGATATGCTGACGCCATGATAATGATGACTCTATTTCTAGACCTAAAGTTGAAAAAGGGGGCATTTTAGGACATGAAAGACAACTAGAGTTGTACTCACGCATTATCAGTCTGCGGCAGTTCATAGTTGGAGTTGGGAGCAGGTCTGAGGCCGTAGCCGGGACCGGCTGAGCCAACATTTAGCAGAGGCGCAGGATGGGCGTGAATGGGTGGTGGCGGGGGTCCATACTGTGGCCGTACCCCATAGAAATCTGAAACATCAACAGATATTTGAGATTAATAGAAAAATAAGAAGTCATATAGGCTAGTTTTTATAGATTAAAAACTAGAATAAATCTAGCTCTCTTTCTGTGGTATCTTTAAAAATCTTGGGATGTTGATATTTCAAATTCTTTTCTAGAGTTTGTTTACATCATAAGTTCTCTGAATGGGTAAGGAGCCATAAAACTAGCCATAGCTAAAAGATACCTAGGGAGCTGTTTATAGCTTCCTAGGCTTAACAAACAGAAAGGTTTTCAGGTTTATAGGGACTTGGCTAGGCTGACTGGGGATTGTAAAATATAAACATCCACAGGATTTATGAGAATAGTTCTACAGTGAATCATGCAGTGAGACTAGAAGCAATGACAAACAGCAACCAGTGCACAATGTCAATCTTAATTTTACATGGATGACTGAGTGATAACTGCTATGCTACTTCTGGCTTCTGTAATGGCACTAGGCCCTAGTTTAGATTGTAAATGTAGGGTTACCAGACGTCCCCCGGACAACCAGGGTTTGAAGGGTCTGTCTAAATTTGGTGTCAAAATATGTTAAACAGAAGAACACACATGGCATTTTAATTTTCAAGCAATATATACAGGTCATGTGTTTAACATTTAGCCTAACTAAACTTTTTCCTTTATTCAATGTGAGAGACAAAGTAAATCGACAAATGCATATGAAAAAGTTTGCATATGAAACCAACAAGTACAATAAGCAAACTTGTGTTGTTTACAAACCGTTTGTCTATAGGAAAAGGCTTGCCTACCTGCTGTGCAACGTGCATTGGGGCTAACTAGGCCTATAAAGTGTTATTGTTGTATCTGTCTCTAATAACTTTTGGGCTCCATATTAGTAAAATAAGATTATGATTGACAAATAACTCTAGCAAAAAGGCAACTTGAGATCATATTTATTTCTTTTAGAATTTTCAGTATTGTATTGTTCACTGGCATAACAAAATTTTCAGGGAATCATTTTTTTATTATTTTTTTCAAGTAGCTGCTCAATGCATTGGAAAACTTAAATTGGCTTCGTTTTCCACAATAAACAGCTTAGGCTAAATAGAGTTCAAAAGAATTATATTTTGGAGGGAAGAAGCCAACATTTAGTGGAGAGCCACTAGGGGTGTGTCAATCATAGGTACCACAAAAACGTCTCCGGTTTGCCCTTAAATATATCTGGTAACTCTATTTAAATGTGGAATATAATATTTTTATGTCATTTTGGCCTAATGCAGCTTGATAAGTAAAGCTTCCAAATACCATAAGACCATTTGCCTATAAGTCTCAATTTTACTTGTATGATCATTTTTTTACCTTAATAATGGTAGGCTATAGTGATTAGCCTACTGTACCATTTCCTTGAAATGCTTTCCCTCAGCTTGTCATATTTAGATGTTCAGGGCATAGTAAAATATTTTTTGCACAGGTGGGGAAACTCTTCTGTGATTTAGATAGGCCCTAATCTACACCTAGGGACATCCTGGTCATTTGCTCTCCTGGTATGATGTTAGTGGGTAATATTTCTAGTGGTAAAGAGGCCATGATTCTCAAGAGAGTCAAAAACATACTGATTGAAGATGGTGAGCATTTTCAGTCTTGTAAATATGCGCTTACAATAGTCGACTACGCCTGCTAACACCCGTAGCCTGACAGTAACTTACCTATTAACCCATATTTGATGTGGCTTTGATATAGGCCTACTAAGTTTCCGGACAATATATAAGACTCTGGGGAGTTTATCACACACATGGTCCACATGATCGTTCCTTGTTAATTTGGGGTCAATCCAGAAGTTTGAGTGCAGATGCCGGTTTTTTCCTCTTTAGGCTACATGTAATCCGCTGTTTTATCCTCTTTCAATTGAAGCCTATTATCAGAGAATCAGTCTTTTTCTTCCATAAATAACTCCTCTGAGACCGCACATTTAAGGTGAGCCTCAGTACTGTAGTACCCTAGCCTAGATGCTAGTTTTTGGTTAATTGTTTTATTTTACCTGAATAGGCATATAGTCTAGGCCTACTCCACTTCAACCTTGTCAAAAAACTTAAAGATTGCAATCTTAAAATTTAATAAAAACATTTTACTGACCAGGTCGTATATAACCTACAGTTATGTGTCTGTAATCAATTTACAGGGTAGGGTTACTTCAACACATAATCCATAAATCAACAAGTGTCCACCTTACCTCAAAAGTCCAACTGGTATGTTTCGGATTAGGCTAGTATTAAAAGGAATTGCAAATATATATCGCATTGTTAACTCATTAAAAAATTAAATATTTAATAAAACCGACAGGAGGAAATGTACATAACTTAAACAATTTTTAAGGCTTCTTTCAGATCAGAGCGGTCCGGCGCCGCACCGGACCGGACGTGCGGCGGCGACCGGAAGGCCCTTTCATATCAAAGCGGCCGAATCCGGCGATTTCCAGGCCAATATTATTCAAATTTTAAATATAAATCCCCATTTTTATATCTTTTTTATAATTTAATTTTTAGAAAAATTTATAAATTTGATAATCCTAACGGTTTAGAAGATGGTAACGGTAGAAAGTTAGTTTTTGTTTTCAATACCTAAGAATAACATGAAAAAATTCACAACCATTCCAGAGTTTTTGCACACACGGTAAATGAATACGGTAAACGCTAAACGCTATTTAATTAATGGTGGATTTAGGTACTTTTGATGCTTAAAGCTACGAAAGTTCGTTGAAAAGTGGTCAATAGTAACCATTAAGCACTAATAATACAGTTGAAATATCCTGTGTAACGTAATATACGAAAATTTGCCAACTTAAAAATAGCGTTTAGCTTTTACCGTAAGATTTACCGTATGTTGCAAAAACTCTATTGTCTCTGAGCATTTTACGTTAAACAAAACTGTCGAAGCATGAAAATAAATGTCTTACCTACAATATTGGATTGGTGGGATGTCTTTGATTTAGTACTAGCCTATATGTAATTTTCGTAATGTATCAAAATAAATTGCTAGATTTCGACCAACAAATGCTGTAGGATACAGGGTTTTTTACCTGATTCTTCTTAAGAATATTGGAGTGGGGGGAGTGATTTAAACTGTAAACAAAAAATTAAAACTCGTGACAAACATGTTCGAGTATCAGATTTTTTAACGTTTTAAATCAGTTATAATGTCTTTCAGTAACTCCAAGTCAGCTGTTATATTTTTAAGCCAAACCTATGCCTTGTTAAAAAGTAACAGTTCTAAAGTAAACTGATTAAAAAACAACTTCTCTAATAATATTGTAAAACTTATACACAATATGTTGTGATGTAAAATTACCGTCTGGTATAAAGCAGTGAAATAAAAAAAACTAAATAAAAACAAAGGGCTCCAGCCAATTGGACATTAGCGAGGATAAACGAACCCCCGCCACCATCTCTCCCTAGAAGGATCAAGTTTAAAAAAACTGGCTATATATGAAAACAATTATGCTTCCGGGTTGTGTTATAATAAAAACACATATCCCCATGCTTCCGTTACAAAAACACGGTTATGGTGTTCTTTTAAGGATTTCTCCCACACTGGCCTCTGGTTGACCAAACTTATCAAGTGCTTGATGTCAATTCATTCCTCCATGTCGTACACAGTGCTTATTAAAAACTACAGTTCAACAAGAAAACTGTAGAACCAACACTAGTCAACCACTGAGAGATAGAGTGTGAAAAATATTCGATTTACGTCCGGCAAAAACCCTGCCGGAACGCACTGATGTGAACGCGTCAATAAAAACCAATGTACGAAACAATGTACGGTCCGGTGCGGCGACGGAAGGTACGTTTTTGCTTTCCGGCGGTCTTCCGGCGCCGGACGTCCACCGTGGTTCGTCCGGCCGCTGCCGCACTAGTATGAACGCTCCCATTAGGATCAACAGTCAAAAAATTTTCGTCCGGTCCGGTACGGTGCCGGACCGCGCTGATCTGAAAGAAGCCTAACTCCAACTTCGAATCGATTATTCCGTTTCCATTATTTGTTTACACTACACTTTTAATATTTATGTTTTTCTTCTCCTTCTCAATGAATTCTAATATCAGCTGATACTCATACAGTTTTGGTTAAGCACAGATGAAGAGGAAGAAAATGGACATATTAAGCCTTTTGAGGGAAGATAAATATTATAGAAGTTGTAGTGTTTTAAGTTAGGAAAACTAAATTGTCATAGAATCAACAGTTAATAGCGATGTTACGAATCGAATCGTACTGTTTATTGTGGTTGAAGCTTCAACAGTTAATCTGTATATTGCGTTTTATTGGGTAAACGAGACACCGCGTTATTTTTTGACAATTAATTAAGTTTAATGCAAAAAAAATTGATAATGCATGTTTCGCCCTAAATATTACTCGTAGAAATAAGCTGTACAAAATAATCATCTTTATACTTTTCATGTTTTATAGTGTGACAAATTTGATCAATGACTGTCTTGAAAATATTTAATGAAACTACAACATATTTCCCAAATTTCAAAGGTAGGTAGGCTAATGATAAAATTGCTTGTCTTTCTGTGTTGTATATTATGGGGCATCCAATCTACTGATTAATTAAATCTATTGTAAAATGAACATACAGCAGCATAACATCTGGTGGTGGGGTTTCGCGTTCATTAAGTAGGAACCTGGAAGTAAGTAATAGTATTAAGTTACAAACTAGTGAGTGGTTTTGGTGGAGTAGTTTGACAGTTGGGGATCATCTCTATTTTTTCTCAGTTTTATAGATTTATTAATTGTTTGATAGTGAAAGAGAGTATACTTTACTGTGTATCCTATTGAAAATTTAACATAAAAATAAAATCATATCAATTTACTAAAGGAAATTACAACACAAAATTAAAAATTTTTTAAGTGATAGGAGTCATAGATGGCTGATGGATGGAAGGTGACTGATCTCAGTAGCTGTCCGGCTGACCCCCGCCGCGCAGGCCACTACACACCCTCCGGCCCATTTGGTAACGACGCGACAGGGTGGGTTCTGGATCAGACTGTACTCTACTCATCGCGGCCGCTATCTACCCAAAATTCCTTGGTTAACCAAGGTACGAGCTATATCGTTCCCTCTTGAGCGCACTTAATAAGTTTATTTTCCTGTATCACAGATAGGCCTTCCACAGAACCCTTCCTCAACAACAAGACGATACGGCAAGTCTAGACTAAGAGAGTTAACGCATGTATGATTCACTAAGCCGTAAGCGCATGATCCCGTATGCGGTGGAGTGCCGCATCGACCCATTACGTAAGGCAATATTTATAGCAATTGTACTGATAATTACTGTCAGGCAACCGCTGGCTAGCGACCACCGCGCCGGCGCGAGCCGACTTCCTCATGCTGGGAACAAGGGATACGCCGTGACTGTGTGCTGGAATGTCCTGGAAACTTTCCAGGAAACTACATATTTTGTGCCCTGCTCCCTGATGTGAAGAATCAATTGGCAATAAATTTTGTCCCATTTTCAAGGGCTTTAATATTGTTGTGACTTGTGGACGAGAACCGCTAATATGCTTTAACTACTGATTATACAGTATTCACCGCAATGATTATATATTAGAGCTCTCCGAAATTTCATTATAATAATAAAATAACAATAAAACATTCTCAATATGGGATTCCTCCGTCAAAGTTGCTTTTAGATCCGGTAATAAGTCTTTAATTGACAAGTAAACAAGGCACCTCGAAATAGAAAAGTATAGGTTTAATTTGGCCGAGGATGGTTCATATTATTTAGAGTCAGTTTTTAAGTCAGGTTCAAGGAACACATAAGAGCTGTAAGCAAACCAGCACAATTTCACAGCTAAAATTTCACATCTCATTTAGGCCCACTTATTTTTACGAATACAAAAAAAAAAACAGTTATGGAAGTTGTAGATATTTCATGTGGTTACAAAAAGTCGCTTACGTTAGATAGCCAAATCAACGCCACCCCCACCTCACAATTTAAATGTATAAACCAGCTTCGCCGTTCCGAACGTGATTTATGATCAGCTGACAAATATCAACAATGACAAAATCATTGTTGAGTTTAAAGTCGGTGTTCGTATTGAAGATGAAGAAAACTTCATGTGTGACAAGAACTTCCCGTGCTCGCTATGTACCTCCCAAAGTCAAGAATCTTGTTGATGTATACAGTCCATGTTTACGCAATATACTGTTGATATGAACATTTTGTAGATTGATTATTTGCTTACACTACAGCCCTCCCCCATGGCAGAAAACCTACATACTCAATCCCATTATATTTATGGAGGGAAATACAGAATTCCAATGAATCCATCAAGTACGAATGATAGTCTGCTGTAACTAGGGTACTTTGAGGTTACATATTCTTTTATTTTGAATTTATTGCTATTTCACCATTAAAACTAAAAGTTTATGTAAACTGTGGCATTAACACCCAAAATAGTTTTTAGGGTGCGAAATTTAAAGTTTGATGGAATTGATAGTTGAGTAACGCTTTATATTTCGTAAAAAAATTATGTTTCAAATATCGTTTGAAAAACTAGTATAGATTTAGGATACATTGTGTTGGAGAACACAATCCAATAAGTAGAAAACTGACGAGAGAGAATGACTCAAGTATCATGATTGCAGTTAAACATTTGTAGGCGCTTTTAAACAACAACGCACTATGTACCAACGTACCGTAGTGTTCTTCAAACAGTAACTACTAAACTGCTGAATGAATTATTTACTATTGTATGTATGTGCGTCTTTTTGTCTAACATATATTTAATTTTCTATTTGGTTCGTAAATTTATTCATCCGTAGCTATCATAAAGGCTGTTTTAATTTTTATTAAAGTGATGATGTTTTTTTTCCGAATGCTGATCGAGAAATGATTCGTTGAAAACTTGCGGAGATATCTCTCTTCAAGGTTTACCTTACCTATGACTTAAGTTTATCTTCCTAATACTGAAATACAAAAATAAATTGTTTTACCGTAACTATTTTTCTCTTTCAAGAGGTACTGGATCTTAACAATAGTAAGAATCGTTTTAAAGAAATTACTTTTTGTATAGGTAATTACAGTTTTTTTTATGTATAACCGAGCAATAATACTTCAATGTACAAGAATTTTGTAATTTTTGTAGCTCTATAATTTTGTACGGGGAAAAACTATTTAAAGTCCAACCCGTTAGACTGTTCTTTGAACCACTTATTAAAGTGTTTGGAGATTGGTTACTGACCAATGCTGTATTAGTACATTATGAGGGATAAATCAAGAACCGAACACTTTTTTCCTTCTATCATCTTACCTATGTCTACGAGAGTTTCGATCAAGACTAAGGAAAACCCAGACAATTTGTCTAAGAGTTACCTGATATAATCGCTCAGTTGTTATATAACGGAGTGAAAGATAGTTAGAGTAGATCCGCACAGTTATTTAACTGCAAATCAATTAGAAACTAATGAAGTGGACGGCGAAGCGGTGGAATGTAGGCTGAGACGGAGGCCGGTCCATTCGTCAGCGAGAGGATGTTCGTTGTGCCCAGGTATTCCTGTAACTGGTTTATCTCCCTGGCAGATTATTCCCATCACAACTTTCCGCCGATCGATGCTTATCTTCCGCAGTTTATAGATGACGAGCATGAACTCTCGTATGAACGCGAATTTAGCACGTGAAATTGCGTTGTCTGTTTTCCAATAAAATTGGACGTCATGTAAAAATAAGGGGAAATGATGTATCATTCACGGAAAAATAAGGGGAGACAATGTATCATTCACATACTAACATAGGCTACTTGGTTTTTTTAGAAGATGGCCTCCAGTATTAAAATCTTTTCAAATCGTAATAGATTATTACAAAGTACATTTTGGTGGAGAATAGGGATATAAATAGACAAAAACATGTAAATTCTGCCTACCTTTTTCTCATTCAAAGTTGTAACACCGTATACAGGGTGTTTCCAAACAACCTGGAAATATTTTGTGTGTATATTCCTTAGGTCAAGACAATCACAAAACATCATACAAACATGGGTCTAAAATTCATTGTTAAGCCGCTAGCCGCCATTTTGTATTTTACACATAATAATTTTTATTTACCTAACGGCTGGCTGTATCAACTTCATATGGCATGAATCTTTATCCTAACTATGTTCATTTCCAGGAAAAAAATATTTTTTTTCCGTTGTGTATTTTCAAAATGGCGGCCATTTTAAATTTTCAAACTCAAATATCTCAGAAACGGCAACTTTTATAAACATTTTACAAGACACAAAAAAGTTGGAAAATCTAATTATCTAACCAATAATACCAAGTTTGTAAGGATCTGACAACAAATAACGGAGTTAATGGGATTTTCTATTAAAATTACCTTAATTTGCATTGATTTGAATACTCGTATAATGCAAATTTAATGTTTGTATGCAGAAAAATCACAATAACTCCGTTATGTGTTGTCTGATCCTTACAAACTTGGTACCATTGGTTAGATAATTACATTTGTCAGCTTTTTCGTCTCTTGTAAAATGTTTATAAAAGTTGCCGTTTCTGAGATATTTGAGTTTGAAAATTTAAAATGGCCGCCATTTTGAAAATACCCAACGGAAAAAAAATATTTTTTTCCTGGAAATTAACATTGTTAGGATAAAGGTTCATGCCAAATATGAAGTTGATACAGCCAGCCGTTAGGTAAATAAAAATTATTATGTGTAAAATACAAAATGGCGGCTAGCGGCTTAACAAAGAATTTTAGACCCATGTTTGTATGATGTTTTGTGATTGTCTTGACCTAAGGAATATACACACAAAATATTTCCAGGTTGTTTGGAAACACCCTGTATATTATCAACCGTTACAAAATCTCACACATGTGATTACTCAATTAGCCAGCTGACCAATACACTGGTTAGGTTGTGTTAGGATAGATTAGATTTTAGAGTAGTTATGTAGCAGAGTAATAGACAACATAATGTTATCGTTAAACAAAATTACCGATTTATCGTAAATCTGACAGAAAAAAGGCCAATGCAGGGCCGGTTGATTCTATGTTAATGCAAGTGTCCCGAACACAGTGTCCGGGACACAGTGTAAAGTATAATACGGGAATAATTTATTGAATTCACATTATGAGGATGTTTTTAATTTATCTTTGGCTCCCTCTTTACTAGTAACTCATATGTAAACAATTATTTCTATTTTAACAGTGAGGCCCTGTTCTTAAAAACGCACACGTATTTTTCAAAAATTTCAAATTTAATATCTTTATTGTTTATTTAATTGTTTGTTTATCAAATCGTTAAGACTACATATTACAAACATTTAAAAATTCGTTTAAAACACTAAGCGAAACGTCCAATGCCCCCATGTTTAGTTTCATCTTATAAATTAGTTATTCTCTTTTTCAAACATTCACTGCAATGTCAACAGTTTATTTTCTAATCTTTGAACAGAATACTAAACTACGGTTCTACTGAGACCCCTAGCTGTATTTTTCTGTGATATAATTAAATTAACCGGTGTCATGTTTACATACAGTAATAAGAAATTTAAAAAAAATCCGATGGAAAAATACAAATAATAATTTGGAAAAATTAAAATATACTTCAGTTTTAGAAATAGAGCCCAATCCATATATGGGGGCAAATATAAGTAAATTAAAGTACAAAGCAAAGTTTTAAAGTAAAGCAATATACGCAGTATATGAATATTATTTCACTTTATAACTATATTTTTTACTTTACTTTATACTATATACTTTACTTTATAACTATAAACCTTTTACTGATTCCAATTTACCTAAAAAATTTTATTATAGGTTGGAAGGTTCAGAAAACAAATAATATAATAAACAAACTTCGACAGAGAAAATATTTATTTTTTAGACAATGTTTAACCCATGTTAAGTTATTTAATAATATCTAGTATCTTTAGTAATTTAACTAAAGTTGAGTTAATAAGTGTTTACAAGTTGTTTGTATTTTCATTCAGAACCAAACGTAAGAATTTTTTACAACTTTGATAGCCTATTCTTCGAGTTGAAAAAGAAGTAAAAACTTGAATATTCGTATTAATTTTATTTAAGGTACCTGATAATAAAAAATTAAGTTTGGTTAAGCCTAAATAAAGTCATCCGGGTGGGGTGGGTTTCAATCGTCCGTTTTGATGTACTGGGTAAAACGTGATATGGAAAAAGAGTTCTAAATAACAAATGTACATAAAATAACAAAATAACAAAAGGACCAAATAAACCAAATGTGATCTGAAATCACAAAGCATAACCACAAACTGTTTACCAATACAACTACCCTTAATCGGTTGCAACGATCTCCCTAAATTGCATTTCCGCAACGTCGATGAAGAAAGA
Organism: Neoaliturus tenellus; assembly: GCA_030545055.2. Taxonomy (NCBI): domain Eukaryota; kingdom Metazoa; phylum Arthropoda; class Insecta; order Hemiptera; family Cicadellidae; genus Neoaliturus; species Neoaliturus tenellus. Next base: position 30,713,699 of record CM061535.1, read on the forward strand.
AAGGTAATTGGTAGGCGGATTTGGAAGATGAGTTGGAAGAATAACGCGATCGTCAGCAGCTAAGGTCAGGTTGACCTTCTGTACAACAAGCTGAGGAATCGCCGCCCCGCCCCCCTCGATGTGTGAAGGTACCCTTTGTAACGAGCCCAGCCCACTTCCTGCATTCCTACACCTTAGAAACTTCGTCTTTGGACATTTTGAACTTGAGGACATTGGAATTGGGATACTCTAAATTTAAGAGGGGTTTAACTTTGAAGAATTTTGTGTTTGGACCTTTTATACCTAGGCCTAATATTGTGTTTAGTTTTTTAAGAAACCCCGGAGTACTTAGAGTCATCTTCACCTTTGGGTTGATAGCCCATTGTTGCACAGTCGGCAAATTTAACCATTACGGGGATTACGGCTTTTATTCAAAACATGGCATTTTATTCCCTTGCTTCGGACGCCGTGCAACTAAACACTTACTACCAAGTTTAAAGGAAATCGGTTGAAAAAAGGGGTCCGCAACAGGGGAATAAAATACAATGTTTTGCATAAAAGCCGTATGGTTAACATTGCCGACTGCGCAACAATGGGCTACCGGAATGAAGGTGAAGAAGACTCTTAAACAAAATTGTTAGATTTTTTTGTAGTAACTCAATGGTACTACGCGCCTAAAATTTTAATTTTAGATCTTAAATTTTAACGAATTTTTGAATTTCAACATTGACTTAAATAACTTTAAATTTTTATGATAAAATAAGGTCAATCTGAAAATTTTTAATTCCTCCGATAAATGCAAAATGTAATTCCATATCTCTTTTCTCTTAAATTGGATCCATCTGTTTTTTTTTTTACTAATTAGGCCAAGCGAATTGTCTTTAGTTATAGTCTTTTCATTTGTTTACTTGCAACACACGTAATTAGTATTCTCAATTTATTGTTTGATAATACTGTAATGGGACAACTTCAGTCAGCAAGCATGGATGTTTGTGCTGATCATCAGTTAGGCCTAGTGACGGTGTTGATGCTGTTGCTGATAGCTGATCCTCACCTGAGTAGTTCTGCAGCAGCTGATAGAACCCGTGCTGAGCGCTGCTTCCGTGGATGCTCAGCAGCCCGAGGACGAGGCCGCATATCGATAAACCCATCTGGAACAAACACAACACATACAGAGTTGCAGTTTGGAGACTAACACATTTTCAAGAGAACTGCATGGAAGTAAACTTTTAAATTTGAGTTTTCCTATGTTCCAAAAGCTTGTCTATGTCTCAAATATTATTATGTATTTGTGAGTTTCACCCAACATCAATCCATATACTGATATCATATGAAGTCAATTTACATATGTGAAACAAGTATTAACAAAGACTGCATTTTGAGGCGAACTTGTACAGCACCCTGGCAGCCAGCACTCTCTTATCCGTCTCTGCCATAGAACTCTATATATACACCGTCTTTGCATAAATATACATTTTGCTATTTTAATATGCTATATTTGACGCTGTACTTAATGTGAATGCACCCATGTGATTTAACTCGATGTCAATGTACTTTTAACTTAAATATGCGTTACAAAATTGGACACTGTTTACTTTCGTCAAAACCTTTTGCAATTTATTTACGGTACTGGTTTATAACAGATTTTTTGTTAAACATATTCCCTTTAAAAACCTTCTTATTTTCTGTTTCTAGGGTGGCAGTTAAAAGATTTTGTACTATATTTTAAACTCGGTTTTTAGAGAATTTGTTGGAATAATAACAAAAGAGAAAACTACTCAACGGTTCCAAGTAGAATATAGTCTCATTAAATGTCTGATTAAATATTATTTCGCGTTAAACACTAAAAACAGTGTCCAAATCACTTGGTATAGTCACTTGGTATAGCATTAAAAATAAGTAACTTAATGAATATAAATTTTTAATCCCGATCTTAATCGTCGATATCTGATATTTAGGTAAATTTAAACGCTTTGAGATTGAACAAGACCTATACTTGTAATATCAAGACTAATAAATAATTATGTTGAACCTCGTAGAATACTTGTAATGCTCGTACAATCAGCGCAAGGTTGGCCATATAAGGGCAAAACTGGGGAACGGACCTGTCGCCCGGTTGAGTATCCGACCTTTCTTCCCGGTAAGGACCTTGCTCTTCCCGCCGCGGTCCCACCTCTGCCATCAACGTCGCCCCGAGTGGAGCGCCTGAGGCAGTCTTGTCAATAACACTGCTCATGGTTCCTGCTACTTTATACCGCAACCGCGACGTATTTAGTGGTTTAGGGCATGGGCACCGCATATTATTAGGTCGTTTGCGGTTTTAAGTGGATTTGGTTTCGGGGTGGTTTGCAGTTGAGTTTTTTTGTGACGCACGTTGGGATTAAAGAGAAAATATTGGTGTATCCAAATGAGATACTGTACAGAGTTTGGTAGGCTATCCTGAAAAGATCCACAGAAAGTTGATTGTTTACTATTTCTATCCTATGGTAGAACATGATGTGTGTTTAATGGCTATATCAACCATTCCTTTCTGGTTCCAACTATGGATTTCGCACTTTTTATTTTACATGTTTTATGTTGTTGAGGTGTTTTTGCATATACAACAAAGAAACATTTTGTCGAGACTGTGATAAACTATTTGAGGGAAAATGGCCAAAACCCATACGATACCAATGGCATATCTGGGATTGAATTGAAGTGCAAAGCATTAATTTGGCAGCTAGGCTAGCAATGTATCAAATTTGCATTTTAGTCATTAGTTTTATTTTTGAAAAATGCAATACAAGGCAAATAAATATTATAGCATTTAAAAATTAAGAAATTAAATTATAAGGCTATTACAAGTTATAGGATTTTTGTTACTCAGAAAAGTCGGCCCATCTAAGAGTATTCCTTTAATCTGTGACGTGTCATTTCATAAAGATATATAGAAAACTAAATATTCTGTTACTCACCATCCAACAACATTAACTACATTTCAAATTTCTCCAAATGGAAGTGTTAACAACCCAAATTATTAACTGTAAGGGTATTAAAACTCGTTAATTCCCTTTTCTTCGCCCTAAAGAAAAGATAACAATGGTTTATTCCATAAAGACTTTAATTACGGCATTGCAGTGGCCGGAAATGCGCTTTTTATTGCTTCCTACATCAAGTCGTTAAAACCAAATAAAACCGCTACGAAACGATCCGAGATCGGACATGCAGTGGTAGTGGTCGGGATGGGCAGTTAACCTCCGCGGGTGTCGTGTCGTGGCGTGCGTGCGTCAGTTCGTGCGTGCGCGTCCGAGTGTGTCCAGATCAATTCGTTGTCCGATTTGCCGCCTTTGGCCGCCAAATTGCCGTCCCGTTGCGCAAAAAACGTATGATGATGGGTTGGAGTTAAACCACTTTTTTGGTTGAACCTGGACTATCGTATCTGTCTGGGGCGGAATCTGGGTCATTCCGCCCGTGGGCGCGAGGAGTATACGCCCCGCGGTCTCGGGGGCGGAAATTTATCGGCTATAAATCTTTATGATACAGTGTTGATTTCCCCGGTTTGTTTTGACTGGAAATCGACCGTGGAGTAAGTAGTCTGGTGTATTAATTTGCGTAATCCAGTCCGATGTTTGAATCTAAATGTGGCGACACACTACCGGACTTTCCAACGGACCGTACATCAGACCTAGCATCTTACCGAACATTGCACCGTATAGGGAGGTAAATTTACCGCGAAAATTTCCCTGAACAAGACATCGGACCGAGCATCGTACCGGACAAATTCACCGAGCGAGGTGAAGGAAGATTTTCGTGAGTGAGAGAGCTAGAGGATGCTGTAGAAGTGGTTCCTTGGTTTAATTGCGAGCGTTCGGGCGACGCTCGGTAAGGCGTTCGGAGCAAAATTGAACCTGACACACTACCGTACATCGGACAGTACACCGGACTGATATTTTCTTTGATTTTTCGTCAGAAAACCACCTCCAGAGCGCTCGGTACGATGCTCGGTCCGATGTACAGACCCCTGACACACTACCGGACTTGCTGTGTTTGTTCGGTAAAAATTTCAATAAATAAAACATGATTTGCATGTTTACACAGGTGAAGTATTCATTCTATAGGTAAGAAAACTGTGTTACTGCTAATGAACGCAAACTATAATACTCAATAATTTCTGCTCAGGACTGTTTTATTTAATGTCAACGCAACGGCCGGCATCGTTCGGCGAAGGGGAAAAGTAGTATCATAAAACGACGCCAACCTCATAAAAAAATATGGAAGGAATTTGGGACATATGAATTGGAATTTGCCACATTTAGTTTTATAAACCATAAACAATCCACTATGTCGAGCAATTCCGATTCGAAGTGTTATATTTAACCAACACTTCCTCACTTTCGCTTCCCAGCTAGCGTAAAGTGTGTATTACTATTGCGAAATGTGACTAACCCGGTTTTGACTTTGTAGTCTTAAAGCCATCTTCCTCGGCGTTGCGCAACGAAGGGTCATAAGGAAGTTCCGTACATATCGCAGGTGGTACGCGCAGTTGATCCGGGCTCGGTCAATGTAACTGGTCGTTTTACTGCATTATTCGCTCGAAACCGGTTCCAGAAGATGGGTTGAGGAGGGTTTTCAGTTACTATCTTGATTACACGTTTACTATCAGTTCGATTAAGAATAAAACTATTCTTATTGTATCTAGCTATTTACAATTACATGTATATTGGTTATCTTTTGTTGTTATACAAACCGTAATAGGGAGTTCAGTCAGTTAATAATACATGCCTGCAAGTTATTTAATTTTATTTTTATTTTTTTTTTTTTTTTTAGGAAGAAAATTCTATCTTTTACAGTCCTTGCATTTCTTTTTCACGGGATAGTTTTCATCACTTACTGCGCCGCTACAAAATAATTCGTCATAAACCTTTAATCGAACCCGCCTGAAAAACTTATTTTCGGAAATACATTCAATCCAGGAATAACCCAAAGAACTAACAATAATTCTTAACTGCGAAAATTTGAATCCCGTTCAATATGAATTGGTTACTTTATTTCAGCCAAGCAAGTGTGGAAGTTTCGGTTTAATGTCACGATTGTAATTCGGCCTTTTGACGTTTGAAGAGCGAAATTCACATGAGACCCTATTCGGACGATTACCCATTATGTAACAATGGCCTAATGTGCACAACCTTGAGGCACAATACCGTCTGGCCCAAGGTCTTTCATTGTAGAGCCCACGTAAGGTAAGACTAACCCAATATTGGCCCGCTATTCTCCTTTGGTGGAACGGTACATTCGTTCTACTCGTCAGACCAGCCACGGGCCCAATTTTCAATCGAGTGAGTAGAGGGTTACTTCTCACCAGATTGCTCCTTACCGACTGGCTCTAGATGGTAAAATTTTAGTTAGCTTCCGGTTTCAACTGTCAAAATAACAAGCAATATTAAACAAATATTGTTGTTACTCAAGAGATTTTGAATTAATTCGCATCGTCATATTTACAAAATAATGACAACCTTATTTAATTTTTAATGTTTTATGACCCAATTGTAAAAATCAACATAAATTTTATGATAACTATTTAAAGTAAACATATCTTAAGATGTAAAAAGAATGTATGTTGTTATTGGTAAATTTAATTATTTTTTGATAAAGATGAAGAAGAAGAATATTCAACTTCGCGGAGTTTGTCCCACCAAAACCACTCACCACCTATCTGTTAGGAGAATAAAACGGGTGAGTTTGTGTGATTAATTTTCTGCACAAAATGCATTCTTATATGTGACGATGGAACATGTAAATACCCCTTGGAAAACTGGCGAAAATTAATAATGACTGGATGCGAAATTTTAAAGGGACCCTAATAATTACGTTTATTATCATGTCCCTATCAAGTACGGATGAAAATTTTTGGCGAATAAGCCAAGTCACCAACTCACCACTCACTCGATTGAAAAATTGCGCCCATGCAAGTGTTGATTTAATACTCTTTGGTTTCAAAAATTGTGGGAACAACAGAGCAATAATGCTTGTATCAAAGAATTGGCGTCAAACATTTGAATGAATGACAGACGCTTGTACTCCAGGTCCAGACAGTTGACTAAAGTAGATAATTTATAAACATCTATTTAGCCCGTTATTGCACAATTTTAATAATAAAAAAGTACACGTTATAAAAATAAGTTTTATACTACACTTAAATAGTATGATAAATGTGAAATTAATTATTAAAATTAAACTGTTTATTTATTATTGCTTGCATATTCAAATAAACATTTTGAAATTGTTAGGAATTAAGTCAGTATGATATATGTTTTTATCACATTTTTTATGTTTGAAAGTCAGTTAGGGGTCTTTCTCACTGGCTGTGGAATTTCAAATTTTTATACTGATAGACACAGACTTTTAACTAAAACATGATGTATAAATCAAGTATAAAGCAGAATGCACCACTATTTGGGAATATAATATTAGAAGAGTATCGAGGGACGATTGAGCGAACACTCAATAAAGGAGCTAATCCCACAAGAGAGTTAGTCCAACGAACGATCTCGAGCTCACCCGCACCCTTATATTGTATCTTCATTGACTTTCTGTCACTTTATCTTACCTCTTAAAAGAGTCATCTTCATTTTTGGGCCAGTAGCCCATTGTTGCGCAGTCGGCAATGTTAACCATTACGGCTTTTATGCAAAACATGGTATTTTATTCCCTTGTTTCGGACGCCGTTTTTCAACCCGTTTTCTTTAAACTTGGTAAGTGTTTAGTTGAATAGTTATATTAGGCCCCTCATACCTCGAAAATTTGAAAATTTAACAAATATTACTCTCTGTGAAGTAGCAAAGTAAATTGATTTTCCTAAATAATATTTTTAAAATTTTCAAAATTGTGAGGTATGAGGGGCTTAATATAACTATTTAACTAAACACTTACTAAGTTGAAAGAAAATCGGTTGAAAAACGGCGTCCGAAACAGGGGAATAAAATTCCATGTTTTAGCATAAAAACCGTATGGTTAACATTGCCGACTGCGCAACAATGGGCTACTGGCCCAGGGATGAAGATGACTCTTAATATGAGAAATTATTGTTGATCTATTTGCTACATCTAAAACCAATTATAACTCAAGTTGACTTTGAAATCCACAGTTTTGCTTTAAACGCAAAAACCGCGTATTTATTGGTTATGTTATAATACTCATATTAAAGTGACCTTTTGATTTTGATGATAAGGAATCAATATTCCTAAATTTCAATGCATTAAATTATCAATTTGAAATACATACTAGTTTATAAAATTTGTAAAAAATAATATGTTTATTCATAACTTCCTGCTTAGGTAAAAAGTTACTTTATGATATTGCGATAAAGGGAGCAATTAAATTGGAGATAGTTCTTCTTCGCCACACGTCAACCGTTTTTATATACATATGGTTTGATTTAATTCACCTCTTCACTTGAGTTCTAGTGCGTGTCGCCGCCTCGGCCGCTGGCTGGAGGTCCAAAGTTCGAGTCCCGTTGGGGAGAGCGGGTGGTGACGCGATCTTGTGAACTCAAAATACGCAACTCGCCGTCTGAATTATTCATCGAACAGCAATTTAGGAAAGTCGCTTTCTTGCTTTAGCAAAAAGTGAGAAAGTTAATTTTTGGTTTCCGTCCCAGTCTGATATCGGGGCACGTGAGAAGGTTTAGCGTCGCTTCAACTTTTAGCCGACCCCTCCCCACCAGCAGCTTTCAGTCCCTTAGCTTTTAATCTATTCCACCCTTTTGAAATAGTTAGTGAAGGTTTTGAACAATAGTACCTACAAATGTTTTATTATTCTTAACTGTTCTTAATATAAAATGTGTTTAATATTGACTTATATAGGCCTAGATATATTCTTGGAAAAATATTTTTAGTAATAAAAACAATAAACTGCATTAGACTTAATTTTTTATTAAAATCTCTTATAGATAAATAATGATGCTTATTATATGGTTTTGTTCATGTTACTGTATTGACTCAGGATTATCATTGTTATTCGTTATCTTGTATTTTATTAATATTTTTCATTGTTATTTTTTGCTAATATATAGTGGTCAATAAATTATACAAATAATTTTATATATTCCAACTTAGCCTTTTAGGAAAAGAAATGTAAAATGTTTGTCACACATATTATGTAATTTTAATATTAATTGTTGATAGTTTTTGTATCTAGATGTAGACAACCTAAGTTCTTGTAAATACACGTATCTCGAGAAATGTCACGTAAACAAAGTTGTTGTACTGTAATACAGCAAATAAATAAATAAGAGGTTAAGTAGTAAGAAGGGTTTGTTAGTTCTAACTTTGCCTCTTTGAATCATCATTTTCAAAATGTTTAGAGTTTAGATACTGTATCAGGATATCTAACTGTTTTATATTTCATTCATACTTTTGATTCAACTTCCTAAGTACACGATTATAGGTATTCTTACGGACATGTTATTTCTAATTAGCCTATAAAGGCCATCCTTACATATGTCATCAGTCCAAATTCGTTTGCATAAAATTGGACTAACATCTTTTGTTGCAAACGCAACATCGGCAGAGTTTGCAAGTCGTCAATTATATATAAAAACCCACGAACACGAACACGAAAATTGACATGACACATAAGAATGTGTCATATCAATGTTTGTGTTCGTGCTGTGTTTTGTTTATTTATTAATGATAATTCTCTACTTGTAAAATCTGCAAATTTTGTGTTTGCAACGAAACATGTTATATAGTAAACTTATAATTTAGGGCTGACGAAATTGGACTGTTGACTAAGGATCGCCAATAAGCTGCAGAGTCTAGGACTAACCTTACCGGTATGGATTTTAATTTCTAAAATTAATTGTGAAAGTAAAACTATGTAGGGCCTAATATGTGTTTAGTTTAACCGTGATATTTTATACTCAGTGGTTGGAATATGCTAGTATATACTTTTCCACATACAGTATAGATGTTTCCCTATGAATTTTTCTTAACTATAGTAATTTTAAACGGCCTCACTATCATTTTATCATACAAACATTGAGGCCCACCTTTTGCAGTTTGTAATGCCTACCAAGAGTCGCCGGTGTGGACACAACTGAATCGCAAATTTTGACTTTTACTTTCAACCAATCGCAATTCCGGTCGTAAGGCTTCATTCGGGTACTATCCGCACCAAATCTTAATTTCCCGGAACAAGAATGAAATCACGGCAACAATCGGGACGTGGACGTTCGAATCCGATATTCCCAGAGATGGAGTTAATTGTCGGTGAGTTCGTGAGTTGTGGATGCCGACTTTGCTTTCGCCGGCCGCACCGCCGCACCTGAGTTGGAGCTGGAGTCCAAGCTTCCTGTCCCCGGGGCCATCACGGCGACCGCCATCTGTTCGACGGCCACCGTGCCGCTGCCGCTGCCGCACACACAAGTTACCCTGCAAACCTCTTCCCGCAACTGTTGGATGTGGCATTTTGATTTTACAGTGCACTGAATTCTGCAGCACGATGACTGGAGGAAGCCAATTTCCAATCAATATAAGATTTTGGTTGTTGAATGAACATCTTTGACAGTTTATTATAAAATTTGACACATTTAAGGAATACATGTTTGGACCTGACCATACCTTAATCGATTGAATACTTTGATGAACATTGAGATAATACATGTCTGAGGCAATGTAACGCTTTGGTAATTTTTTATGTCAACGGCCCAACCGGAGAAGTTTTTACATTTTTGATCTGTTAAAATTCATTTGACCATTTGTTTTATGCCTTTGTTGATTGGCTCGAAATGGAAATTCGGCAAAAACATGTTTAAAATGTAGGTGGGCCTAGTGATTTTTCGACTTGTTACCGCTAAAACTCAATCAGAATATTATGAAAAGAATGGAGGCGACAAAGACTACAGGCCACTACAGGACAGGGATGCATTAAACGTAACTACCTGAAAGCCATAAGAAGGATTGGAAAAATGGCAAATAACACAAAATATTTCTTCTAAATGCTTCTGCATAGCTCAAATTTCAAACACTCCCCCTTTTTCTAGGTCGAGACCAAATTTAAAAATTTGGTGACATAAATCCACATATGCACTTTACTGTTTTATGATTTATTCATACTTTAAAGACTTTTATTGATTTAAATTTAAATAAAGATGTTGGGGCATTGGCATTTTATTTTTACTCTTGCAAAAAAGGCGTAGTGATAACTATACGTTTGGCGTTTTTTGATACATCAACGCTAAAGACATCCGACGGATTTGGTTTATACTATCGCACGTATTGACATTTAAACTCACTGCGATATATCGAAGAACATATGCGGTGGTTGCGGGTGTAACTGTGTTTGTAATCTATCACACAATGAAATACAGTATACCGATGCGACACACCTGTATAAGTGATATTGGGATGGGCGATACGATACAGGTCACTTCTGAGTGTTTGTATGATGCGAAACGATACAGGTCACTTCTGACTGTATTTGTGATATACGATACGATAAAGGTCACTTCTGACTATGTATGTGATGCACGATACGATGCGATACGATATAGGTCACTTCTGGCTATATTTGTGATGAATGATACGATGCGATACGATACAGGTCTCCTCTGACTGTGTCTGTGATGTACGATAAGATGCGATACGACACAGGTCATTTCTGACTGTGTGTGTGATGTACGATAAGATGCGATACGACACAGGTCATTTCTGACTGTGTGTGTGATGTACGATAAGATGCGATACGACACAGGTCATTTCTGACTGTGTGTGTGATGTACGATAAGATGCGATACGACACAGGTCATTTCTGACTGTGTGTGTGATGTACGATAAGATGCGATACGACACAGGTCATTTCTGACTGTGTGTGTGATGTACGATAAGATGCGATACGACACAGGTCATTTCTGACTGTGTGTGTGATGTACGATAAGATGCGATACGACACAGGTCATTTCTGACTGTGTGTGTGATGTACGATAAGATGCGATACGACACAGGTCATTTCTGACTGTGTGTGTGATGTACGATAAGATGCGATACGACACAGGTCATTTCTGACTGTGTGTGTGATGTACGATAAGATGCGATACGACACAGGTCATTTCTGACTGTGTGTGTGATGTACGATAAGATGCGATTCTATACAAGTCACTTCTGACTGTATTTGTGTTGTACGATACGATACAGGTCACCTCTGACTGTGTGTGATGTACGATAAAATGCGATACGTCGCGTCGATGCGGCACACCTGCGACCGCGACGCGACGGACGGTTGCGGTTGCGACGACGGTGATGTACGATGTCATCGCGCGATCGCGATATGCAAATGCGGCAGTATTTATATCCTTGCTCATATCTACCGCCTCATTAGATGATAGTGTTGGCGGTCTCACTCCCAATGGGAAATCCATTTGGGCATTCCTTAATAGAGCCCCTCTTTTCTCCTTTCGTTGCAAAATACGGGTATTTACTGTATTATGGAGAAATGTTTCATCTTTCAGCGAGGTTTATTTACCAATAAGAACCAACTTTAGTTCGCAATCGACCAATAAAATTACGTAAAATAAATGCAACCATAAAAAAGTTAAAGTTGTTTATATTTAATTGCTCGTTCACACCCATCACACGGCATAAATGATTTTGTGTGTTCCTATTAGTATATTTACACTTTAATTTGGATATAGAGACCAAAGCTCAGTTTTGTGGTCAGTAGGCATATATGAGATGTTTCTTTTAAAACGCAGCCCAATATTTTAAATTAAAAATTTCCAATCACAAATCTATTTGATATGCATAGAGCTCTTTTCAATATCCTTAAGGGAAGTAATCCTGAAAGCTTAAAGCTCTAGATCTCAGATGATGGTTAATTTTTTTCAATTTTTTCATGGCAAAAAGAAGAAGTTAAATGTACCCTTTGGTATATCCAAACTTAAGCAGTTTGGATTATTTCCTCTGGGTATGTGATAAGAATTTAATGTACAAAATATTTACTTGGGATGAATATAACAAATGTAATAAGTGGCCCCCCATTACAGAAGGTGTCGGAAAATTTACTAAAGAGGACAGGCCATTGTATAAATCTTAATGGTGCTCTACTTGAAAAAAATATATTACCATTAGAATTCTGAAAATAATTACAATAAATGGTAATACTGTAACAAAAAATCTAATACTGTATTCTATTATATACGTGTGTTAATTTGTTTACTATATTTCAAATAGCGGGTTGCGTTTTAAAAAGAACAGGCTATTTAATTTGATGCGTATATTCATGCAATACCAAATGTATCTTTAAAATTTATATGCTATGGATTTGCTGCAGTATTTTTATATTGCTTGTAAATATGAGAGATTGGTTACTCATACGAGGCAGTCTAGCCATTTCCAAGGAATTTAAAGAGGTAGCCAAACTCCCTAGTAACTGCAGCCGCTGCTCGCTCATTTTCCATAATTTACGACGTATATGACTTGTAGACGTGTAGGGTTATTACGTCTAGCTTTCCAAATCAAAGACACAGTGATCAAGGTAGACAAAATAAGACGATGGCGCAGCTAACCAACCTCACGGCATTGGAAATACTAGATCGTCTTTCGTGTCTTCCGTGTCTTTCGTGTCTTGTAATTCCCAAAACATTCCCATAATCTAAGAATAGTAGTTTTCATTTCTAATCTCAAAAATGACTTATTGTTGGGAGAGATTGAATTTACGAGGGAGGCGAAGCCGAGCGTGGAAAAGGTATCGAGCCCCGCAATGGCACTTTTAAGACGAGTATTATTTTTCATTAAAATATCGAAAAACTTGTAAACAATATGAACATTTTTGTTTATTGAACTTAGTATCAAGAAAAACAGAACTCAAAACGCTGAGTTCCCGTGCTTATGTCGAGGTACAATGTATATGCACGGAAATAATGCATCAGCAAATAATGCAACAGCTGATCGGCCTAATGCAACAGCTGATCGGTCTGCACAGCAAAATCCCATAACGGTTACTTTCCGTGCACCACAAATGCACAGAAAGTAATCGTTATGTAATTTTGCGGTGCAGTAGCGGGAATAACTTATTTACTTAGCTCATACGTTTAGAAAGTGTACTTTCGTGTGTAGAGTAATGAAAAATAATTTTAACGCGATAAAACCTTTCGGCATTTCCCTGTTATAGGCAAGATATTTACGTACAGCTTGCTGATAATATAAAATAAAATGTTGAATTTAATCAACCGTTGCCTAATTCTTCGCATGATAACCGAAAGAAAATCGCGTGATTTTGTTCAAATGTTCTTACAATAAGTTGGTGTTTATGACTAGATTCTTTAACACGATACTAGGGGGTAATATAGGCGAAAGTTGAAACTGATTGGAAAGATGGCACGCTCCAAACAAGCCCTTGGCCTACTGTGGGGAGAACTACTTTCCGCTAACCACGAGGCGCGAGGCCGCGTGTTCGGTTCCCCGGCGCGTCGAGACAGGGCGACTTTGGAACTGTCACTTTCAAAATTATATCCTGTGATGTGCGGGTACACAAGTCGTCAGTGTTACGTGATTTCGATGTAGACCCTCTCTTAAGACCTATAGGCCTATTCTAATCATCTCTGCGCAATATTATAACGAATGAACTGGTTTGGATGCTATTAATGTAATTGATTTTTATTTAAGTTATATTTGACCACAAAGCTGTCCAAAGTATCCATTTAACATTCTGAAAAATTAAACTAGAAAATGTTCTGGTTTGAAATACGGAGAAGATTAAGGTAAGATAGCCAATTTAAGAATAAAATTTCAAAAAAAAAAATAAAAACAAATATATTTGATTTTTACAACAAAATAGTATAATTGTTGTTTAAGCGTTTGCTGTGCTTTTAGCACAACATTGCCGTCCATGCGATCATGAATACAGCTAACTTCTTAAAATTGAGTGAATAGAATTTTGTATTTTATTACTTGCTAGAGAGATAGAATCGAAATTTTGGAGTAAATGGAGCGACCATTATCAGTGGAATTGACGATCACTTTCGATAAACAAATTAGAAAATAGTCATCTATAAGGTTATGTTAATACTTTTTGTTTATGAGGCTGCGGTTGTACCAATGTTAAGTGAAAGGTATTGATTGAGAAATTAAAACTCAGAACTTGATGTTTTATAATTCAATAATTTTGAAAATATATACTTGTGGAAATTTCATTATGAAAAGGTATTAGTTATTTTCTGTGTTTACTGAGTTCGCAGAGTTAATTTTTCTTTTTTGAAATGACAGAGGACACGTCATTAAGATAACCCAGGTGTAAGATTTCAAAATGCTGTAAACAATGGAAACTACCTATACTGCGTAATACATGAAACTCTTGGAGCCCACCCTTAGGAGTTTATTTTATAGAATGAAAGAGTCAGCAAGTAAATAAAATTTTACCCAAAAAACAACTTCAGTGAATTAACCTTCAGCTTTGTTTGCATAGCCTTAAAATTCTACGAAATTGAGGAGCCTGATCTTATAATTAATGCCATAAAACTGCACACAACTCTTTTGTAACGCCGGTACGCCAAAGTAAACTTAACAAAACTCTAATAAATTTTTTAGCTGTTTTACACTGAGAAAAATACTTCTTCCAGCCGTAAAGGCAATGTCGCATTACCTAGTTTACTGGTCCTCCTGAAGTACAGCAGTCTGGAAACCCATTAAACCCAGGTGTAAGATTTCAAAATGTGTTACACACCTATAGATTATTAATCTCACACTTTAAAAAAAAAAAAAAAAAAAAAAAAAAAAAAAATTACTGTAAACAATGGAAACTACCTATACTGCGTAATACATGAAACTCTTGGAGCCCACCCTTAGGAGTTTATTTTATAGAATGAAAGAGTCAGCAAGTAAATAAAATTTTACCCAAAAAACAACTTCAGTGAATTAACCTTCAGCTTTGTTTGCATAGCCTTAAAATTCTACGAAATTGAGGAGCCTGATCTTATAATTAATGCCATAAAACTGCACACAACTCTTTTGTAACGCCGGTACGCCAAAGTAAACTTAACAAAACTCTAATAAATTTTTTAGCTGTTTTATTAAGTTGATTTCACTCCCGGCTCTCGAAAGGTTCCATTAGGAATTCCCAGCTAAAGGTTATGCTCATAGCATCTTAGGGTTTGCCTCGTTACAAGACGTATTGCAAGGCTGTTATCAACTCTAGTTTACAGCCCCTACACCGATTCTCTTCACAACTAGATCGTGTTCGTTAACTTGATTTGCAACTGCTCCTGCATTCAATCGCACAACTATCGCACTATCGCTATGTTTCATTGTGTCGCCGCCGCCGGCAGCTACAAGTAGATTCAGTATGCAATCAGACTGACCCGAGATAAGATGGAGAGAAAGCTCCTCTCGGTACGGACCCTATAAATCGTGGCTGCTATCATAAGGGCCTGACAGAGCGTGGCACTGAGGAATGTCACACAATGCTGTCACGCTCATGTCAGCGTTGTCACAATAGTTTCACGCAGAATAAGTTGTTGTCACGGTGGAGAGAATGAATTTAAATGGACGGTGAAGCTTTATGGTCTACGGTTGAACATTCTTATTCGCAGTTTGTGATCGATATGAATTCAATGTTTTTACAGATGATAAGTAGGGTATGCCGTGTACAAAATTTTTGCTATATTTACTTTTTAACTCATCTGCATGCAGTAATATGAAAATTAAAATTTAAATCACCCCAATTCTAAAAAGTTTTTTTTAAATAAATATATGAAACGGGTGGTTAATCTGAATTTATAAACTTGAGAACAGGGCTATAATTTTTGTTGAAAAATATTAAAATTATGGAATATAAAAATCTCTTAAACGTGATTTTTTACGTGATATTTCAGCGGGTTGACGGGTTCTAAATATTTTTTTCAATTTTGAACCACTCACACAGATTCATCGTTACTGGAGCTTTAGGCTTCATTATGGGCTGAAAGCATCAAAGATGTAGGACAATTAAATAAAAATAAAATTCGTATGGGAAAGGAAAAGTTAAGATGTATAAGAAACAAGGTACAAGAAACATTTTCATCCACTTAAAATAATGAAGGTTGGCTCATAAGCTCAAACTCACATCAAACCGTTTATACCCTCCCGTTAATTTTTGTTGCCTTTATTGATTGCCTAACAGTTCACAAGCAGCCACAATAGTATATCTACTATGCCTACGCAGTTAACCACAGCATAACACCCAGTCGGTAACGTTTGAATCGCTTTGTAACGTACGTATGTCATAAACATATAAAGCGTTTTGCAACACCTCGGCAGCGGCAGTACCGGTCGACATTACGACTGTATGTCCGGAGCGGCGACACATTTCAAACCGGTCCAACAGTTTAGCGAATAATTCATTAGGACACAGCCAGTGCGATACGGAAGCGGTATGACGGGTTGTATCGCAATAACTTTAGCTCTTGTATAGAAATACTCACTAATTGAACCTTTCGCTCACAATGTTATTGGGTTTTTTACGGTGGTGACACAAATCGCGATCCACTTCCCGCCCCCTCGTGTACCACACACGAACTCCGCACCGGCAATAACGTAATTCCGCACAATTAACACCTGTTTACCATTAAACATCATTTCCCCGTTAAGTGTAAAATTGTACAGTGTAATTTTTCGGTTGGAAGTAAATTTCTTAACAGAAAACTGTCATCAACTCTGATTCGCATTATCTATCCATCATTTACTGAATAACGTTTAGGTCAGTTCTCGATTCTTGAAAAATATAGTTACTATGTACTGCTTGGTCATGTCGGCTGCCTGTCGACTAGTTTTCTAATATTAGCACAAAAAGGTACTTTATATGATGTACCATTATTATCATGTGAGGCACATTATTAGGGAGATTTTCCATGAGTTCGGAGTAAAATGTTTTCAATAAATTTAACCAAATTTAATCTGGTTCAATATTAAATCAATTCAAGTATCGGACTTCATTTTAAAGGTCTTACATGTGACTTAACTATAATTATGATGTTCTTTATTCGTTAGACGATAAAGGCTATACATTGTATGGAATGCGTCGTTGAAATACTTAATACTGACAAGTAATTGTTAAGAAAAAAAATTCAATTCCAAATGGAAATTTTGTTAGGATTCGTCCCAAATTATTCAGGGAGGGGGGGAAATCGGTCTTGCTTAGACCACTGGCTATTCCCAACTATGGCTCAAGTACTTCCCTACCGAATAAAAGGCTTCCAGATACCAGGAGGCGCTTTGGCCTTGTTTTGAAAAAGTTTGGGTTTCCTGGCTCGTTGATGGTTCGTGGTAATTTATCGATCAGATGAACATTTGCCTGTGAGGGCAGCCGTTCCTAATCGACTGTCCGGTGTCTTCCCGTTCGGTAGTTCTCCCGGTCTTTTGTTTAAAAGGGTGTATTTCACAACATTGTGTCGGTGCGCATTTTGAAAGAAAAAATCTGATGTTTCAAGTATACTATAAGGTAAGCAAACAAAATTGTTTGAATGCGCCCTTGCTAGACACTCTGTATTTCAAGTGCCATGAACCCCACAGCTTTTTCCTAAAGTCTAAACAGTCTGATGAAATTGATGTTTGCACAGCTACCTCACGCAAGGTGAGGTGAATGAGACCGATGAGTTGGACAGAACCTAGAAAGATATATCAGAATATAGATACTTGAAGATACACGATTGCAGATGCTATCAATGTGATCCTCTCCAGGTTAAACCTTTATCAAGGTGTCCAGGAGGGTGTGGTGTAATTACTTCCTCAAATCAGTTTCATCCACCACGACTGTGGGGCTCAACTCGGTTTGCAGTTCTCGAAGGCAAAATTTGATAAATTACTAGGAGATAAATTAAAAAGTGAAATATATGGGTAAAGAGGCGTTAAGGCATAACTGCCTGGACCCGGGGAAAACCTCTGGGGCGCAATTTGCGTGTGGCATTAATAACGCGTAGCCGGTTCGGTGCGGAAATCGTGTGCCCGCGAGGGTGCCAGGCGGGTGGATGTTAACTGAAGTGAGCTGATGTAATTTGGCAGTTTTTTCCCCGCCAAGGACGCCTCGGTTGCTTCACAGCGAACGTGTTTTCCTCTTATGCGTATGTGGAAGCGGGTCACGGCCTCGCAGTCGATCCACTTTTTATTTCTGTTTTAATTAAATACGGATGCCGCCGGGCACTGCGATAACGTAACGGGCTGTTTGACACTCGGCGAGGTGACTCAGCCCCATAGAACTCTCTATATATACATGCACACACTTGGATCGCTCACATAAGGCAAAAATAAATAAAAAAACCCGCATTTCGTGTTCTGAAGGGCAGGTAAAAACACAAAATTAGCAACTAAAGCTTTTGTGCGTACGCTTACACTCTTCCTACCATTTGCTAACTGTCCAAATGTATGGCTTTAAAGCAAAAGATTTGCTGATTATAACGATGTAAATATCTTACCTATTACATTTAACTAGAAAACCCCATGATCAAAAAAGTATGTCAATACACAGCTATAACGGGAAAAGTTACTAAACATTAAATTTTTTACTTGTTGAGAAAAACTTCAAGCGATAAGTTGTAGATAATCAAAAGAATTTCAATATTTAAATTTAACACTCCTTCATATAGTGAAAGGTTTTCTAAAAAAATGTGTAAGCATGTACGTGGCGGGTCGCTAAAGATTTCGGAGAATCTTTTATTCCCAATGTCTGGGATGATATAAAAATGTTTGATAAACCCCTTTCTTTCATTGTGAAATTCCTTTACTTATCCTCAATTCAAATTTATAAATAATTTTTCTAGTTTTCTTAATAATCATGTCAGACAGTGATAAGCACACCCCACTACAGGGAGGACTTCAAGTTTGCTTTGTGCTCGATTATAAGTTAAAAATTATATAGAAAATCTTGATTTCAGACTTTTTAGATCAACACGAAATGTGAAACTTTGCCGCTGAAAGTTTGTTCCTTGCCCCCCTAAAAAACTTTCTCGCTAAGACACATTCTGATGTCACGTTTTCATAAGTCTTTTAATACTTTCATGTTATTTAATACACGCAATTATTTTTATACCGTTTACATCAGAAATTTATGCACATTTAAAACATATAAGGTTCAAGCTATTCTCATTAGTTATTGTTTGTGCGAAGAACAAGAGTATGAATGACAGCGCGTGCACTTCCAGAATCAGCAATTCGATTGTTTTGCCTGCTCTTTTTCCGCCAAATTGCGGGTTCAGATAATGGTGTAAACGTTCCAGGTGTGTATATATAGAGTTATATGCTCTGTCCCCAGCCACGAGTTTTTGGAGCCTGAGAGTTAGCTAAGCATTTCTCTTTGGATATAAAAATACAAAATTGTTTTAAATTGGTAAAGTATCAAATTTATTGATTACAAGGAAACCTATTATTCATATCGTTTAGATACAATGATTTTATTTTATATACTATTTACCACAGAACCACATACCACAGATATAACACAAATAAACGTAGAATCAAGTTTAACTTTTATTGTCAAAAACCCACAATATAAATTAAAAATATACAAAATTTTACTATATGCTAAAATGAAATATAAATTGACCCTGTAGGGGCTTCTTTAGTGGAGTGACCGACCTAAAAGTAAAAATTACAAGTGTTCAAACTTTGCATTAAAGTCACATCAAGCAAAATTCTGAATGAAATAATAATTAATATAATGTACATATCAATTAACTTAACTTAACAGAAAGATTTCGTTCTAACGTCTGCAAGGTAGAAAAACCGAAGTTCAGTGCTGATAAACCCTTTGAAGGTAGCTCTATTACATTATGGATTTTTGAAAGGTTTTAGTAGATTTTAGCTGCAGTTCCCTTTAAATATTAAAAAATATCTGGTTTCATTTTTATTTATGGTTCAGTTAATACTTTTACTCCCCAAAAATCTTTAATTTCAGGGTGTAAAAACTGAAACAAGTTAGGGTAATTTCAGTAACTTATGCGTCTCTCGTATTGTTCACAATAATTCCGATTTAAGGAACGGATTCTTGCAACGTCCAATTTCCAAATTAATTCAGTCATGGCTCAGTCATCCGTTGATCAATTTTATCCAGTTTAATGTCAGAATCAAACCGTATATGTTTTTAATAAATACCCCCCGTCGCAGCAGACCTGCGTACTCAGCGAATTTCCAAGCGATCTTGAGATATTGTATTTTCCCCATAAACACCATAGAAATAGGTATGTAGGTTTGCTGCCTTGGGATGTTGTTAGAAAATGTTAGTTTTGTTAGGAAATGTAATAGTTACGTTAGGTAAATGTCAAACTGTATCAATATTCGGCACTTTTTCATTTTCCCCATAAACCCCATGGGGGTGAGTATGTAGGTTTGCCGCCATATGGGTGTTGTAAGCAAATATCAGTTAAATCCTACCTAGTGAATGTACATACCAAATATTATCAAGTTATGGCGTTCTTTTCATTTTCCCCATAAACCCCATAGGGGTGAGTGAGTATGTAGGTTTGCCGCCATGTGGGTGTTGTAAGCAAATATCAGTTGAACCCTACCAAGTGAATGTACATACCAAATTTTATCAAGTTATTCCAATAATTAAATGAGATACAGGGTTTCGTTGATTTCCCATAAGATTAACATGAAAAACCTATTTTTGGCTTTTCTCCATAACCTGTTAAGCCAAGTTAAAAATTCAAAATACTAAATTGTTTGTTTTTTTAAGCTCTTTTATATGGTTTTAGTTAAAATTGTTGAATTTTGAAAATTATGCTCCAAAAATGCAAAAAACCCTATTTTGACCCTTTTGAAACCCCATAAAACCCCGTTCCCATAACCCGATCATGCTGGTTCGCGAACTCATGAAAATAGACCTAGTCTTACACCTTCATACCAAATTTCATCAAAATCGGAGGTCCCCTTCAAAAGTTATCAGTACCACGGACACATAGATATATAGATATATAGATATATAGATATATAGATATATAGATATATATATACATATATATGAAAATGAGCGAACGGTGTTTTTGGCTTCTGGGGACCTCAAAATGAAAAAGTAACATGGTCCCGGGCTTAGGTCTTACCATGGCTACTACCGTAATAGCGTATTCCCTATAGGGAAATTCGCTAAAATGAACTGTGGTATTAAAGTTTTGACCTGTAATACGCAGAAGATTGCAAAACATCGATCAAATCAGAAAATACAATCTTATAAATCGAAAAGATTTTTTTATATTCGTCAAAATATTGATTCGTGCTAGAGCAGAAAATACACTAATTTATTTTTTCCATTTATCAGAACTTGTTAAGTCTTTTTCAGGATCAGTAGAAGATTAAGAATGAGTTCTTTGTAGATGATAAATATTAAAATTTTAGATTCTACTGGTAGCAGTACAAAGAATGCAGGCAAATTTTTATTATCTGCATTCTTTAGTTATTTAGTTATTTTTACGCATATATAATCTGTTACATAGTTAGGTAACTTAATCTTTTACATAGATTTTGTATGAAGTTTATTCTTGGTCTATGAACGTCATTGCCATATGAAGTAAATTAAATATTAATTAGATGCATTAATGCTTATAACTTACTGATTACGATTTCTGAATCTTCACTCAACTTACCTGGAACAGAAACATACATTAATCAATTAAAAATTCAAGTCATACATAATTTCTATGGCTTGAAAATAGCACATTATACTCTTGCGGTTATGTTTACTAAACAATAATGTAGTGCATTATGGTTTACACAAGTTTTTATGTTAGAACTATTTACCAACACAAGTTGTGTATATTACAATGAGTTTATCCTATACTACAATACGAGTATTTAAGGTATAAATGTATCTATGTATAAACACTGATATTATAAATGGCTCGATCGACTTTATTCAAAACTTTCCAAATCACTTATTTCAGGAAAACAAATATAGGTCTCAATGCTATAAAAATTGTATTTCGATGTAATCTCGAATTGAGATTAAAAAATTATTATTATTTATATGGAGTTAGAAATGAAAATGGAACAAAAGAAGAAAATAGCTGACTGTACTATCAGTGTATACAAACCACTGCTCTAAAATTTAAACACTCTTTTATCAGCACTATACGTACTGTTTTTAAACAGAAATAAAAAACAAACGTCTTCAACATTCAAAAATACATTTACACTTATTCTGTAAAGAATACAGATGGTAAGTATATATGTAAATGATGGACAATTACAAACGATTTCGACCGGACACACCGATTATCATCATCTGGCTAAAGAGAGAATAACATATAACAGGAATATATCATGGAAGGAGTTGGTAATCTGAAGTTTATCCGAGCAAAAGCTCTCTCCCAGGTACTCTGTCATTGTATAAAGTCAAATATCAGTTAGTTGAATAGTTGTTTCACGCGTATGATGTTCAATGTTATTTGATTTAAATAGGCGTAAACATAATTGAGGAAACTTTTACTTCATTTTGAAATGATAAGCCTATAAAAACAGAGAAATATAAAATGTTGTTGAAATACCTGCTTTCTGGTAGCCTAATCCTTATTTTGTTGCTACCGCAATAATTAGTTTCGACTGCTACTTTTAGAGTCATCTTGAGGAGTCAGTGATGTTAAAAGTCCTTGTCACTTATTTTGAAGGTACAGTAGTCAGTAAATTAAAGTAAATGAAAACAAAACAAAAATGCCCACATTAACAGCAAATTGAACACAAACGAAAATAGCACTACGACAAGGCGGGAAATGAAATATAGATGACTCCATAAGTAGGAGATGAAGCTAGTTGCGGTAGCAACAAAAGAAGGATTGCCAAAAAGCATATATTTATACACTTTTTATGAAACTTTTACATTTCTCTGTAAATGTTTGCCGAGAACTGGAAAAGGTACTGTACAGGGTGGCTTAGTTTTGATGTAGGAATTCATACTGTATTCAAATCAATAGTATAATCTGCCTGGTAGAGAAAGGCCTACCCATGTTATTATATTTTTCTTTATAGGTTGAAAGAGTATCATTTCAAAAAAAGCAAAACCACTGGTAGAAAAAATAGCAAATATAATATGAGATTGAACTGTATAAGTTAAACCTTCCATACATCCGTTTTATGAGTTTTAAGAGTAAAAGTAACCAGCTAACATCGTTTAAAACCTTTCCTCAATGTCGACTAAGCAAAAAGAACCTACAAGACGTCAAACCGGCCGAAGATTAGAGAGAAGGAAAAGTGGAATAAAAACTGGCAGAGAAAGGCAATTAGGAGAGGAGCCGAAAAGGCAACGCCCCAGTGGAAAGTTCAGGTTCAAGACTATAGCGGGTATTGTCCTGAGTTCTCCTTGGACTTGACTCCGTGGTCGGGGGCTACGCCCTCCGAGCTGCTGGTAGTCACGATACATCCTGGGCATTGGCGGAAGAGACTCCGCGCATGCGTACATCAACATCGGGTGTCCCACGGGGAAAATGTAATGGTAGATGTTATGTGGATACATGTGGACTTACAATTTTCTTGTAAGTCTATTTAATTAGTTATGTGTTTATCGCCATAAGTATGGGCCTATATATTATAAAGAAATTTTAGACTGACATTTTCTTTTTAATCAAATTTGTTTTTGAAAACAAGTAAATTTCGGAGTGATTATATGTACAAAGATATATACCAGAGTTAACCTTTGTTTTTAATAAAAAAATGCCTATTTCGAAGAAAAATTTCCTTTTAATAAACCAATAACAAACTAAACAATAGTACGCACTGCAGATATGAACCACTCACGAACACAAACGTCGCATCTTATAAGTATAAAGTCACGTAACATATCATATCGTTGCCATTAGAATGGACGGCTTATTTATAAACTTTTGAAATCAATGTATAAAAGCTTAACAAATGTGCACAAGCCATCTGGCTCTTAAAGATTATTTTGTCGGCCATCTACAATTCTCGAGTGGCAATGACGTCCTTTGCGCTCTTAATACACAAATAGCTATTTATTAAATAAAGTACGCAATATCATATATGTATTTATCATGTATGTATTATTTCTTTATTCTCCGTATGTGTTTTGGCTAGGTCTAGTGGAAGCTTCAAGAGTGAACGAGTACGTCATGAATGGAGCATATTGACTTTATTTTATTTTGTTTGTTCACATCAAATATATTTGGTTTGTAAGAAAAAAATACTCTATTTTACATTCGTTACTTAGTCGGAATTCATATTAACATTTAATATAAAAATTTTAATTCCATTTCATTTAAACTATAGGCATACTTATAATTAACAATCGTCTTCAACAAATATTAAAATTTATATTGTGTATATTAAATAAACTTTTAAAATATTTTACTGATGATTGTAAAATTTAACAAAATGAGTAGCTAAACGTAATTTAATTATATTTGAAAAGATTTTATTCGTTTTCTGATATACAACTAATAGTTTACTGGAATTATGATAGGTTTTAAGACAGGCTCTATGTGTTGAATGAGAGAAATATAGCTAAATAATATAATGAATAACAAAATCATATTTAAATATTTATGACTTATTATTGGTTTATATTTATT
This sequence comes from Neoaliturus tenellus, assembly GCA_030545055.2. Taxonomy (NCBI): domain Eukaryota; kingdom Metazoa; phylum Arthropoda; class Insecta; order Hemiptera; family Cicadellidae; genus Neoaliturus; species Neoaliturus tenellus. The sequence continues at coordinate 30,738,192 of CM061535.1, forward strand.
ATTTCTTACTTATTTTGTTCATGGTTTATCAATTACTTTTAATGAAAATGGATATTGTTGGGATAAAGGTCCATGCCAAATATGAACTTAATATACCCATTAGTTACAGAAACAAAAATTAAGTGTAAAACCAAAATGAAGGCTAGAGGCTAAACAAAGCATTTTAGGAAATATGTTTATGTATTCTTTATTTGTTCAATCTCATCAATAGATCTACAAAATTTTGAACTTTATTCTACTTGAAGAACACCTTTATATGCCTGCATTTTTATATTCACATTTTTTCAATGACCTTTTGTTTTTTACGATTTTTATGTCCTTTTTCAACCGTTTTTCACACAATATTAAGGTAACAATATTTAAGGCTGGAGTCGGTGTCCCTGGTATAATAGCCACCGAGACACTGGACACGGTGGCCGAGACACATTGTCCGGGACATAATGTCCTAGTATAATACGGGCCTAAAAGTTTTAAGTTTCTTTTAAAACTGAAATATCAAATCAAGTTGAACTAATATGCTGGAACGCCCGTTTTATTGTAACGCAGAGAAACATATGTTGTGTGAAATTGGAGTAACGTGTTCGTAATGTAACGTAACTGAGGCCAATGCGGCGGCGTCTGCGTCGTCGCGAGCGTTTACGAAAGTCGGTTCAAGGTCCCGTCAAACTAGAACAGGTGGCCAACTGGACGCTGGAAATATGCAGACCAGACCGACGTTGCGTCATACTCACGAATTACTGCCCACCTCAAAACTGGATTACTCTTTCCGTCGATGCACAATATTTTCTGAGAGGGTTAGTGTTTGGAAACCTTTTGGAAAATCGTAAAGTTATGAATTTCACAACACGGACTTGTATAATTTTGTTGAATTATTTATAGATAGCTTATTATCGATTCTCGACATAAAATAATAGTGTGTCAAATTGGCAATGAAATATTTACTGATTAAAGACGATTTCATACTAAGCATTTGAAGCGATGATGTTAAATGTGATATTTTTAACGGCATAGGCTACTAGTAGGATTGCATTACCGTAATATCATTCTTCCCTCTAAATTAAATTATACAATTTTTAATTTGGGTCGTGTAAGAAATTTTATGCAGGCCATAAGGAGCACCTTAAATAAAAACAAAGTTTCTGTTTACTCAAGCTTTCGAAGAAATATAGAATAACTTTTCATAGCGAATGGTGCAAATTAGAACTCATATTCCATTCAATAACTAAATTAACTAAGAAACCAACTAAGATGCATTCATTTTAATGGATATTACTTACAAAAATTACAAATCTTACTTTTGTTTGGAGCTGTGCAATTTAAAAAACGTGCTGTTCAATGAAACTTGGCAATCGGGAGTGTCTAGTGGCAGTAGGCGTGTTTTACGCCCTGCCATTGCGCGTGCTCCGTGCAGCGCCGCTCGGTGCAGGGGTGTCTTGTTACACTTGCAACAACGCCGTAATAACGCGTGTTGGCCGATACAGAGCCAGTAATGAGTGTAAACAATTGCAAGCCGACCAGTCCGGGCCAGGTCAGGGGTGGCAGGTTCCTTTCACGTCGCCTTGGTCACAGCGCCGTTGGCAATTTTTTATTTTGTACTTTTTATTTAATTAATCTGTAGAGAACGTTAAATTATAGGGTGGGAACGGTACAGGCGCGAATCGGAATGAAGTCCTATCTAGTTCGAAGGCATTACTTTTATTAACTGGTTAGGTGTTAATAACATCGGTTTGGCAATACACCAAGTTCGGTTTGTCGCAAGAACGATTCGTAGTGTAATTCAACCTACATAGAGCTGTCACCAAATGACGTTTCCAACTCCATTTAGCGTATTAAGAATTAACAAGATGACTATATTAATGAAATCAATGGAAAAGTAAATTGAACGATACATTTAAATTCTTGACACCTATAATAGGCCTATACCGGGTGTCCACAGAGTATTGTAATGATTTCATGGTTTTGCTGTGCTGACACTATTATAGCAACAAATATCTTACATTTCTTGTTTTAAAGGGAAATACATCTACTTTTACTTAATTAATTTGTTAACACCTAAGCTCAGCTAATTGACAAAAATGCAGTTTACTTATAATGCACTACAAAAACATGTAGTGATGGCCCGACTAAATTGAAACCTCCTTCACCACGGTTGACATCTCTAAATTCCTTTATGTTCTCTAATTTGTCAAGGAATTGGTTTATTTTTCCCCAGTTGCTAATTTAGAAACTCTAAAATTAAAAACAATAAATGGAGTGACGTCCATCACTCAGGAAATATCAACTGAAACCGAAAAATGATTGTTAGTAAAATTCTAACTAAAGTGTCGCCTAGAAGATTTACAAGTGACCCAAGGCGCACACATAGAATTGTTATATTGAGTTTGTGCATAGCTGTAAAAAACATAAGAATATATGTTGTATTACCTTTTTCCGTCAGCAGTTTTAAACTTGAAACATCACACTTATGTTGACATATGTTTCGGTTTAACTAAACCATTATCAAAACACAGTACACTTTCAGATCCAAATGGTCGTTGTCAAAAGTTAAAATAAAATAATTGTACAACGACCATTTGGATCTGAAAGTGTACTGTGTTTTGATAATGGTTTAGTTAAACCGAAACATATGTCAACATAAGTGTGATGTTTCAAGCTTAGAATTGCTGACGGAAAAAGGTAATACAACCTATATTCTTATGATATTGCAGTTCTGGGGCTATACAAAATGAATTTTAACTGTAAAAAACCTTAAGAAGTCACTTGTTAAAACTGAAAATAAAACTTTATTTTACCACCAATTGTTTCATACAATTTTTTTATCAGGGCAAGATTTTATGTACACCCGGTGTTATCTTTGCAGATTACTCACGTATTAAATACTCGTAGCTTGAGGTGTCAAATATTCTTTCTAAACACTGGACGCGTTTCGAACGAATTACCCTTCGTCTAATTTTTCTTCGGCGAAAACGTTACAAAATACTATGTAATATGTTCGGTTTACTGTTCTAAAAACTGAGGAACAACATAAACTTAAATCTTTATTTTACCTTACTAAACGTTATTTATATTACAGTAGTTGCGACACTAAGCACATTCCTGTAAACGGGCTTATTAATTAAATGTGACTCATCAGGATTCTAAAAGTGAACTAGTAAAATAGTTTAATTGATTTTCATAAATAGGATATTATTGGTTGAAAGAAGATTTAAAAACAAAAAATTGATTTATAATGTCATATTTTTTTTTTTCAAAAAATTAATTGGAACTTTAAATAACGTTAAAAAATATATATTCTAGTTATAAGACATTGTTAACTTGCAAAATATTAGGACAAAGATTTCTTGGTAAAGGTAGTAACTAAAAGATGTGATGAAATCGACAACCGAAGGCATTTTTAATTAAACATTCTGTTGAATTATCAACTGGTCTTTCGTGGAAGATGTATCGTTTAATTTATTTTCTAACTTGCTGGATCAGTACGACATAAAGGTAGATATAAACAAATTAATACAAATCGGTTTACTCTTTTACCTCTAGTTGAACCACAAAATAAAAATTTTGCAAATGACATAATGTTGAAGTCGCATAATTGGTAACGCATAACTGGAACGCAGCAAAGCAGACGTCAAAGTGGTCAACAGTATCGTCGCATGGCAGGTATAATTGAGAGGGTCACTGATGGCGGTAATGGCTAATGCCTGATGGCAACCGACTAATGGCTAATGACTAATGACTAATGGGCTCCACATCAATCGCATCACTCGTGACGACAACGAAATAATTAACATCCAGTGTCACAGATTTTGAATCCACTATGAGGTTTAACGTTTAGATATTTTTTATCATTCGTTTACTCTAAATTTTGGTTTAAAACATTAAGAGTCTGCAGTACCCCCACCATCATGATTTTTAGTCCCATAAGAACGATGTTAATTATAGTTGTCTTTAAAACACATTGTCTCGATAATCTTGCACCGGATTCGCATGACACTTGAATATGTTCACAATAATGGTATGGCGGTTCATGTGACGTGGATAATTTGTTTAATAAACCTCCTAAAAATGGTTTAACATGGTTTAAAAATGGTGATAACATACATTGTTTTTTATTCGTTATTCGAATGGATAATTTGTTTAATTAATGTTAAATAACGTCAAATGAAAGATGGTAACATTTAAAATGACATCAAGTTTGTATTTTTCAAACAAAAAACAAACTCACAGTAATGTTTCAAATTTAAAATTTTTCTTATGGGACAAAATACTGAAATGGCGTATAGGTACTATAGGTACTGCAGACTCTTAAAGAAAAGTCTACAAGCTGGGAGTGGTATAAAATCCTAGTAAACTGTACGATGTGTCAAGCCAAAAAATTTCAATCTGAAATATTTTACCCCCTGGTATTGAACCAGTGAAATCCTAAATCGAAGTCCAGGAAAAGAGCTTTAATACAAAGTATTATTGTATGTAGCCCCAACGCGATTTTCAAAATCTTATATTCATATAAATAGTGCAAAAGTTGCAGAAATACTTAATTCAAATAGCTTAAAGACAATGATTTATTGTCATATAGTACATTTCTGAAACTAGGAAAAAAATTCAATTAAAAAATATTAAATTTTTAAACAAATTTTTTTATTTTGTTTTATTTTTGATATACTTTAATCGTAGTTAAGTTTACATACGATATTACACATTTTATGTTATGAACTGGTGAAAATTTTCATCATAATAAAAATAAACCTTTCTTAAGCAGCCCTGAACACATTTACACTGATGATGTGTTTGTTAATGTTAAAACTATTCTCGCAGTCCTGGTTCTGGTCTTATGTGGTAGTTGGCCCTGCCTCACTGAGTTTCGCCAGTCGCCTAGGCTTACCATATCTCGATGCAGACTTGACTGTCGAAATGGCGATAACGAATCAAAATCGAAAGGAATTCCAGTTTTTATGCCGGCCCAGTTGGATAAGGTTTTGTAACCGACCCGCCCCCAGCCGCCGCGCCGCGCCGCGGGCGCTACATGAACCAGTTTAAAATATTAATTCGCTTTCCTTCTCTTTCCGATCATGTTTATGACCTTTTGCTCAACGCTGTAATCACGCTTGTACAATAACGGAATCTGCGTTCGTTTGTATATTTAATGCTCACGGAGACATTGTCGCTGCCTCGGGTATAAATCGGACTCGTTTTTCATTGTGTAGGTCAAACAGAAAATACAAAAAAATGTATTCAATTATCAACGGCCGAAGAAAATACAAAGGGTTGACATATTTTCGACATCAAAATTCACATGTAATAGAAATCAGAAATTAACTTCTAGCCAAAGTAAAGTGAAATACTTAAACTTAGTTAAACAGGGATATATAGCATAGCGGATTAGATTTAAAACCAAAGAATAAACAAAACAAAATTACATAAAAGATAAAGATCAAAAGGCAGAAAAGGGAATTGTGGGCATAAAATGTTTGACTAGACTCAAAACATTACTAGAATCGAATGTTTGTAATAATGAGAAATAGAGCATGCTCATGAACATTTTTGAAAGAAAAAACTTTATAGAATGAGATTCCTATACAATAAGTAACAATTTAACAACAAACTATTAGGCCTAAATGGCTGATGAGTAATGCCGAGGCTTCAACAAACCATTAAAAAAGTATACAATTAACAATGAATGCAACTGCCAAATAAATAGCAACAAGCGTATAAGTTTATGCAATAGATAATAATAATCTCTATGGCAAACAAAATAAATAGACACAATAAATAACAAAATAATAAAAAATAACAGCAAGATATGGAGATTAACTAAATGAGAAATATTAGTAACTCAAATAACAACTGAATGAAACTTACATTAACTGTTATGAGCGGAATAATTGATAAATTTTAAATGTTACTAATTTGGAATTGCAACCAAACTAATATCTTAGATTTTACCGTAAATTAAATGAACCATAAAATATACTCCAATAATCTAAAAAAATTCCAAATTTTATAAATTTGATTTTAAGATAAAAGGGGTTTGAATAAATAAAAGACCAATGAGTTCAATACCAATGGATCGCAGAATTTCAAAATAGACAATGACTCTAATTTAGATAAAAATAGCACTTCCTATATTCGAATTTGCTCTCAATTACCATCATTTCCTCTTCAATGTTAACTGTTTAGAGTATTTAGTTTTACTATGAATTTGCTACTAGACAAATAACTTTCATAACAGCGTAGTAGTTATACAAATATACAAATAACAATATATATAAAAATACAAATAACACATTGGCATATTTTTAGTATTTATTTCCTGATAACATCAAATCAAGATTTCCAATAGAATTGCGCTGACATAGAGTTTCCCTGAATATGGGTTCTATCGTTCCTTTAAAAGGTCCAATGATGTCATAATAATATTTACTAACGGGTAATGTAGTATTCAGAAAATAATATATTTCATGGCCCACATTTGAAAATTTAATTTTGAACAATTACTAATATTAAAACTTGTGTTTATAAATGAAGATCACAAGTTTGATAGGTCCCATAATGATCCATGGATATAAAACTTTTTTGTGTGATAGTTCAAGATATTATTGATTCTATTGTTGGTTGATGACTTAATTCGACGTGGAAGACATCTTTAAAGAAATCCATATGTTTCGTGGTACTCAAGAATGTCCGAAGTGGCTAGTACAAATTGTTTTTCTCCAGTTAGTTAGCTCGGGTTATAAAAAATCCTTTAACAATCCATAACCTTCGAAACGGTCCCCACCCCCTCCAATTCGTGTCAACTCTGTGCCGTAAAGATTTCATTTTCAAGAACTTTCACCATAATCTCTTAGGCCACCGCCGATTAAACCGGAGTCGATTATTTAACTCGATTATCGACTCTGCTTTCGATTAATTCATCGTGTTAAGCCGATCGATAATCCGGGATGAAGTATGCTTTTCTTTATTCGGCCCCCGGATTACATTAGCCGAATCGCAACCGGTTTCCGTTGTTGGTTCGTTGTTGCCAAATGACCGGTGACAAGACGTTATCAATTCACGCTCGTTCGGTCCACAAAAAGCTAATCCGTTATTAGTCAAGAGATTAATGACTACCAACCGGTTTCAACCCGGTAATTTGGACTGAGTTGACGCAATTTCGATTTTCATCGGTGGTTGAGTTTCCATCGCATTGTAAAATGGCCGTTTGGTTATTAATTTTATGGAATTAAAAAAAAAAATAATAATAAAGCATAACGTTAAACAACGATAGTTAATTTGTATAGACTATTGATACTTTGATAAAAACACGTTTTTATATCATCTAAACAATCTTCTTTGGCGAAATGCATTGAAGTAAAGTTTCCACTACTCCTGTAAAACCTTAGATTCCCTCAGTAATTCCTCTTACTATAACGGTTCCTCTTGTTAAAAATTCCAAATTAATTGTTTATGTAATGACTTGTGTAATTAATGCTATTGAATGAAAAAATAAAACTACATTAAATTTTAATCCCATGGTACTTCCAAATCCTTTAGTTCCCTGTGGTAAAAGAGTGTTTAAGAAACCTTTAAATACTATTATGTTTCATGTTAAGTCGTTGTTGTCATATTAGCACTGTTGTTCCTTTACTTAAATATCGTTAAGGAATAACCATCTTTTAAGTCTTGAAATAATACACTTTAGTAGTAACTTTTCACATCCTTGGTAATATCCGTTGCAGTTATGGCCACATTCCTACTTCGAAGTTTGATGATCGTATTTGACTGCATGGAAGAATACTAATGTCTTCCATATGTTAGAAACTTGCCTAGTTGTTAAGTAAAAATTTGAAACTTGCTAATCTTCAGTTTGCAAAATTATTAAGTAAATCTTACAGGTAGCACCGGATTGCCATACCCAAACAATAACTATACTATGACAGGCTCTGGGCAATGGCAGGGGGCGGGGGAGACTGGGAGTTGTCCCAGATAGTTTTTGTAGACCGACAAGAATTGGTAACCAGTCTGCCGAGCGTGGCAATGTCCCGGTATGACTTAATACGTCGCTTTTTCGGCGCCGCTGGCAACAATCGCGTTAAGGTCACTTTCGCCGTCCAAGGTCACCAAGGTCACGGTGCCGCCGCCGCACCCGAGCCGCGCTTGCGCACACCGCACACCCGACCTTGGGCCTCGCTGCAGTTTGCGATTTCATGCGCTATTTTGTGGGTAATTGAAATACGAAACTGGACTGTGGGTTTCATCATTTGCACAGATGGCCGGTGGCGCAACGGCCACTCGACAAACTTCGTTTACCTTCGGCTGCATTCGGCTTGGATTGGCTGTTTTCGGTTTTGACGAGGTGCGGGATGCGGGTTCTAAGAAGATGGTATACGGATTTAACAAGTCGTTGCGAAGTACCTCTTTCCGGGTAGGCCATTTCCCGAACAGCCCCAGCAGTGGACAGACTTTTTACTACTCCCTTTAATTCCCTTTGTCCATCCTTGTTATACTAGGAGTAAGCTCGTACCTCCCTTAAGCATCTATTCGATGAAGAAATTTAAACTTTTGCATTAGGGACTGTCATATTAAAAAAAAAATTGATCCGTGAAAATCATCTTTGTTTTTGTTTATGCGATTGTACTTCACTCCACTCCCGTTCTCCGTTCTGTTCTGAATCCAATAATTTGGACTGGACTGGGATTGAGCCTGTCAGTAGACCAATCAGAACGTCTCAGTCTTGATTGTTAAGACTCCCAAAGACGTTGCCAAAATGTAAACAAAGAACCGACTACTAAAATGACTCCAATGCATTTCTTATGGGAAAAATATAAAAGTTACATTTTAGGTTTATTTGATTAATATCCAACCAAATGTTTTCAACAACGAACTTAGCCTTAAAAATTGCATAAAGAATATTCCACTTAAATTTGAGACTGATCTGTGACTTCTATCAAAAGTAATCGTCGTATTTTCCAATATGAGTCACTCTAGAGCCTATTCTTCGAATAGGCAATTAAAATAGTTATAATTTATCTTTGTTGAACTATGTAAAATGTATTGTTAAAATCTGAAATGTTTCGTACACTTATCAAACTATGTACTATATTTCAAACAAAAAATATTCATTTTTAATTTTAAGGTTGAAAGAAAGTATTATAATTTTTGCTAAAAATATGCTTATTTTGCAATAGCATTCCATCCCACACAGGTTTAGTCACTTGATCACGACCTGTAAGGTGAACCAGCCAACCAGCCACGTCTTAACAAAGAGCGAACGATCACTTTTCCCAGCGTGTTGAGATTTAGAGAAGTGAGGTTAATTTCTTTAGCAATGAGCGCATTACAACTGGCCGGCAATCGAGAAGCACGATCAAGCAATGTGATTGCGCATTGTATCGGTGCTAAGTAAAATACAATCGCGGGAAGTAAAGGGGAGTGACTAAGCTGCCGATTTATGGTCTATACTTTCTAGGCCGAGTGACAACCGAACCTTCACTCAATGATCGATCTCATTGTCTTCCGTCTCGATTTATCGTTCTGGCAATTTCTCGAAATGAGTTTCATTCGAGGTTAGATGAAATAACTTTGTGCGCTACTAATTTTAGGAATGTTTGATTTCTATATTCAAAACTCTAGTTGAGAAAATTAATAAGCTAATAATGTTTTTACAACTTGTTTTTGCAACAAAAGTTGAGTCTGTTTGAGGTTTATACCGAAGTAGATACATGTAATGGCAAACTATTTTCATCAATCACCTACATTGCTCCCATTAATGGGTATCATAACAGAAAAAACACTAACACCAATACCTAATTCTAGATACATGCTTGAAAGGATCAATACTTTATAGTTAAATACTTTTCGTAAGTAGTCCTTGATAATGTCCTCAATTTGTCCAAAAAATTAAAAATCATTCTCATTAGTCATGAAACTTTTAAGGGTTTAATTAACTCTAAATTTAAATCATCATGAAAAACTTCAACCCAGGATTAATGGAAAATCTTTTGGCCTTGCGATAAATTCATCTTTCATGCTCGAAGATTGTCAAGTAGCAGTCATGATGGCTGTTGGTTATGGGCCAATATGGATAATTTTGTTTTGATTTGATAAAAATTATTTAATGGATGCACACATTTTCTGGACATCCAGATATAGACACTCTCCCTCCTCTAGGGACACCCGCATTCATATTATTTTGTATCCCAATTTGCTCATAGGCTTAGTATAAACAATTTCAACAACAGTTTTATCCATGTAACTTATACCCAAGGGTAAGCATATTCCCGGTTCAGATGATAGGGATGGTTCGTCATACAAATTCATAACTTGAAATCCGTGAAGTGGTGAGAAAGGACAGCAGCATAGCCATTGGCAAAGTTCAGCAAACGGATAATCTTTGAACCCACAACTAGGAAAGTATCTGAGTTGTTTACCCGAAATATTACTTCATCCCCTTTTAAAGTCATCTAGTTGGATTAATATACCTTTCTAGTCCAAAGTGAAACACCTAATAAAGGGACACAAAAGGACATTGTTGTGTTGTAGGGACTGTTGAACAAACTTGTCAGAATACTTGAAAAATTTCTTGATGGGTTTATTTAAATGAAACACTTAGAAAAGATCAAGTGACGACAATGATGGATTTCTTGGCCAGATGATTTTTCAAGGGAGAGCCCTACAAATTGATTTGAGCCAATCCTTCTCCCCAGCCTAGGAGTAGCTGTTATGAACATCGAACCGTGGAATCTCAGTTGACCCCAATGCCCTGGAGGAAGTTGATCGAACCTCATCACAGAGTGCAAGGGTGAGCTGGGCAAGCACGCCGCGCCGGCCACATGAGTTTTCTAATTGAATCCTGCGACCTCCACGACTTCTCTGTCATTCCGGTAAACTTTCCTAACCTATCAGACGTCACCGGGAGCGGCGCTTTCACTGGTCCGGGTGCAAATTAACCGCGGATCTAATAGAAAGCCGGGCACGAGGCAGGGTATATGTCGACGCCATCTTGATGGTCACGTGATGCAACATCGCGCATCGCGCATGCCCCAACACGCCCGCCGCCTAACCTACATCCGTACAAATGTGTCTTCGTTGTGACATGTGTATTGTAGTCGGTCTGACATCTGGAGAATCCTTGGCAATGGAGTATTACATGTGTGGCCTGGAACCAGATGTTACGTGGTCCCGTAAATGTCTCCATGCGGTGCCGAAGAAACCTACGCACATCACACATGTATGGCAGAAATGATACCATCAGCGTGTCTTCCCCATAGAAATATAAACTGTTTATAGTTCTATGGTCTTCCCTGGCCGAAAGGTCAATGTAACCCGTTGAACCTCCTTCGTGCTAGGGATTGGTTCTTGCAATTATTCCCCATGAACGAGGAATTCCCAGTAAGCGCGAGTCATAAGTTCGCCTTGATTACGTCCCTGCCCTTTGTACACACCGTCCGTCGCTACTAAAACTCATCAAGAATACTTGCGAGGACATATTGTCTTTGTCGTAGACCCCAAATTAAAAATACGCTTTCAAATACATCCAACCAGTTTTATCTTGAAAATTAATTGCATTCCAGGGAATACGCGATCTTCGGATCGCAACGGTGTCTACCGTCAAAAAGGAGCATACATGTTTGGCTAATCCTAATAATCGCCTCCCCCAAAGAGCTTTCAATTGTGGCCTCTGACAAGAGGAATTAGTGAGTTACTTTCTAGCACCTACAAGGTGCTCAGCGCCCACATTGTCTCACGTAACGGGGGGCGGCCCCGCCACACTGGGTCGCCGATAACCCTGCGACCGCGATGTGGGAAAGCCGCGGGTTCGGACCCGTCCGCGTCGGCAAAACTAGATCCGCTGAGAAAACCCACCGAAAATAATACAACGATCCTAATGCTCTTCACTGCTTCAAACAATATATTGCATATAAATGAATGATTTAAGTGTTATCAATGCCAAAATATGGTTTTTGTGAGTAAACACTATTTGTGAAAATCTTTAATCAATAGAATTTTGTTGCAGATCGTGCAGAGGGAACAAATTGAGTTGCTAAAAAATGTTGTTGCCTATTCCTCATATGGCTCACCCGCCAAATAGAAAGGCTCCATTGCCAAGAGGAGCATTGGACTAGTTTTGAACTAGATTCAGGTTTTGGGTACTTGGGTGATGCATTTCCAATGGTTGCCAAGAATATATTGATCAAGTGAACGATGAACATCTGTATCACTTGGAGGAAAACATCAATAGCCACTTTAAGGGTATTCGTCCACGAACTACTATCTTTTTTTATTACATAATACACACAGACCCCGGAATTTAACACTTGACTCTAAGTTACATACAGTGTGTATCTTAAGTCCCGAAACTTTTTTGTACTTTTTTTTAAACCTAGTGCATTAAAATATTTTTAACATACCCGTTGTGATTTTCTCCTCCCTCAAGGTGCCTTTAGAGGTCGCGTTAACATCATTGCGATGTACTCAATATCTTTTTTTGTTAATTTTGTAAATCACGAAGTCGCAACCAGTGAATTTTGGAACATCTGATATTCGTACGCGTAAATCGTTTTATTATATTTTTTTCGCTTGCTTCTACCACAACTGCATTTTTACTTGGAGGTAATTTCAAACGTTTTTGAAAGAAAGCGGTTCAAACCTATCAAAGCTTTGATAGGTTACGCAAGCCTTCAGGGTAGCCATATGCACTTATCACGTACACTGCAGTTATGTATTGAGAAAATTAAGCGATTGAGCTTTCATATTGCAGGATTAAGAACTAGAAATTAAACACAGTGCAAGAAACTGTTTTATGGAGAGAATCTGTCCAAAACGCCAACGATGAGTAAGCCCCTAAGCGTAATTAGATCCATTCAAGAATGATGAATATAGGAAGTAATCTTACAAAGCTACGATCTGCGAAGATGGGAACTCATTTAAGACTGATGAAATAATAAAACAAATTCAAATTAACTATTTCAAATTAGAGCGGGACCGGTCTCCTTAATCGTCATCGTCGTTAACCGAACCTACCCAAACCAGTTGAGGCGGCGCGGCGGGGCGATAGAGGGGCGCCCTCACTAATCCAAGGTGCCGTAACATCTGTAGATGTTCGCTCCATGGGATGAACCCGGGACCTGTTAGAGCTGATTAGAGGTCGGGCTAGCCAAACCGCCTAACCGCCCGATTCGGACGACTTTCTCCCAATAGAGGAAGTGGCCGCCGGCGCCGGTTTAGGTTTAGCAGTCTCAGACGGCGACTCATCTCAAGTTGATTGCATTCCCTCCGATATTGCTTCCTCCTGCAACCGCTTTATTGGTTGTGGAAATAAAGGGTCTCTCGTTATTACGGAGATGAATGTGAAGGAAAGTGTGGAGCGATCGGGAGTTCTTAGAGCGTGACATGCTGGCAAATGCGCGAAGCGTGGTTCTTGCACCGACAACGTGGGGTTTGGTAATACCAAAATGCAACGTTTGATTATGAACAAAAGGTTATGTTGTCATGAATTCCTCAACACCAGGTAAGGAATTCATGTTTCAGAAATTATATGGCTAGAAGATTTTACTAGAAAAGGTTTGTGTTTTTGCTAGGAAAACTAGGCAGTGAAATATGTAAATACAAAAAGTCAATAGATTTTGCAAGAGAAGTCACCTCTACAATATATTTTGAGCCTCCCCAATCCAAAATAGACTTAGCAATTTCTATTGGAGTTGAATTACTTTCGGGTTCATATGGTTTCAGCCCCCCATTGAAATTCCATAGCCAATATGTGGATACAAGCAAGTTAAGGAGAACATTTGATTAGGCCAAGAAAGTTGGTCTGTTGACAATTTCGCTAGTACCAATAACAGTGCTTGATTAGATGGATATTCCACCATTGTTTCTCAGTAGAAGACGTTCGTGAAAAAATTCTATAATATTTGAGTAGGCCCTAACCTCAGTGTAAAGAACGTGATGGATCAATTAAGAATACCTTTGGGCAAAATTACTGTCTTGAAATATTATACCTGTACTTTTTTACTAAAAACTCTTGGTAGCATAGTTTTAATAACCGACAGCCTATTAACAATGATGTCATCGTCACACCTCACACTACAACATCAGTGTCCTTTAAATTTTATTTTTTCATAAGTGAAATTTACTCTTAGCAAAATAAAATGATATCCTCCAGTATATTAAAATTTATAAAAATGATAAGGGAAAAACATTGTATTCACTTGACTGTTGTATTTTGCCAGGTTTTATTAATTTTACTAGCGTTCTGTTTATGGGAGATTTCAAGGTTGAATTGTAAAATGTTGAGTTCGGCATTTGTCATACGTTAGAAAATATTTTTGCTGAATTAATGGAAATTAAGTTATGTTATGATAGATTGACGATTTTAGGGAAAGAATTACAAAACTGTCTAGTACTGTGCGCATCATCACTAAAAAGTGGAGAGTTAGACTCAGAAAACATCTGTAAGAGCAATTACAAAAAGGAAATAATAATACAAATGGAAAATAATAGAGTTTTATAAGGAGGCATTACCAAATCATAACAGTCGAACCCTTAAAATATTTTCACACTATCATAAAAAAAATTCTTGGCATCTAAAAAGAATAAAAGAAGAATAACACCAACATGGTGTTATTACTTAATAAATTAAAACATGGTGCCAACATCAAAAGTGTAAAAACTGAGAGAATCGAAGTGGATATTTGCTGCCAACGAGAGGACGTAATGTAGTTATTTCGCACACGTACCGAGTACTGTAACATCGGTCCGGCCTTGGAACTTCTCATTAGCTGTAAGCTCTGCCGCAAATCCGATGGCACCGATATCCCTTGTTTAATTAACGTATCCGTGTCGTATACGTTAACATATCGTCTTCCTCGGCCCGCGCCTGCCCGTTGCGCGCCACTCTCCCGCCAAGCGCCAAGGACGAACGTTCACCCTCGACAAGCTTCCAATCTGTTCAAGCTCCTCGGTCAAGTATAGTATCATTTTTGAATTAGCTCTAAACAGAAAATTTGCATTGGAATGATCAAGGAAGAGAAGTTGTTTAATTTAGAGTTCGGACGAAAACCCAATGTCACATAAGTTGCAGTTGTTACGGGTCTTAACATGCAGCAACGCTTTAAAGCTGTATATTATTTTAAAAGTAAACCGAACCTCACAAAAATTATAACTCTATTAGAAAGTGTAATTTTTTAAGGTAAAAATGTGTCTCAAAGAAAAGACAAAACTCATAAATAATAAAAAATGTTACAAAAATAACTGATGAGGCAGAACCAGAGAAAAAAAACATAAAAACCACTTTAAACAAAGAGAAATTAGTAAAATCAAGATTATTTCCGAACCATCTTCAATCTCTGTTTATCAACTTCATACGAATAAAATAATCCATGACATTTTACATATAGGTATATTGTTTATTTACTTAATTTGTATCATAGTATTTAGATTTACAATGATCAAATAAATTTTATTCCTTACTACTTTTTTAGTTACTTCATTATTTAGTTAATATAAAAATCTATCGTTTCAGCC
This sequence comes from Neoaliturus tenellus, assembly GCA_030545055.2. Lineage (NCBI taxonomy): Eukaryota > Metazoa > Arthropoda > Insecta > Hemiptera > Cicadellidae > Neoaliturus > Neoaliturus tenellus. The sequence continues at coordinate 30,753,687 of CM061535.1, forward strand.
CCTTAAGCTTTTTCTAAATTTTGTCTGTACGTGAATTGAACTGGATTAATAAGGTAATTAAAACATAACCAACAATATTTTTGAAAATTGTAATATATTTCTTTTTAATAGGAAGAATAATTTATATTTAGTTCTACTGTTATTCCATTATAAGTTTTGTGCTTCATTGTTGCAAATCGTAGTATTTGAATGTCTCGAAGTTTCACTACAATTCATTTGATTATAACTGCAAATTTGTTTACATGACATATACACACACACACACACACACACACACACACACACACACACACACACATATATATATATATATATATATATATATATATATATATATATATATATATATATATATATATATATTGAGAGTAATATCTATCAATTAACGCCAAGGCAATAGTTACAAGCGATTTTCTGTCTTATTTTCGATATCAACAAAAACCAAGGTACTCACTCTTAACCATAAAACCTATTTGTATTAGTCTTGCCTTTTAAATATATTGCCAGCATTTCTAATAAGTGTAAAAGTTTATGTCCTGCTTTATTTTTCATGGCGGTCACATTTTTTGCAACATTTCAATTTGTCTAAGGAATATGAAAAAAATCTCATTATCCGTGGACTTTAAAGTAAGCGAGCAAAAACACGACCCCATAAGGCGTTGCAAACGGCACCCTTGAACCCGAAACCTTCACGGATAAGGCGGTTGTTATTGCGTACCTAGAAGGAAATGCGTTATTAACACGTTACTGCAATGCGTGCACTGCTTTTATGAAGCCATAAAACTGTTACATTACGTTCACCCGATGCTTTTTATGCCAGCCGTTCAGAAATGGAGGCGACCAGCCATGGAAACATACTTAATTATTTCTCGAAAGCAATATATTACGAAATCACCCTCAACAAATCACTTGGCGAACCACGTGATTACATAAACTTCCTTTTGAGGGTCCCAATCAACATGAGTGGCTAACGCAGGACGGGAAGGTGAAACCCCTTTACGATTACGCGGTAGAATAAATATCCATCGTTGAGACTTTGGTTACTGAAAACAGTTTATTTTCGGTTTATTACACAATATTACAACTATTTAAAAAAGGTTAGAGCTCCGTAAAGAATAAGATTTAAGAATTTATCCACGGATAAAAAAAACGAATTTCAAGCTATAAATAGTTAAAATAAGTCGATAAAACCCATTAATATCTAATTGAAAATTTAATACCATCAATCAAAGTGATCAGTAAAGTTTTGTTTGTTTTGTTTTTCATAATAAGGACTCGTTGATTCAACCAATTGGATTATAACTTTGACCACACTGGTTTAAATTGGGAATGTACCACAAATACTGCTTTGGGCCTTTATATGTGCAATGAAAATTTAAAATTAATAACACCGAGCACAAAACTACACAACCTTTTAACATTCACAATTTATTTAGTATTAAAAATTGTGTAAAAATTTAATAAAAAATGAAAATGAAGTTGAATAAAAATCACTAACCCTTTCCCTAAACAATATTCCACATAAATCACTTATCTAATAGCCGATCAGACACAGTGCGATCGGCCCGACCATCTGACGAGCCGATCAGACACAGTGCGATCGGCCCGACCATCTGACGAGCCGATCAGACACAGTGCGATCGGCCCGACCATCTGACGAGCCGATCAGACACAGTGCGATCGGCCCGACCATCTGACGAGCCGATCAGACACAGTGCGATCGGCCCGACCATCTGACGAGCCGATCAGACACAGTGCGATCGGCCCGACCATCTGACGAGCCGATCAGACACAGTGCGATCGGCCCGACCATCTGACGAGCCGATCAGACACAGTGCGATCGGCCCGACCATCTGACGAGCCGATCAGACACAGTGCGATCGGCCCGACCATCTGACGAGCCGATCAGACACAGTGCGATCGGCCCGACCATCTGACGAGCCGATCAGACACAGTGCGATCGGCCCGACCATCTGACGAGCCGATCAGACACAGTGCGATCGGCCCGACCATCTGACGAGGTGGAGCACTACGGGTGCATAAAAGTTAATAACTTAATACCGGAATCGTGGGAATAGCGAGTGTTCGCTGAACGTGACAAATTGAGTTGGGGCGTTTTTGTATTTAAGTTAACAGCTGTTTTGGCGCGGCCGCTGTGTATTATCAGGCGCGGACTCGCGTTCACTTTTACTTCCGCAAAACCCAGTCACCCACTGGAGAAGTGTGCTAATTAATGCTAATTTATATAAGCCACCAGTGAGCGGGATTGTGGCTGCGACGAGTCCACCGACCAGTTTTTGTCGAGTTTTGAGTCAACGTTTTGTATCGCGCCTCATTAGGATTGTGTCGTCGAGTGAAGATTTTTCACTTTCTCCCCCTATGTTATATGGAAAAAGTATTGTTTTCGTCAAGATTTTGGAGTTGGAATTTTTAGTGGATTTATACGTTTCTGTGCCCCCTCAGTCCAAAAAAGTGGCTTTCGGAGTGATGTCTTTGTGTGAGTAGTGTATAAGTGTATGTGTGTGTCTGGATGTTAACCGACTTAGAGAGGGTTCCAATGGGCAGAATTTGATGAAGTTAGGGCATGCAGGTCCAAATCAACAATGATTCCAGGGTTTTTTTTGTTTTAATTTTTAAGGGCTGTTTACCCCCAAAACATGAAAAATCCAAATTTCTCATAAATAGGTCTATAGAGTTAGATTAAAATTTTGTGGTTTAATAGGTACAACAAGCCAAATAAAATGACACCACCCGCATCACCGAGAAAACTCCCGCTCAAAACTTATAGAACTCAAAGTGTTAATTTTTTTTTATAAAAAACTAAGATATCGAGATAAATTTTACTTATGACTATTAAATCTAGCTCAAAAAATATTCCAGTATTTTTATTGCTCTACGTCTAGGGGTTACGGTGAAAATTCAAATTTTCGTTTAGCGGCAAACTCAGTACGTTGCCAAACGTTGCAGACGCTAGTGGAGTCAAACTCGTGCTGTTCATCTGGTAGCCATCCGACTGAGCTATCAATATTTTGTTGTTTTGTTGGCTCTTAACAACTTTTTATATTGTTGGGGAAACTATGTGTCCGTTAAGTGATACTACCGTTCATTCATAAATAAAGTGGTCAGCTGTAAAAAAGTTTATCTTTTAACGATAAAATTTAAAATAAGTAACAATTAAGGCATGCGAATTAATAAAAAAAAAAATATGAAAAAATACTACCAACCCATCCAAACACACACTACATTGGAATCCGATTCGGGCTAAGATACATTGATATCGATTAGTAGCAGTATACAGAAAATTATTTTAAAAACTAAAATAACGAAAACAAAATAAAATAAATAATTAAATTGCACAAAAATATAGTTGGAAGTTTATATTAATAATTTATTATATTTTATAGTTACATCGTACTGAGTTTTAAAATGCCAAGATGTGATTTTCGATATTAAAGGTATATTGCTGTATAGTACAAACCAATATATTAAACCACCTCCCCCCACGTTGTACATAAACTACCCTTAAAACCTAGACGCAGCTAAGACCCTTTCTCTTTCTGTATCATTATTTAAGGGACCAGGTATGAATTAATCAAATATTCAAATGAATGTAAAAAGACATTTCTTAGAAACGTTTTGTATTAAAAACAAACCTCCGAGCTTTTTGAGAAAATATAGCATGATTGGAGACTTGATATTTATGAATGTCCACTGTTGATTATAGAACCGTTACATACCAAAATGCCCGTAGGTAAAAGGTGAACTGCCCATAAAGTCATTGTAGGCCTACTTAAATACAAAACGATGTATACTTCAAGAGAAATAAAAATATTAATATAAGTCATTAAGATTAAAATTTTGATATTCCTTTATTTTACTAATACAATTGTATAAAATATTTTAAATATGTATCATCGGCCTTTTCACCAAATATTATCTTTCCCACTGTACAACAACAATGTTATTGGACGGTCCGATATCCGGATATTATATCATGGCATGTTATGTGTGAGCTCGAATGCGTCGAGTGGTCGGTAGTTTGAAGAGATAACAGAAAATCGCCTCACGTATCATATGATTTCACTCCTTGTATGAATTCGTCTGGCTTTTGGCATCGGAATGTTATACCCATGGATAAGCAACCATTTTTGGAATGATTTGATCGATAGGTCATATATTACTATAATTGAAAAATGTGAAATAGAACCTCAGAGCCATAGGAAGTAGGGAGACGTAAAAGGGAGATGTTGACACTGTTTGCATTTTAATTGGATTTAGGTTTTTATCAGTTTACACGTTTTATTACTGAGTACTGTTCTGATGAACTACTGTACTGCATCTATTAATAAACTCTAATTTATTTGTAGTTTGGGGGAAAAGGTCCAATGTACAACTTTGAGAGGTTAGTTTCTAAAGCAAAATTTAATATGAATCAATCTATTCATTTTAGAGCGTTGTCTATAAGTAGACCTAGAAGTGGTTTGATTGGTCTATATTTCATTCGTGCTTAAAACTTGTGAAAGTACTTTATCGGACACATTTCTTGAAAACTGGCTATAATATTGGTTTTTATTCAAGCTAATTAATGGGTAAAAGAGTAATGGTAAATTTTCATTATTAAGTCATTACCGAAGCTAAATAGAGGTTTACATTGACAAAATTTAATGGTTTAAATAATAAGTTTAACTGTGACAGCAATGAGTAATGTGATATAATACTTACATTTGACTGTTTCGGCTGTCTGTTCTGTTGCGATGAACTGGATCGCCAACTGTAAAACAGAATTTACAAATTAATTTTGCCTGGTAGATTGTCTCATTTAGTACACTATGTGATTTAAAACTGATAAGCGTAAGTGTGATCCTCCGAAAATGTATATGCAATTATAATATTATAAACTTTTGATAGTGGCATTTTATTTGATATTAGAAGGCTTCAGTGTGAAAAGAAAATCAATCATTTGAAATTTGGTTTAGGGAAGAGAAACACTAATGGCTTAGAAATATGTTTCAAAACCGAATTAATTTTTTACAGATACCAGAAATTTTAACACTACAACTTATATGGCATTATACGGTTTAATCTGGACTGAAATTGAACCCAAATTTTGATTAAAATTGATTAACTTATCCTGTGAAATCAGAATAAATAATCTCATTAAAGTACCAGTCAAACAAAGAACTCCCAGCTGTTACTTATGTTATTTTAGTTAAACTTTTAATGAATAGTTAGATTAGAAATATCTATTTGAGAAATTTTCGCTCGTTTATTTTAAAAACGACTGAAAAGTGTTATGAGCTTTCGTTTACACATTTGGGAATTAGTCAAATTACGTAAAACTTATTTATTAGAACAATGTGACTTATTTGATGACAATGCATTTTACACTCTAAAACGTAAATTTTTACTTACATTTTTTAAGAAATTCAAATTTTGTTAATGAAACCTCAAACAACTCACAACACTCTTTATCTTATTACAAAATTTATATTACTTTGTTTTCCCTCTATTTTAAAGAATAATAAAGATTCTTGTGTATTCTTAAATATTCTTGTGAGAACTTTTTACATTTAATGAAATGTAATTAAAATACCCTCATTTACAGTATTTGAACCGTTAAATGTAAATTTCTCTCATAAAATTTCCATCGGTATTAATAAAGCAGTTACAAAATCTTACGAAAAAATAGTGGCATGGGGTGTGATTCTAGATGTTTCAAAACTAGAATTGCTTTTCAGTAACTATCGACTGTACAAACACAACTTTCCAACAGGATTTAAACCGCAGTTACTCAAAATAAAGACATATCTAATGCAATACATCAGGTGGAACCGACACACATGAATAATGCGCCAGTAAATTGGCCGAGATTTCAATCGGATCGCCGTCCTCTTGTCATAATGGAATCAGTCGGCTATTAAATATAATAGAGGGCTGTAGAGCGCTAGAGGCAAGCCTGGCCGAGCCTCGGGCACTGGAGCAGTAGACTACTGGACTACTGGACTACGGGAGCGCTAGCCACTAGCCACTAGCCACTACTGGACCGATGAACTGGTCCCGGCCGACTGGGCATTGAACCGGTACTGGACTTGTGGATCACTGAAGCACCACTGGGCTACTGGAGCAATCAACCTATACTGGATAGTTAGTTGAAGTACACTACTGGTCAATTGAAGTGTTGTACTGAATTATTGTATTAATGCTTCTGTATAATCTTTGTTTATCTAGTCAAGAACTAATACTGAATTGTAGGACTATAGTGGAAAACTGTAACACTAAATAACAAATTCAGGAGATTGAAGAAGAAAGCGCGTCAACGCAACTGGACAAATGAAGCATTAAAGAAACTAAGGACTACAAGGGCACTGGACAACTGGACTATTACCGGAGGGTATCCAACTGGAGAGTACCGGAGTCCTATAGTACTGTAGACTGCTGAAGAAGTTATAGACTACTGAGCCATTGGCGCACTGAAGTAAACCTAGATAAGACTGTAGTTGGACGACAAAAGAGGGTATAGACTGCTGTTGTAGAATTTAGTGCCTAGTAAGAAATATCCTAAGACTTTGCTTGGAACAACAGAAGTACCACACAATAAAACAAAGTTGTTTGAGTGAACGAGAAGAACGAGAACTATAAGTTTTCTCGGAAATCCTCTCTGTTCGTAAGAAAATATTTAAATATCTCAGTCAATTTATACATTATTTTTCCACTTTTTGTTGCAGTGCTAACTATATTTTTATGCAGGTAATTTGTTATTTATGAAGAAAATGTAGTCTGATAAGAGGAAATAGTAAAATAAACTACTACGATTTGAAGATAACCATTTCTGCAACCTTTGCTCCTGCCTCGGACAGGAGTGCCGGTGTTTCTCCCAGTAACGACCGTCCGCACCGGAGACTACGCGACCGTTCCTCCGAGCATGGACCGGTCCGGGGGCATAAACGCTGTTGCCCAACCGCGGGCAGTGTCAGTCTTTCCATTGTTGCGAAAACCGCGCAGCAATAATTCAACTCTCGTATTCACATTTCGGCACAACGCCGCGCCGCGCCATGTCAGTCGTGATGCTGGCAGGTGCGGACCCTCAATTATCGGTCAGCGTTTTCACGCTGAGTCGGAGTGTTGCCTCAGAAGTCGCGCGTGCCGCCGCCAACGCCGCCGCCGTCCTGCCGCAACAAGCACCCCTCACGCGGCCATTATACCGGTTTAATAGCCTCGGTAACATACCGTGTCTATTAACCTCACTCCGCCATTGATACACTTCGTACAGTCAGTGCGGTTTGCGGATTTCCATACAGCCGCGGATCGATTCTTCTACCCTATTGTCACCTTTCGTGCCCGCGTTGGAATCTATTACGGCAAAGACTTGTTCCTTATTGCTCGGCATGGTTTCGTGTAGGTGTTTCGACATCTCCTCTTGCGAATATGCAAAATCTCTGCTCGTCGGCTGGACAAAGACTGTTCGCACCTAGCGTTAAACGCCGGGTCACGGTACGGTTGTTCGACGGACTGTAAAAATCGTGGAACTAATGGCTCAATAGGAAATCCAGCACCCGTGGTGACCTGTGAATTGATTTGAGGATGTTTACACAGCAAATACACAACGGTCCCGGTCGAGTGGAAACTTCGGTCCGACATTGGACTCGGTGGTTCTGGCTGTCGCTACGAATGTATTTTACTGAAATCGGAATCTAAAATCGGTGTAGATTTCAAGATCCCAATTAAAGTATTAAATATTAAACAAAGATCAAATAAAAGTTAATTTTAATACAAATTCTAAACCTTATAAGAGGAAAATATGAAATTCTTCACAGAGAAAACAGTTTGGTTGAATCAAACAAATTTATTTTGTTAAACCATTTAAACTATGAATTTAGTCGGTTTAGCTAAATCTTTGTTAGTTTAACTATTCCACTATTTGATTCAATAAATTAGTTTTGTTGGAAAATCCAAAAAGTATATGAAGAAGGTAAAATCAAACAAATTATCCATCTGTCGCCTATTCAATCAAAACTTTTTTTGTGTGTTTGAAATTTGTGCATTATTAATATAGATTATTGTTTTATCGTTTCAGCATTATATGAAAATAAAGTCTTCCATTTTGATAGCCTAATATTACTGCAGTTCTTACGCTAAATAATAAGTTACACACAATGTATGTGTTTTTAAATGAGTGGAACATCCCGTAATGATGAGTTTAAAAGAGAGTACAAATGAGAGGGACATCCCTTAATGACGAGTTTAAAAGAGAGAGCTACAGATTAGTTTTGACAGAGATCATAAAAGAGTCACTAAACAGTAGTTAAACAACTTTTAAGTGGGGGTGCTTTCAGTCAGGTAAAAAGTAGTGAAAGTGCTACCGTACGGTTTATCGATATGACGCATTATACGCTTAAAGTGGCTCATGCGTTTCTTAAACCAATTTGTGAGACCCACATCGAAAGTAATTCTCACCAGGGTGAGTTAACTATGCTCAACTCGAACAACTCTCGTCGATCAACCGGTGTAACTCTAGATCGAGTAAATAGGTTCACGGTGTTTATAAAACAGACATGTTGTTGTACAGTGGAAAACAAATTTGCTCTCGGTGAGCTAAGGAGGAGCAGGTGAGGGAGCGAGTCAACTCCTTGTAGAGCAAATGTAACAGAGCGAAGGTCCAGTAATTCAGTTCATGGATATTCGCCAGGATGCAAGCCACACTCGCATGTTAATGAGATCTGGGCTTCCAAGGCTGGACATGCAGATATCTAGTTCAAAGTGCTTAACTGCTGTACCCAGTCTCGTTCTGGTCCAAACTCTGCCGGTGCCCAGGTGACGATGTGCCGCTAGAGTGAAAATTATAGACGAATGAGCTGACGATGGATACATTTAAGCAAAGAAACATTTCATTTACTATAATAGTGTGATATAAAAATTCGTGGAAAAGGAAACTTTTAAAATTGCTATAGGCACAACATATATTATTTATATGAAGCAAAAACAATATAAACATTCTAATGGTATCTCGATTATGTATTTGCACGACACGTTTCAGTCGGGAATTCATCTCGACCTCGACTTGCTTGTGATTGCTGAAGCTTCCCTCTGCTCTGGGAACCGTGATGCGGTTTTAATGAACAGGATCAGCGACAGCGAGCCCTACCTGTCCCAAGTCTCGAGTCTGAGTCTCAGGAACTGTCCGGATGATGGATGATGATTGAGTCACCGCCATCACGATGCTTTCACGTTCGGACCTTGAAAAAGACAGCTTATAGAACGGCAGTGCGACTGCGAGCGGTCAAGAGAAACGCAATCGTCCGTGCCGAGCTGTCCGACACGACGCGACGGCGCGGCGCGGTGACGAGTCGTCGATGTAAACAAGAGGCAATTTGAGCAAAGATGCTTCAACTATATTAAGCTGATTACTTTAAATTTGAGAAATCCTCCAAATGTCTTTTTAAGGTTCGTGAGGTTATTAGTTTGACGATCTTATATATCTTAGCGATTTAAAACCCAAAAATTGTCATACATCGCTTTATACATTCAAAACGAATTTATTTCCCTGGGGTTTGAACATGGTGATCACTGCTGACATGCATACCTTATAAGCGTTTGTGTGGGTGTCGTTTGGGGCAGTAAAAGTGAAAGTACAGCATGCTCCGATACCGGCAACACCACAACACCACAATGCACATGTCCACATCGATAGTCCACGTTCACCGGCGAATAAAACGGTTCTGTTTAATCGAAGAAAGCGGTTACCTTCCCGGGGGTCGACCGGTCGCAGCGGCCGGCGCCGCCAGAAAAGGCGAAACTCGTTCCGTCCAGAGCGGCGATTCATCAAGGCGCGACCCCGCGACCTCCGCTCTCTTTGTGTATCTGATCCCGTCCGTCATTAGCGGGGTTATGTAAACAGGTGGATTTAACAACACTCACTCCGGGGGGCCGAGAGGCTATGAATCACACCCAACCTCCGAGTATACTGCATAATGTCTCCGCTAGTCAAAATAACCCGTTATTATAATCATCGGTTACTCGAGGTGGGTGGAGGTGGCGACTCACTGGAGTGGACTGGTTAGTTTTATGTCTTCGGTTGTGATGTAAATTCGACAATTTGAAATTTATTTCCCACAAAAACAATCGATCTGTAACGGCAGTTAGAACATATAATTTGGAACCAAGGATAACATCTTTGATCTTCGCTGCGGTACAATCTCCTCTGTGAAAGTTCTTGAGACTTAGAAATCATCCTCAAAGAACTGAATATGCAATAAAAGTGAAAGGAGGACAACAGATTATATTTTGCTCTACTGACAACGAGAACAGTATCATTTAAAGTGAATGTTCAGCATCTTCGCACGGAGTAACAAATAGTTAACGATCGACTACAGTTTATTGCCCAGTTACTCTATGACTTCCTTCCTATTGGTGCTTTAGATTTAACTTTCTTTTAAGTATTTTACTGTACTTTAAAGTTAAAATTATTAACTTTAGTAGGCCTAATATATTGCTGATATTGTTTGTATTTATTTGGTTAAAAAGATCGGTTTATCTTGGTTCGCAGAAAAGACTATCATCAGGTGCATGGGGTACCAGCTTTCCCAAAAGCAAACTATACCGTGGTTAAAAAAATTGCAATATCAAACTAAATTGCAAGTCTATAAATAAAAAAAATTGCATATATATTAATAACTGAGAAAAAGTTACAAGACACTTCATACAAAAGAGTTTTATACAAATTAGAACCATGGGTATTTTTTGAGGTATTGGGCATTCATACTATCTTAAGTGCAAAGTAGCCAATATACTATATTTTGGGTTTTAAAATAAAATAATAAAAAATTATGGTGCATTAACATTTAAATATTTTTTAGATTGTATGCACAAATATGATTATTTAATTTGAATAACGGATTAGCTCCCAGACACTATACTTAAATCTTGTTTTCAGAAATTTTGCATATTATGGAATTCAATCCTCAAAAATCTAACCATTTAACTTGATATGCTAGATATTGACTTAAGAGTCATCTTCACCACGGGACATTAGCCCATTGGTGAGCAGTTGGCAATATTAACGATACGGCTATTAATGCAAAACATGGTATTTTATTCCCCTGTTTCGGACGCCGTTTTTAACAGATTTTCTTTAAACTTGGTAAGTGTTTAGTTGAATAGTTATATTATGCCTCTCATACCTCTAAATTTTGAAAATTTAACAAATACTCTCTGGGACGTCGCAAAGTAACTCGATTCTCCTTAATAATATTTGTTAAATTTTCAAAAAAAAAAAAGATGTATGAGGGGCCTAATATATTAAACTAAACACTTACCAAGTTTAATGAAAATCGGTTGAAAAACAGTGTCCGAAACAGGGGAATAAAATACCGTGTTTTGCATTAAAAGCCGTATGGTTAACATTGCCGACTGCACAACAATGGGCTAATGGCCCAAGGTGAAGTTAATGACAGAAATCTACGTAAAACGTAGCGATGGAAACAGACTAGAAATCAGAGTGTCTAAATGGGATACAGGGAGTATAGGCTCTATCCTAGAGTGATTCAACATTTCCCCGGTCAACAACCCACAACTTCCTCTTAAGCAATTAATCGGTGACGCAATCCGAGGTGTAAAAGTACCAAGGTCAAGCAATTTTACATTCCGCTGCACACGGATGTCGAACCCCGCCCTTCCTTTCGAACGACCTTAACTTTGACTTTATGGCGATCTATGAAATGAAAGTAACCGTTCGCTCGTTCGCCGCTTTATAATGAATAAGCGACAACTAGTCCTTGATTTACAAATGGCCAAACAACAGGCAGCTGTAGTTCAACAGACTGACGCACCATAAGTTGCCTAACTGTTTCGTAACCGAGTGTCATAAATACGTCAACAGGCAGCGGGCTGCTTTATTTCACTGTGCTCGCAGTTGGTTTCGATTTCAATTTTTAGACCGGTATTTATTTTATTTTATACAGTGTAGTACTAAAAAAACCACCCAATTTTAGACATTATTTTAATCACATTGAATAATATAATTAGTTAAATATTTATATATTCTTAGACGGTAAGTTACTAATTTTATTATATCAATTATAGTTCAACAAAAGCACCCTTCATTGCCCTACAGTTATTAAAGTGGAAATGATTTTCTTCCAATTTCATTCTAAACAAGCGAAAATAAAGGTACGATTGCCGAACACTTAAGTATGACGACCAGGGCTCAAGAATGACCCTGGGATTAGGTTTGTTATTCTGATCATTATATTACAATAATTGAGAGTAACTATAAAGATCATAAAGATAATAAAGTAATAAGAAACACTAAATCATGATAAGAAAAATCAAATAAATTTTTAGTGAAAATTAATTTAAATTAGTACAATTTTATTTAGTAAAGTGAATAGAAGTGTAATACAAGTAATAATTGATTAATGTTTGCGATATTAGGAAAAAGAATTTGTTGTTCCACTTTAGTCAGAAAACCAAATTCATTTAGTTTACTGTATTTATTTACAACTACTGAAATTCGCATAGTCTGCTGTGCAGCTTTGTGTAACGGCCATCTGAAAAAATCTGGTCAAAATTTGATATTTAGTTCGTTCACCAGTGCGATATGCACATTTTTTCATATTGGCTTAAAATTAATTCTGTTGTTAATAAATATGTTTTGAAAATTTGTATACAGAAGGACAAGCTTTCATTTTGAACAAATATATATTTTTTTTTTACGAAGTATGGTTGTTTATTAATGTTATTTGAGTAACAATTGCAACTATTGAAGTTGTAATGTAAAGTGCTATGTGCAAAACTTTAACATCAGAATCATAAAATTAGTGTAATTAAATTTATTTATTTAAATAGCCTTTATTTAATTGTTATTGTTCATATGCTTTTGTCAAATACCGATCACTCATTGCTCTAGAACTTGTATTACATTATGATACATATATAACTAGATACACTTTATGTGAACTTTACATTTTATTTTATGTTTATATTATTTCGACGTCTCTTCCTGTACTGATAACAAATGACGTCATTCAGATGTCATTGAACTGAACCAGCCCTCTCATTTAAACACTACTAATTATCTTTTTACTATTTTAATTTTATTATATATTTACTATTTAAAGTATATGAAAAAACATTTGATCGTTCCAGGACTTGCAGGACAGCCGGCATTATTTTAGCTATAAATAAACTGTATCAGACAATTGACAAATACTTTCCCTCAAGACTATAACGAAATTTTCTCCGCAACCATTTGACATAGAGCAATAATTCAAAGCGCTGGTTTGTTTAGTTTTCGAGCTTGATTTAATGACGATAAGTAATATTATTTCAAGGTAAAACTATTTTTAAAAATTCAAAATTTTTTAACACTTTTTGCTTTATAACTTTTGAACGCGTATTTTCTCGGAGATGTGGGTGGTGTCATTTTGTTCAGCATTTTTATCTTAATAAACCACAAAATTTTAATCGAAATCGTTAGAGCCGTTTTTGAGAAATTTTAATTTTTTACGTTTCGTGGGATTTATTTTGTTGGTAAACTACCCTTAAAAGTATAAAATGAAAAAATAAAATAAAAACTCCTGGAATTATCGTGGATTTGGACTTATGTACAAAATTGCATTAAGATTGGACCATTAGGGCATTCTCTAGCTCTGTTAACATCAAGACACACAGGCAGACATCACTCTGAAAACCACTTTTATGGACTCAATCAGCACCAAAACGGATAAATTTACCAACTACTCAAATTCTAAAATTTTGACGAAACCAATACTTTCTCCACATACACATTTATAGGGGAAAAGGGGGTTCCAAAATGGATATACATCATCAAAAGAATTCGAAATGTTTACGTAAACAATACTTACTCCATATACTATGGCATAGGGGGAGAAAGTAAAAACTCTACATTTACATCATTAATATTAGCAAACAACATATATTAAACAGCGTAGAAGTTTAATTGACACCAACTGGTTTACTGCCAATCTGTTTTGTACGTAACCAGTAGTAGGCCTGCACTAACCACCTACACCCTATATATGGCCCAGACCAGTGTCCTTGGCGATTCAGGTCCCGGGCTCCCGAGCATGGAGCTCACACCGCTCACACTCTCCCGTCATTGTCAGGCCCTTAGACCGCTCCCTCTCTGCATTTTGATACGGCGTGTCTCCAGATAAGGAGCAGGCAGTAAAAGATTGAGCGTGGCAACAATCGCGGTACACGCACTAGAGGCGAGGAACAGGCGGACATCGACACCATACCTGGGAGGTTGGCGAAGCTGAAGATGAGGGCCCTCTCCAGGACCAATTTATTTAATCCTAAACAAATCAAAGTTGACTGTGGTAAAAAGTAAAAGATAAAAACCTAAGCCTTTATTATAGCACATCGTTGTGTAAAGCTTGAACGGGCTTCGAAAATAGTCCTAAAATATCTTTGCTGCGTAGGCCTACTTTAACTTAAAATACCGTTTCATTGGTGATGGTGCCAATGAACTGCTAGATATTATGTGTCGTGTTCAGTGTTTATATCGCCGAAGTTCGAAAGGAAGGAATAAACGTTCTACAGTCCTATATTTAGTTTTGATAATGGCTATGTGATAGCCAAAACTCATCGAATATTAATCTGATCAAAGTCAACTATTTTCATGTGTCAATTCACTACGAAACACATTCTTTAATAACTACCGCGATGAAAAGTTTTCATTTGGCGTTTTTTCGAAAAGTAAAGTGATATTTTTTGCAAAAATTGCTATGAATGTTTATGAATCATTCACAATTATTTTGTTTAATGTTAAACATTTCCTATGTTTTTTTCTCATTAACAATATTTATTAACCTTTTGGCTTGATGCAAGCAGCCATGTACTAGAATTTTACATAAGTTCTTGAACGTTTGTCAAAGGCAAATCATTGGGTTAACTATCTTTAGGTCCATGCAGTACCACACAGTATCTTCGGTTGTCGCGTTAGAACCTATTTATTCCCGTCAATACAATCCATCAATAACAACGTTCTTTTCATCAACAATATTTACCAACTGTATGTATCTATAGTGATTTACATTGTGATATGAATTACTTAAACGGATTATGCATTTGCTAGGGACCTTCTCTATTGAACTTGGATGACGTATTTTCTTCATCAAATTAACTTTTTAATGTCTGAAAATATAAAAATAAATGTTGTCTTATCGATGTTAGCCAATTGAGGTCAAAGGGGGTCCCCAGCTAGCTACAGGCGAGTATACTTTTCTTTTAACAGTACTGTATAAAAATTATTCAAACTGGAACCACCGGCTAAAACGAAGGATTTCTCATCGACCCAGTAGTTTTCATGGTTATTTATTAAGGAAATATCCTACCAAAGTAATTACTGCAATTTATTTCGTTCATTACTTTGCAATTACGTTAGAATTGTAAGGTTAAAATTATCCAATATAAATCACCAGATCGATAATAGTGAGTGATTTAAACATTTAAATGTTATAATTGCAGTGGCCGGTACCGGAGGCGGTGGATTTTGAGTTATGGCCGGTCCCTCACGACATCGTGATTCTGTGCTCAGCTCTGTGTGTTCATGTTCAGTGTTCAGGTGAATCTGCGAACATGAACTTGGACGTGAAGAACTGCAGCAGAAGAAGCGGCAAGGTGATCATTTTTTAGTCACTGATGATCTTTTTAGAATGAATAGTTCATTTCCATAAATTACATATATGTATACTTAAAGACTTATGGTAATTCTATATATATCAATAAATATGCTACTGTCTGTGCTTTGGGATCGAGTCCATTAATTCCCCATTTGAAACATGTTTCCATATAAAACATGTCTTCGCATTCCCATGTTTCATACGGTGTTTTTTATGGTTTTTGGTAAAATATATGTTTGCTTGTAGATTAAGGTTGGATATAAGTCCCCTATATCTAATATATGAGTAAAAATGAATGGTCTAAGTTGAAACAAATCTTAAAAGTAAGAAATGGTCAGTTATTTTGCGACGCAATGTTTTCACATTTTCAATCATTTAAGGTGTAAGGGCGTAAGGTATATCGACGCTTAAAGCGATTTATGAAAATGTTGGAAGTCAAATTTCGAATGGAATCTTAACGTAAGATACCCAATTAAATACTTTCATGGAAAAATAAAGTTAGCCAAGTCAGAAGCCCATATGTGGTGAAATTATGCAAATAGTCGTAACGAGATGTGGTGGAGTGCGGCACGACCACTGTCACTGTCACACTGTCGCACCGCCAGCCTGTCCCGCTGTCACATTGTCACACTGCCGCGCCGCCGCCGCGTGACACGGTTCCCACTGCTGCACCCACTCTCCTACCCGCCCATGGTAGTAAGGTTCCTGATCCAAACGTGCAGGTTGTGTCTAGCAGAGGGTACGTTCTGGCAAAAATTCAACTCTTGAATTTTGAAGTATTTTTTAAAGCGACAAGTTAAAAATAAGTTATATTATTTCATTCAATTTAACAATTGCTAAGGACATAATGAAACTTCAATTTAATAAAAACATCTGTAAATTAGACCCCACCACGCATGCTTTATCCCTTTAAAGTTAATGTTCACGTTCATTTGATTTTATAGATGCACCATATCGGTATTCTTTATGATTCTCCGCAACCAATCTAAAAAAATGTCGTCAAATTTATTTAAGTTGCTGACTTTTTTTAAATTTTAAAGTTTATTCAATAGCTTTGATGTAGCCTTAGTAAAATCTTGGTTTGGATACATTACTTTATCTATGACCAACATTAATTTGGTAAATTATTGTAATAAACATGTCGAAAATTAATAGGTTATCTACTACCACCCATCCAAAACATAGCCACACGGATGTCCCTTGAAAAAATCATCGTTCTCACTGACATGATCACACTCTTTTAAAGTTAGACGCATAAAGAAACTGAAACCTGAATAGTATTGGAGCTTATTTGTGAATTGACAGTTTCAATAAAAACTTTACTTTAGTGAATGCTGAGTTCTCATTGATCTAGAACCTATATTTATTGTGAAACTGTATGGTAAAGGCCTCATTAAGCAAGTTCAGCAATTTACTTCTTCATGATGCTACTAAAATTATTGGTGATCGCTGCAACAGTCGTATATAAAAGTGTTTACAACAGGTTATCGTCATTCTATGATAAATTTCACATACTTTTGAGAACAATATTCAACAATACAAAGGCCCGTTCCCCGCGCCGTTGCCGGGTGGTTGTTGGGTCGACCCTGCCTCGGCTCCCACGCTGGGCCCGTTAAGTCCAAGGCTGCCGGTGTCGGTGGTGTACTCTAGAGCGACCTTCTGTGATACAATTAGTTCCACTTGGAGGCTCTGCTCTGGGATAATGGACCGATCAGATCGTTTCCATCAGTCAACAACTCCAATACGACTCCGCACCACCCATTGAGTCTCCTCTGCAATAGTCGGAAAATGGGCGTCTTGCTAGTCTTATCCGCCTTATAGCGAGCACCTTGGAAATTAGTTTTCGTCCAATAGTTTGATTAAAAACCCCCGTCGCAGCAGACCTGCGTACTCAGCGAATTTCCAAACGATCTTGAGATATTATATTTTCCCCATAAACACCATAGGAATGGGAATGTATTTTTGCTGCCTTGGGATGTTGTTAGAAAATGTTAGTTTTGTTAGGAAATGTAATAGTTACGTTAGGTAAAAGTCAAACTGTATCAATATTCGGCACTTTTTAATTTTCCCCATAAACCCCATGGGGGTGAGTATGTAGGTTTGCCGCCATTTGGGTGTTGTAAGCAAATATCAGTTAAATCCTACCTAGTGAATGTACATACCAAATATTATCAAGTTATGGTGTTCTTTTCATTTTCCCCATAAACCCCATAGGGGTGAGTACGTAGGTTTGCCGCCATATGGGTGATGCAAGAAACTATCAGTTGAACACAACCAAGTGAATATATATACCAAATTTTATCAAGTTATTCCAATAAATAAGTGAGATACGTTTTGTTGATTTCCCATAAGATTAACATGGAAAACCTATTTTTGGCTTTTCTCCGTAACCTGTTAAGCTAAGTTAAAAATTCAAAATACTAAATTGTTTGTTCTTTTAAGCTCTTTTAAATGGTTTCAGTTAAAATTGTTGAATTTTGAATATTATGCTCCAAAAATGCAAAAAACCCATTTTTGACCCCTTTGAAACCCCATAAAACCCTGTTCCCATAATCCGATCATGCTGGTTCGCGAACTCATGAAAATAGATCTAGTCTTACACCTTCATACCAAATTTCATCAAAATCGGAGGTCCCCTTCAAAAGTTATCAGTACCACGGACACATAGATATATATATATATATATATATATATATATATATATATAGATATATAGATATATATATACATATATATGAAAATGAACGAACGGTGTTTTTGGCTTCTGGGGACCTCAAAATGAAAAAGTAACATGGTCCCGGGCTTAGGTCTTACCATGGCTACTACCGTAATAGCGTATTCCCTATAGGGAAATTCGCTAAAAGATTTTTAAGTAATGAATGAGGTTTTAACATATTTCCCTTAAAGAGTCCCAAGTGTTCACAAAATACTTCCATAGTCTTTAATTTTATAATCATAAGTTTACTGTCAGATGAGGCTGGTTTATAAAATTAAACCACTGAAAGAGTGTCTCAGAAGTCCTTACTAATCTTGATTATTTCATAAATGACTATAAATTTTGAAACTTTGAAAAAAAAACCTGTGATGGTAAAGTAGGGGATGCTCTTTTTAGTTTTGTAAAATTTGTTTATGCAACTACAACAAAATACGGTTAACCACCCCTAAATACCAACCCCTGTAAGGCGATACACCATTGGAAAGAGCATAACAATTATTTTGGATGAACAATATTTTTTCAACTTTGAAAATCTTTTATAATATCAGGTTAAAGTTTACTACTACACAACGCTATTACTGATTCACAACAAGTTGAGATAAAAAGAAATTCCAACAAAAATCATATTTTAAAGCTCTTTCCAATGGTGTATCGCATTATAGGGTTTGGTAGTATTATAACAATTGAGTTTTTAAAATTTTTTTAGACGTTTAAGATTAGTAAGGACTTCTGAGACACACTGTATATTATATGATTAAAGAACATAGTAAAACCAAATATTGTTAATATAATTTACAGAGATGTATTTTTTCAACAACAGTAGCTCTTATTGTGGGATATTCTTACTAAAATTTTTACAAAATAACCTAAGGCATAATTTTATTAATCGGTATTCTACAGACCCTAACATTAAAAAAATGATATTTCTTAATTGGTGAATAAATTTAATTTAAGGGCAAATTTAAGGAAATTTATGAAAAAAAAAAAAAAACAGTTTCCACGAAGTGAGAAGTAGGCCTAGGCATACGGGTGACACCCCGAAGATATATAGAGGGCCCTGCATGGCCGAGGCGGGAGTCTGGGGAGAATTGCGAGCCAATTAACTCATGAAGATATACAAAGCGACGGCAGATAAGGGGCGTTACATTGTTTAGTGCGGCAAAGGCCTTACGCAAGTGTCATTCCTACTTTCGCCGGGTATCTTAAGTACGGGTATAATTTGACCCGAGATAAGCGTGATACCATTAAATCGAATGAAACCGGTCGTCGCATTAGCATCTGCGCACGCGTACTCACGCGCACTCGCCGCTAATCGCGATTGCGCAATACGTCTGCGACAGTTTTGAAAATCCGGAACTTTCATTTCGGCCGAGTTCGCTGCGGGTGTGGTTTTTAACTGGGGAAAGCCGATTACAAAATGCGAAGGGCCAGTCGGGGGAACTTGTCTGACTAACTACGTGCGAGCATCTGGGATTGTGGGATTCAGCCTGGGGCTGGCTGTTTCGGAGAACGGACCCAAGACGGGGACTGATGATCAAAGTACACGTAGAGGAAGTTAAGAGTCATCTTCACCTCTGTGCCAGTAGCCCATTGTTGCGCAGTTGGCAATGTTCACCATACGGCTTTCAATGCAAATCATGATATTTTATTCCCCTGTTTCGGACGCCGTTTTTCAACCGATCTTCTTTAAACAGTTATATTAGGCCCCTCATACCTCGAAATTTGGAAAATTTAACAAATATTATTCTCTGTAACGTTGCAATGTAACTAGATTTTCCTTAATAATATTTGTTAAAGTTTCAAAATTTCGAGGTATGAGGGGCCTATTATAACTGTTCAACTATACACTTACCAAGTTTAAAGAAAATAGGTTGAAAAACTGCGTCCAAAACAGGGGAATAAAATACCATGTTTTGCATTAAAAGCCGTATGGTAAACATTGCCAACTGCGCAACAATGGGCTACTGGCACAGGGGTGAAGATGACTAAATGAAAATAGTAAAATGGTGTTTAACAGTAAAAACTACAGTAAACAACATACGCTTGTTTCCATTTGTTTTTATCGACATAAACACGATTTAAATCGATTTTTAAGGGGCGCTCTACCTGAATAGAAATAAGAAAAAGAGATTCATACGGGGGCAAATAGTAGTGTGTAGATAAAAAAAATAATAATTTTTAAGATCGCAGATTAAAGGCATAATGTATTATGTATGCCTACGGAAGTAGATTTTTAAGCATTTTAGTTTTTTATACAATTATGTAAAAAGTACAAAAATGCATCTGTTTATAAACAGAATAAATCAGTCAATTAAAATCATAATTCCAAAGGAAAATAGTTTTTTCCATAAAAACCCCATATTCATTTAATGTCTCGAAAAATTAGCTTTAAGCTGTAGTTTGTACTCCGAAAAAGTCTGTAAGCTTCTTCCATGCCCCGCGCCCCAGTTAAACCATGGAAAATCAACCCCATGATGACATTTTCATACCGAGGTAGACCCCCCCCCTCCTTAGCCTATTGACTTCGGTACTTGTGTCGTGTAAGAGTTATTTCAATGACACTATAATTCGTCATCTCTGAAATACCCTAGAATGGGGAAATCGGGTAATGAGCTCTGAAAACCCCCTATAAGCTCACTTTTCCTTATTCTCAGGTTATATCCAGGTACACCTAAACTCATATGAAAAATATCAAACCGTGCTAATTAATATACAGACACTAATCATGTATACTAAAAAAGTAACCAAGTACTGAGTGATTTGAGAGGTAGAGAATGGAAAATTAAAGCACGACCTAAAAGTAAATAGCGAGCAGTGATGGGTGTCGAGACGACCGTGGCGCAGAGCCGCGGACAATTATAGCACTATCGTACCTGACCTCGCTATATCACGAACCCCATGAACAATACAATAGTGTACAACGGTGTTAAAACAGTGATCCGCCTACCAGGCCGCTTGCGAAACGACCAATAGTTGTCCACTTTCTTTAACTTATTCTTCAACAAATCCTTGAATGAAAAGGAGTTTGCAGAACAAAGACAAACGGAGTTTTCTTATGATGGTTAAAAATCGGTATATATATTGATGTGTGGTATGTTAAAAAAATCTTGTAAAAGGTAAATTGAATGTATTTACATATTTGCTTGTTCTGTTAGCTAAGAAACAGAAATGTCCAAGCTAAGAAAAAAATATGACGGAATATAACTAAAATGTATATTGAACAAGTATTATTTGTTAAAAAGTAGAAAGGTGATTAACAAAAAACTTTTAAGTATCTTTAATGTTTATATTAGTTGTTCATTGACATAGTCAAATACATATCGATGTTTGAAGATTAATTTACGCTTTGTAAAATAACGAACAGCATAAATTTTTTGCTAAAGAAAGAACGTGATGTATATTTCTGTATTAATTCCTCTTCAGTTAATTGCTCTTCCATAGTAATTGATGTATATTATAATAATTGTTGAGGATTTAAATGTTTCTTTTATTTATTTGCAAAATTTTTAATATCATCATTGAATTCAACATTGAAATACAGTATCCTAATTATTAAACCAAACTAACCAAGACTTATTTCAAGACCAAAACTTATTTCAAGTAGAAATAATTTTCATTAGTTTATTTGGCCAATGGCTCCAGTTTTCTAGTGGCCGTGGCAGTAAAACAACATGTTCTATAATCAAAGCAAAATTGTCTATAATTTTTCAACAATATATAAAAAAAAATAAAACGTGATTGTAAAAAAATCACTCACATTATTTCACTGAGGAAATTAAAACCTAATAGTCAAAAGAGAAACCCTCTTAGGATGGGATTTTGTTTGTTCCATTGTTCATGATTCCAATCAGAGAAAAAATGACCTAACAGCATGGTCATTAATAAATATCCGCCCTTACATAATAAATTCAATTAAAACTCAACTCCCATCGAGTTTTCCCAGTCGTCCGGTAATACAGGAGGTATTGCATTATTGCCTAGAATAACAATTACACGTTCGCACTAGCCGTTCACAATTAACAATGGCTGGACAATTGAACCCTAAATTACACAATTAGCTGTTGTATTCAATTGAATTTTGGGACCACTGTGGGACCGCAGAGGTTGTATTGCATTACAGGTTACACGGTCCCAACGTACAGTTGATAGGCCTACCCACATCGTGGTGGTTACGCGTTTAGGAGCGAAACAACGCACCATCTACCTGAGCTGCGATTTGTACTCCGGTTTTATGTAAAATCTAAGTTTATTAAATATTTAAGAGTATGGTGGTATTAAATAAGAGTGACATAATGAGCACAATAATCGTTTTAATAGTGCATAAAGGTTTAGGACATGGGGATTTATCAGTTAGACTCAATTCCATCATAAGTTGTAATAAATGTTGACTCTACAACTTATGTTACAATGTACAATATGGAATTATCATATCTTGTTTAGGGATTTCATGAAATTTAGATGCATTTATGTTACAAGTTTTCGTTATTATTTTAATTACGTTATACGTGCGTACTGATATTCTATAGCGTATACTAGTAAAAAATCTTCTTTAATTTGTTTTTGTCAATAAAAATGTTCATACCATGTTTTAAAAATATGAAAAATGAAAAAAAATCCTGAGGCCTTTTAATGAAATGATTACCGCGAATATTTACTAAAAGATTTAATAAATTTAATTAGGGTTTGATAAAAAATACAAGCGTTGCATAAGATCTGTGAAAACAGTGGATTTTAAATCATGTTTTGTGATTTAATTTATACCAATGAAATGTACCTACATAATTTTGCTGAGTATATAGATTTTATGTTACAGAGTTGTTTAGGCGTAAAAACTTTTTTCCAACAACGTAAAGTTTTGTATACATTTTTATATAAAGCACATAACAAATAACTGAGATGCAAATTTTACGTATAAAAAAATTATACAAAAATTAAATGTATATAATGTATACAAATTAAGAATAACATGTTTAAGCCACTTTATCATGTTTTCGGAATTAACTATGTAGGAAGAAAAGTCAAATTGACAATAGTAAACTAAATAATTTTTTTCTTTCTAAATCTCTATTACGATTGTTTTAATAGAAAATGTGCATCAAACTAATTGCGTATTCAAATTAACCTACATCGATAATGTACCCATTCCCAAAATATGGTCATTTTAATGGTAAAAACTAAATACATGGAACAGGTTACATAGTGCTTCTTCATCGAACAGAATACCCCTTTTCTGCAATTAAAAGAAAATCGTCAATTTTATTACAAATAAATATTGACCTAAAACACAGTGCCTTTTTAGGATTTCAATTTGATAAATAATTAATACGATCCACGCACAGATCAATAGTCTATGTGGACGGGGCAAAGTAAGGCAAAAACAGGTCCGCCAACCTCTTTTTTTTTAAAAAAAAAAGAAAAGAATAGAATTAGTATAAGTTAAATTTTAACATGCAACACTTCTTTAAAACTGTAAACCTACGTCGATGAATGAGTAAATAATATATGAGTAGGCCTACGGTTGGCTCGCATATCAATACTGCCATAAATCCGTTACGGTTGTCCTACGCTTTTCAGGACGTGTTTCAGCCGATATTAATTAATCGGTTACGAGCGGTGAAAAGACTACAATGGCTGGTGGGCGCATGCGCAGGCGGAGTGACGATTGAATAAAAATATAACAAGTGTATGTAAATTATAAGGATTTCCAGCGATTAATCAATCGAACTGGAAAAGGAAAAGGTGAAAGTTAATCAGTAAATTATGATGTCTCGGTAACGTATTATTCGTTTTGATTGGATTATAATTTAATGAACCCCCATACAAAATTTATACGCTATGCAAAAAAATCAATCAAGAAAGATTTAAACAGACTTAACTCTCTATTATACACAGATCTTTATAATAGCGAGTTATATATTCTATGTGTTATCTGTCAAAGATATCTGTTATAGTAAAGCCAGTGGGGGAAATTATGCTTCTCTATGTCTTTCTAAGAAAAAGAAATAATAGAGATTGTTATATTGCTATAAGGGTTGTTTGGATGTAATGAAAATGCTTGGAAACAGTGAATACTATTTATTGTACCTACAGAATTCCGCTCCAATTGTTGAACTAACCATAACTTGGGGTCCGTTCTAATACAAGATTACCTTTCTAGACACAGTTGCCTAATTTGTCTGCCGGTTTTTAGCGAATCGAAAACATATATTTAAAAAAATACAATAATTTTAATTGAATAGCTTTTTTTATTCATTAATATTTTCACATTAAGTACCATTTTGAAATGTTACTGATTAATTTGTTATAATCAATTAAGATCGTCGATTCTGAACATGAACTTTACTTGTACATACTTTTATTTTGAAATGATTATAACAAAAACAATTATAAACAAAAAAAGATAAAATATTTAAAATACATATACATTATTGCTGAGAATCAGAGGAGAAATTGTATGAATAGACGTCAAAATAAGACCTTTTAAAAATACAAAAAAATTATTCACGTAAGTAGTGACATACTTTTTTTTAATTTGTCATGGACAACTTACATTCACATTTTCCGTGTCATACAATCTGTTTTCATTTTAAAAACACTCTTTGCAAGCAAAATATTGAAATCGCAACCTGTAACATCAAAACCTGTTCTCAATATCTGCAATGAGGTTGTCCGCGCACGTCCAGTGCTGTGAGATAAACGAGTATGAAATGCTTGAACATCGCCTTTCTACGAAACTGCCGCATATTTCCGTGATAGGATCTAGCGGTAGGAACTAAAAGTCGGCGGTTTATTTGCGAGAGAAAGGTGCACGGTGCCGGCAAAAGGAGTTGCATGTTTCACTCTAAAAGCCTGCCCGGGGACGAACCCAGAGCCGCAGGGCAGCGGGCTGCAACCACACTTGTGGGGTCCCACGGGGATACGACTCGGGACCGTTTTTGTTTTGACCCCTTTGCAACTTTAGAGTTCAAATAATTACTATAAAAATAAATGAGAATTATAAAAACTTAACTTTCAAAAGTTTTGATGGTTTAAATTGAAATAATCAAATAAAAACTATATGTATGTATCAAATGACTGGGTACAAATATGATTTGCATTTCTATCGTTAATTATCCAATTGACGTCAATAATTGAATTTGACATATATATTTTAAGAAATAATAATCCTGTTTCATAAAATTCATGTAGGTAAAATCAAGTATAAATGAAGATTTTAAATAAAAAAATTTTACCAAAAAGGATAAAATACCTGCTTTCTGGGATCCAATGATTGGTGGGACAACTAGTTACGTAGAGTATATTCGTTGCATATATAAGAATATCATCTACGTCTGTACGGCCTGATGATGATTCACTAATATTAATCGAAACTAGTTATGCTCCAGAAACAATTATTGGATTATAGAAAGTAGGTTTTTAACCAACTTTTAACGTTTCAATTTAATCTGGAAGATAGTATCATTGAATATAAAAATGGGGTTTCTAGGTGCCACGTCCAAAGATTTTTAATGCAAAATCCTTAATGCTTATTTATTATGTATATTTAGTCCTAATATAACTAAAGCAACAACACATTTTTATATAGGTCTAATCTCTGAGTGAATTTAATTTAGCCTACTTCCATTTGAAATAAGAAGGACTTAAGATGGAACTACATGTATTTCTTACCTCGCGCTTTTAGAAAGAGTCAAATGTAGGAGTCTTATTTATTCCTTATATGACTTTCAATTAAATCATAACTCAAATTCTTGCTCACTTCTTAGTTCTATCTGAGTAGTTTATTCAAACATAGCTGTGTTGAGAATTTTATCAACACTTTACTTCCATAATGTTCATTATTTAGCTGGTTAACCATATTGTTTGACCTAAAACTACAAAAGTGGAAATATATCAGTCACTGTTTGTAATGTGAAATATGATATTTATTAGAAGAAGGCAAATGATTTGCATACGTAAAGAAGGCAAACAGTTTTTAAAACCTTGATTCCAATTTTGCAAGTCCTTCTTATTTCAAAAGAGAGAACATCGAATCCATTCGGAGATTATATAAAAATACGTAGATGCTTTAATTGTATTAGGACTAAACATACAAAGTAAACAAGATTCAAAGGTTTTGAAATTAAATTGTCTGCATTGAAAATCTTTGGACATGACAACGAAAAAATATTTTTATATTGAACGATAATACGTCCCCCAGATTAAGTTGAAATACAAAAATTGATTTATATAACTTCCTCCTGTAATCCAGTAATTGTTCCGGAGCATAACTAGCTTGGATTCATAATTAGTGAATCATCATCAGGCCGCACAGTCGATTTCGTTAGCACTTCATATAGAGGTTGTCAGGAAGAATAAAATAAGAAATAAATACACAAACACACGGACACAAACATGGACACAAGGAACATCAAACATGATTTACGAAAGTAGTTGTCCCAGCAACAATTATTGAATTCCAGCAAACAAGTATTTTTTGCAACAATTAATTTAATGTCCCTCGGAATATGGAGAACTGTTAGAAATAAACACTCAAAATAATTACACATTTAGAAAGAATAAATAAATTTAATTAACAAATTGGGATAGAATAAAATAAAAAAAATAAAATAAAAATGCCTTTAAAATAGAAACGAAACATTGAAATGAAAACATATAGGGCAATAAGTTGTTTTAAACTTGGTCAGACTGAAATATCACGTTTATTAATTCATTTACAAAGTTGAAAAGTAAAACAAAACCGGGTTACCTGTATACGGTTGTGCCGCCATAAAACAGAACAGTAGAAATTTATAGCTTATACTTAACCATATCTATAACAAATTTAAAATCGTTTATCGCCCCCACGTAGAGTCAAGGACGATAGAAAATCAAGACATTAAAACAAAGTCGGGTTGTAAATTGGAACGCATTGTATGATAATTCGCCCCGTTGCGATAAATATAGTCATTTGGTACACCATATGAAACCAAGGATTACGATTTCATTGGTGAGCCTGCCGTCGGATTGTGCATGGGCGATAAAAACAAATGAGGACTCGCTGGAGGCAAGGAGTCGACCTCCAACGAGCATGTGGAATCGACATTATAGAGAAGTTGTAATTGAGAGGTAAATAAAACGTTGTAAATACGTTGTGGAGACGTACAAGAAATAAACATCAATTGGCTGTGTTATATAAGTATATATTTATTGCCTGGCTAAATACTCAGGGAACTCGCTACAATATTCTTCCTTTTGGTCTAATGTCTTAACACAAACGTCCATAATTAAGATCTTTCAACTCTAATAATATGAATTTTTAAGTCATTTGAAATATCTTCTAATTTTTTATTTCATTTGTAAAAAAAAAAACGTATAAAAAGTAGTCACAGCAGCAGCGTCATGTATTTGAAGTAGCCACATTTTTTCCCTCGTAAACCATTATTATTTCCCATAAAATGTTTTTTTATCATTCTTCACGAAATAAGCTAGTTTTTTGTTTTCTCAATAGTACCAAAACCGTTTCTTTTTTGTCCTAGGACTGAAAAATCAGCTGGAATATTTTTTAGGTCCTAGGACTAAAAAGTCAGCTGTTGGCTAAAAATATATTAGTATTCATTTATTAATTTTGAGGTGCAGCATTTTGAGATTCAAACGTTATAAAGAGCATTGTTTGTAAATAACAGAAATGTAAGCACTGCATTTTACTTTGTAAATATAACCTCGAAAATACAACTTTATAGGTAATATTTTTAACGATAAAAAGTCTCATTCCGCATTATGATAAAAAACGTCACTCGGAGCAAAAGTGTCTTTTTGATGCTTAAGGCTTAATCGGTTTTAAAACACTATTGCGCACCAAAAGCCCCACTTTTGTTTTAGTGATGAAAACTACTTTGTTTTGTTCACTTAACGTGATGTATCTACAAATCAATAAATACGTACCAACATTAGTAGGGACTATAGATGAATAATAATAATAGACAAAAAACAAACCTTTTATTGGGTATGTGAGGGAAAGTGCTACAGCACAATTACGAACAACTATTTCAAGACTATTTTACATGTTATTTTGACGGCACATAAAAATATCGAAGCACATATGCCATATTACCTGTTACTTCTGACGTCATTTTGAGATTCATCCTATGACTTGCTATGTTTTCTGCATGCCACAACAAATACAGTTACGTTTATGTACAAAAATTATTACTACTGAGGCCAAACAAAATAATTGTTTAGTAAATAGCTCTGAGATATAAAAAGATGTACCGATGTAATAGTAAAACTTTTATTTGGCACGTTAGATACATAAAAACACGACAATAATTATACCTGACACGACCGAAATTTTTGCAATAATGCTAATTTTCATTCGTTGCCCCCCTTGGAAGCAAAAGATTATTTAATCAATACAGTATGACAATTACATAACCTGTGTATTTTATGAAGATGTCGATTATGTGTTACATCATTCATGTATATCCCATGATACTTCAATCGTCAAATGGGACAATCTCGGTGATATTGTAGATCGCGGATGTTTTGCGGCGTATATAATCACGGAGATGGCGGCTTGTTGGTCTAGACCTATATAGCCCTGGATGTCCCGACTCATGTTTATTGATGAGATAAACACTGTCTTGTAGGCTCTCCAGGCTCCCGTCCGACTAGAGACATCGTTTACATTCGCATCCTACACGTCAGCGAGTTTACACCGACCTCTCGGTAAGGGGGTGAAAAAATATTGATTAGCGTGCTAGATTTTGGGAGAAAAGTTAATTTCTATATCAAGATTTAATATAAAAATTTTAAGAGAATAACCCAAACTCATAAAAAGTTTTCATTGATTCGGAATTAAATTTGTCTTCTGTGTACGCCAGACGAGGTACAATATGGGAAAACTATATAAACCCATTGAATTGTTGTGGACAACCAGAGGGGAATCAAACCCGTCCGGTTAACGCTAACCGGCTAGCATGATTTACTATCGTATGATTGTTTGAAAATTATGCAATTATTAGAATTTTAAGATAGATTTAAAAGGAAAAAAATGCAAATGTGATCAATTCAACTTTAAACATTCAGTCAGGTCTAAACCGTAATGTGTTACTCATAGTGGTTATATTATCCAGCAGTTAACTCTGAGAAGCTACCGGGACTCATATAACTAAACACTCATCGCACCGAAATAAACTATCCTCCGATTATTATTATTCCTGTCTTCCTTCATTCATATTTTTTTCAATAGTTGTTGCAAGGAACACTTTGAATAAAAAGTCAAAGTTCCTTATAATCATTTAATGTTACCTGAGCGGCTGGCCTAACGAGGGAAATGTTGATTAATGTGGCCGGATCGCTCGTTATGTGGAGGAAGTCCCTCGGCGGCGAGCGGCGAGCGGGCAACGCGGGCAGTCCGGGCGGCGGGCGGCGGCGCGGCGGCGCGGTGCGACAATCTACCGCAACCGGTTCCTCGGGCATAGGACTGGCATTCTTATGTCCGCAATTACGGGAAATTCGATCCATTCATTGATTTTAATCGCTGATGATAAATATCCCACGAATGCGAAATCCCACATTTATAATCATTTAGGGAAACCCCAGTCATAGGATGGTTAAAGAAAGTTACTTAAAAACAATGATTCAATTATGGAATCGATAGTGACCTTTCGTGATACAAAAGTATCAGAGAACTAAAGCTACTGAAAATTAAAATAATAAGAAACATTTTAAATTTATATTTCTTCGAATAACAAATGTAAAATATAAAATAATCATAACTTTTATAGATCGTTTGACTGCACGTTGAACGAATAGGGATGTCTTTGAAGTCAACCGAAGTGAAAGTTCACTATAGGAATGATCTAACAACAATATTTATCTCCTTACACTTATGACCGACCTTACGTTTTATGACCGACCACAAAGAAGCCTTGGTTGCGTCTGTTTCTATAAAATGTTTTTGTTTCGAACAGTATAAGGATAAGTGTTTATACAATTGTGCTCCCGGACAGAATGATGGCGTAGCCAATTCTTATCGTCCATTTAAACAGTTAAGGTGAAGCAACGGACTGTCGTACAATATGTTGGTGCTATCAACTTAGGATTTATCTATAATAGCCCTTTATATGAAATGTAATCCTTAACCCACACACACAACTTAAACATTTTGAGGTCTTTAACATTCTTATGCTGCGCAAGAAATATGGAAACTGTTATAGAAAAGAAACAGGATGAGCTTTTCGCAATCGTAGTGGTTAGGGTCTTTGACTACGGCTCGAGAAATATCACGGTGGGTTAATTGAACTTCCAGACAAACCCTTTCGCCATAAAAACAATTAAAGGAAGTGGACTAATGTTCGTGAGCCGGACAATCTGTCTCGCCAAGTCGACCTCCGTTACGCAACTTTCCGCACAAACCTCCAAAACAGCGCGGAACCACTCGAACCAAAGCGGTCTCACGAACATGCATGTGACAAACAGTGTCACACGTGAAAGTATTTTCAGACACTTCATCAATGACGTCATTCTGTCATTCGATAAATGCCTGGAACGAATCGCGCTCGGAACAGGTCCCGAAACGTCCGGCTCCTGTCATTTTAAATCTTCCTTTCCAAAACGTTCTGATTAATAGCGAATGCGTTAAGGGAAAGTGTGTGAACATTTTTAACACAAAAAAAACCTGTCGATTATTCTAATAGGGAAATGGGTAGAAATTTATTTCCTACTGTATATTCAAATATTTAGAAATCAAATTATGTTGAAAATTATTTTAATTGCAATTCTCTGCAGATGAACTATTTTGAGCAAATTTCCCTATAGTTAATACGCTATTGAGGTACTGTAGTAGGCTTAGTCACGGTAAGACCTAAGTCCGGGACCATGTTACTATTTCGTTTTGAAGTAACTAGAAAAATACCGTTCGTTCAAATTTGTATGTAATGTATATGCATATCTATAGCTATGTATCCATGAATGCCATAACATTTGAACGGAACATCCGATTTTATGAAATTTGGTATGGAGATGTGATACCCTCACACCTGATTGCAGCATTTACTTGATTGAGTCTGCAAGCGAGAATGATACAATTCTTACGTGTTTTTATGGAATTTAAATGGGCAAAAAATGGAATTTTTACCTTTTTTACCTTATTTTTTAAAAATTTTATTTAAACTAAAACCATTTAAAAGAGTTCAAAAATAAAAAAATCGAGTGTTTTTAATTTTTAACTTAGTTTTAAATGGTTATGAGGAAAATATAAAAATATGTTTCCCATGTCATTGTTAAAGGAAATCAACAAAACTAGGATAAAATTTTGTAGGCCTATGTACATTCACTCGGTTGGGTATAACTTATATTTGCATACAAAACCCATTTGCAAAAAAATACGTACTTACTCCAATGGATTTCATGGAGAATATATAAAATAAAGAAATTGATAAAATTTGTTACATCCATTCATTAGGTAGGTTTTAACTTATATCGGCTTACAAAACCCTTAAGGCGGCAAACCTACTCATATTTACCGCCGGTTGTGTTTGTGGGGGAATAAAGTAGTAAAATTCCGCTTGAAATTCGCTGAGTACTCAGGTCGGCTGCGACGGGGGTTTTATCTTTTAATAGTAAAAGATAATTAGTTGTGATAATTGGTTGCATTTAATGAACATAAATCCCCATCTTTATTTAGTTTAAATTATTTATTTTCTAATGGTGATTCTCGACGAAGGGCAGAAATTTCGGGAGCTGATTCTACACATGAAAATAGCCTAAACAAAAATGACCATATAAACATATGTCCTAAAATCCTTCGCCGCTAGCCACCAATTTGTTTTTTACACATAATAATTTTTATCTCCGTAAGGAATCAATGGATTCACTTCATATTTTGCATTACATTTATCACAATAATGGTAATTTTCAGAAAAATAATTATTATTTTACGATGTCCATTTAAAAAATGGCGGTAATTTTAAATCTTTAAACTCAAATTTATCAAAAAACGGCTAATTTTGTAAAAATTTTCTTAAAGACAAAAAAGTTGACAAATTAAATTATCTAAACAATGATAACAAGTTTGTAAGGATCTAACAACGAATAACTGAGTTATTAGGATTTTACTTCAGAAAAACATAGATTTTTCATTATAATTAATGCAAATTTAGGTTATTTTAATAGAAAAATCTCAATGACTCCGTTATTTGTTGTCAGATCTTTACAAACTTCATATCATTGTTTAGATAATTTAATTTGTCAAGTTTTTTGTCTTGAATAAAATTATGACAAAATTTGCTGTTTTTGAGAAATTTGAGTTCAAAATTTTAAAATGGCCGCCATTTTCAAAATGGACATTGGAAAATAATAATTATTTTTCTGGGAATTGCCATTATTGTGATTAAGGTCCATGCAAAATATGAAATAAATCCATCAATTGCTTACGGAGATAACAATTATTATGTGTAAAAAACAAAATGGCGGCTAGCGGCTAAAAGAAGGATTTGAAGACATATGTTTATTGGCCTTTTTTTGTTTATTTTCATGTGTAGAATCAGCTCCAGAAATTTCTGCACTTCGTCGTGAATCACCCTGTATATTTTTTCTTTAACATATATGTAAATACTGCGGGGACATCAACACTGTTAAAACTAAAACATAAACTAGATTAAATTTCATTTAAATCTTCGAAAAACCATGTTTGACCTCAAATTTGAGCAAAGTCTGGCCTCATGGTAATAAGGATACACCGACAAGCATAAAAGTTTGAAAGTACTCGTGACAGGAGCACCGAGCTACATCCATGGCATCATCATTAGCCCCATCAACACCCGTGCTGGACGTGGTCCGGTGCGCCCGGCCATGCTACATGTGGCTAATGGGAAAGATTCAATTTTGTCTTGACTGGCACAACCGTCCTCATAGGCCGTGACCGCCCCGGGCTCCGACTGACTTGCTTGCTTTCGCTGTTCTGCCACGATTTGACGTTTCAATAGAAATCTGGAGAGGATTTTATCAGTGGTGGTTAAACGTTTTCTGTTAGATAAAAAGTCTACTAAATAATGATCGTTTCTATATAATTTGTATTAGTTTTTATTCATAAGACTGGAAATTTGGAAATTTTTTGATAGATAATTATTTTTTAACCACGATTAAAAAAGTGAAAAGTCGAAAAAACCCAAGGATCCAAGAGGAATGTGAGATAAGAAAAAAATCAAACAAACTATGAACCTTGTAAATGAACTGTCGAATCTTTGAAAGTTGAATTAGCAAATTGATGTCTCATTACGTGAATTTATTTTCTAGCATGTCTTTTTTACAATGGTTTTTAGATAAAATTTTTAACTATCCTCCATAATAATAGGCTAATTCAGAACAATCTAATAATAATATTATTCTAACATCAATGTGGAAATATCTACCTTTCCATAATCCTCTATAAAGTTTAAAATCATTTGAGTTTAACGAGTAATAAAAAGGAAGGGAAAATTTTGTAAGAAATAAAAAGTTTATATTCGTTTAAAAGTATTGAAGGCGTTTTAAATTTGTAGTTCATTTATAATGTAACAAAGCAATAAAAACATTTTTATTAATGGCCCACTATATTTTAGTTCTTTGTTTAAAGTTCATTGTTAGAGAGGGTGAGTTTATGTAAATACATTAGTGTTTAATATAAAAACGTGTGCAAGTTTCATATATTAGTTTCCTTTGTATTTCTTTCATTATAAAATTCTAACACTTTAAATATATTTGTGGAAGGTGTAACAATAAAAAAGAGCAACGTAGAGGTTATCTGACACAATATATAAC
The DNA here is from genome assembly GCA_030545055.2 of Neoaliturus tenellus. Lineage (NCBI taxonomy): Eukaryota > Metazoa > Arthropoda > Insecta > Hemiptera > Cicadellidae > Neoaliturus > Neoaliturus tenellus. The sequence goes on from CM061535.1 coordinate 30,787,827, forward strand.
AAAATTACATGGGAATTCACCTGGACAGGCATAAAAAGTGAAATAAGAGCACGAACGATCATTTGAGCGAGTGCTTAAGTGAGCAGAAAATAGAAAGTGTCCTCGAGACCGACGGATTCCGATGTCGTCGTCGAGCTGTTATATAGTAATTAATGGCCGTATACAGCACATTCCCCACAGCCCATCTAAATAGGCGCATGTACGGCCATGTAGTTTAAATTAGTTTCTGACTCCCATGAATGCGAAGCTGTAATTGAAAATTATAATTGAATCCGACTGCGGTACCCCGCATTCGACTCTTGTTCACTGATATTTACGCTGAGGTGATGGTCAGGAGTTACATCTCGGAGACGCCATGATAACGACGCTCTGTTCGGTGAAAGTGAAAGGGAAATACAATTTGAAGGTGTAAAAATTATCATAGGAAAGCTTTACAGTTTTGTGCTTGGATAGTTTTATGGTTAACTTCAAGATGCCGGAAAGTAAAATAATTTGTATGTTTAATACAGGTGTAAATACTTTTGTAGATTTCAATATTAGTATTTTATTTGTAGTATTTGTATTTTTTATTGTAGTATATTTTTTTAGTTATAAAAATATCACGTAGTTCAGGTTTTTTAATAATAAACTGTAACTTAAAATAATCTAACGTTGGTCACATCACTATTATCCTAGATTAACGGTAAGTCAACTAGTCTTTGGTCTCAGCTACCAGAGAGTAAGCCGAGGCATTGGAATTGTGGTTAGTTGACTAAGGGATTGGGTCTATCGGGTTGACCCCTTCGTGCGGTGCACATTTTTTTATTCTTTGAATTTTTTCGATACAACAATAAATTATGAATTGTGATTTTGGTATGCATTAAACAAATAGCCAACGTTTTCCCCGTAAAACCTTATAGAAAGTAAAGTCTATATATTAAAAGTTAGTAATTATCCAGCTACATTATTGAATGAAAACTGTCTGTACCGATAACGGTCATACGAAGGGGGAAAATTGAAAAAAATCAAACGCATGTTTAAATTGTTACAGTATTCGCCATTCTCTTTGACGGCGTTACCGAAGACTTTCTCACATGGCGATCCGCTCACTCCGCGACGGAAAGGGACTCGGCGTTGAGCAAGAGACAATTTCTTTGAATCGCATCGACGGGCATATAATTCCAGCATAGTCCAAGGTAGACATGTCAGTGAGCCGGCATGCCGACCAGTAACAATTAAACACTCCTCGTAAGGGGATCGCCTTCGCTCATTAGGACTGTAGGGCTGTTTGCGAGTTATCAACGAAATTAATCACCTTCGGTAGATCCCCAACGACTTCAATGAGAAACCGCTTCTAGACGATTGGCCCGTTTAGGAATCTCACCATAGAGTTCTTATATAAGATGACTCAACTAGCTCCTACACTTTGAGTTGAGGTTCGGGTGTTATGTTGAAGCTTTCAGGAAAATTTAGGTATATCAAGCGATTTTGCCCTGTAGGACAGTACGTCTGGACCATAAGATCTAAATTAAAGGTTGTGTCTGATCAATCATGTTGTCTTGTACCTTATTCTCAGTTACATTTTTAGTAAAATTCTTTTTGAGCTGTATTGGGAATATATAAATTCTTAGTTTTCTTGCCGAATAAGAAATACAATATTGTGGAGTTTACATTTTAATAAACTTTTATCTTTTACTACTACGTTTACATTACTATAGAATCGTCTGTAGTTGAACTGACCAAACCAAGACAAAAGTCTTGAACTACGTACAATCAATTAATGTTAAAAGCTAAATTTCAACTGATTTTCGTTCAACTGGTTTGGTGTGTAGATATAGCCTACCATTTATTTAAAATGATTGTCACAAATTGTAACTGAACGTATAAACGTTTATTGTGCTGTGGTTTAAACTGCTGCAGTAACAAAAGTGACTTGATCTTTTTCAGTAAAGTTCACCCGATGTGTTCACAAGGAGAAGCATCAGAGTAATGAAAACTTTGAGTACAATTCACATCCAGATATTGAACCACTACAACCCTGAACATAAACATACGTCTAATGAAGAGCACTCTGCAATATTGAACGGAGCGGTTTCGAGGATTTTGGTTAGTCACTGCAATTCAAAGGTGTGCAAATCATATGGACACCAATCACTATTGTACAAGAGAGAGAAAACGTCAAGATCTAGATTTCTCGAGTGACTGTTCGGTTGGAACAATGGAATATTACCTGTGCTAAGTGGTCGGACCAGAGAAATCCGCACATCAGGGGCCGGCTGCATTGGGAGATTAGTGGCTGTATTGACTATTCGCCGACTAATAGCCCGTTTAGCCGCTAGCCTAACTAGGCTAATGCTGGCTGTAGTGACAGGCATTGTCGACTGACAACCGTCTGTGTTGACGGGGCGCGCCTAATTGTTATCAGCGCAGACGATTGTGTGGGGAAGTGTGTCTAGGTTTGGCTAATTACCTTGTCAGGTTCTGACACCGTTATTATTGTTTGTACGACTCAATCTTCAACTATTACATGTCTTTAAATGACCTAACACAACGTATACATAACTGAAAAGAGAAAAAAAGTTATCTCGGATCTCATTGTTTATCAGATATCGGAACAAATTATCAGCAACTCAAATGTTTAATCTTTATTGAAATGTTCACATTTTAAATTTAAACTATTACTGTGGTGATTTTGATATATTTCAGAAATGAACTGAATAAACGAACTCATGCCATGAATATCATTTAAATGTGGGATTATATAGAAGAAAAAATGGTTGATTAAAAAATTACGAGGAATAATTAGCTCGACTTCGGTGCTTTAACGCAATTTAACGGTTTTCATGAATGAAATAGAGCTTTAAATTACAATTAAATGTTCGCTAAATGCCACAGATAAAATTTAAGAAGGAAAGTGTAAAAATAAGCTTAGACTGGAAAACCTAACTAAAAATGGTAAAGAAGTTTAGCAGTTAAGTGTTTCAAGAGAGGATTGGAATAATAAATCAGTCGATGGTTACACAAGTTTTAGATTTATAACATATTGTAAAGTGACGACAAGCTAATTTATAAATAAAAAAAATCTGTAACAAATAATGTAAAAAGCTGCTGTTGCCTAAAAAAAGTCATAAAATGTTTTACGTGAGATATTGTTCTAAAACTATATAAAGCAATACCAATATTGTATTGAAAACAAAATAGGGGAATCCTACTGTTGCATGTCAATAATTAAAAATTTTCGATTTAGTGTTCAAGTATTTCGGATTCTAATCAAACTTTTCCTGACTACTAACAAGATATTGAAATCAGAAAAATGTAGGAGCTTATTATTCTGTATTCAATTATACAATAAGCTCCAGTGTGTAAAAATAAAAAAAATTAGTATGACTTATGAACAAGTGAACTAAAGTCGTAGTGTAATATATGAAGAAGAATGTAAATACTATGATGAAATGCTTTGTGGCAAAACTCAGAGTGTGGATAATTTTTAAGTCCATTGAAGTTGTCAATGAAAGTCTTCAATGGATGTTCCTATTCCTATTGAAGTATGTAACTTATTTAATGATAAATTTGTTATAATAATAATAATGCATGCAAATGCAACTCACTTGGATATCAACAGAGGAGAAGTGAGTTTGGAATAGATTTGTCTTTGGTCATGTAAGTCTCAACCTCCAGAAATATTTCTCAACAAAAAGTTAACATACTCATTTAATATGTACTATTTTTTAAAGGCTATAATAAAACAATAATAGAAGGTCACCAATGTAAATTAAATCATTTACATTGGTGACAACCATCGAATTATATACATTGTTAATCCTTCGAACTTGAGTGTTCTAAAGTATTTACTTAACTATTGCAGATAAACACAATTAATTTATATGTCTTTTGTCATGATTTAGTCTCTTTTATAGGGAATAAAATTCAAAGTTTGTTATGTTTTTATATAATTTTTATCACTTAAAAATCAGTTGTCATTTGTTTTAGTAAAGATTTGGAAATGATGACTTTTCACTTTAAAGAAGGTGAATGGTAAAATGTCTGAGTTGTTTTGTGAATGAAATAAGTTAATTCAAGTCAAAGTCTTCAAGTGGCATTTTTGTTATAACATAATAATTAAAATTTAAAATTACATGTTTAAAATGTATCATTTAATGATAGTATCAGTATTCATTGATTCATAGTAAAATGTATTTAGGAAAGTTGACATTTAAGTTAAGTATTTGATTAAGTAAAGCCACTAAACTATATTACTCGATCACTAGCTTGGTTAAGTCAAAAGTGACCAAAATAATATGATATTTGTATGTTATATTTCCAAAATTTGTAAAAACTTTAAAACGTGTTTAAAGCTGAATAATATTAAGTTTACTCTGGCAAATTATTAGTCTATAAGAAATAATATTGAACATAGTATTAATTTTTTGTGAAATGTTTTCCAAAATATGTTATTTTTAATTTATGCATTGCAACAAAGCGATTTATTGACTTAGCATGAAATAAAAATGAATAATAACAATTTTATGGTTTATATTTAATACCAAAAGACACTTTGACCAATATACACCATCCAGGGTTGACACGTTATGGTTACATTATCACTGGAGGCTGGACGAACGACAAGACACTAGGCCAGCTGAGACTGCCGCATCCAACACAAACCACGTGTGATACACTTCACCAATGTTGATATCCAATCCAGTAGGCTGCACACACACTACACTACTCTATGCACACTGCGATCCTACCTCAGGACAGCTTCAGCCGAGGTCTAAACTCTACCTCCCCGCTCCGCGCCGCTTTTATAGCACCAGAGAAAGTGCAAGGTGAGATGGAATTACGCAATGGGACACCTAACTTTTTGTAACTCGCACGATATCTCAAGGTCATGAACAGAGGATTTTGGCTAGGAAGGCGGCGTGGTTCCAGGAAGTCAGCTGGGTCGGATTGCGATGGGAGTGTTGAAGAATAATAGTGAAACGAAGCCGACTAAAATGTAGAGGAGGTGTTCAATGTAAACAAAGTTCGCTCCATAACAACAGATGACTCACCTTGGTAAAGTTATATTAAAATTATTTTATACAATAGTGATTTTTTCTTCAAATATTGTTTTAAAAATGTTGTATTTGCCTATTTATTTATTCTTTGTATTGTTTTAGGTATACCATTCTCTTGAAAATGATTGGATAGCATGAAATATTATTTTATTCCTCTTTTCTTTTTTTAGGTAAGAGGAGAAATAATTTTTAAGCACACAGTTGAAAAACCTGTATTGTGTAAACTCCTAAAACTAAATAGAGTAGCTTACCCGGTAAAAATCTCCTCTTTCGATTTTGGACCCAAGCATGGAATTTCTGATTGGATTTCATCAATGGCAGGTCTATTTTAGCTTTCGCCCTTTAGGGTTCACCCCGGATTCAGCCATTTTTATTCTTTAATAGATTAGTCTTTTTGTTTAGATTAAGCTATTTTAATTTTATAATTTTATTAATAAAACAACTTTTTAAGTGGGTGGGTAGTTGAGTGGTTATAGTGCTCGCCTTTGAATCTAAAGGCTGCCTGTTCGATCCTGAGAAAAGTTGGAAGCTTTTTAAGGTTCGATTCCGGACCCAGTTTCCATTTATCATTTGGCAATTAATTAATGATACTTTATAATAACTGGTCGATGTTAGATAGTAAAAAGACTGGGGTTTGGACTGTTCCCAGTAAAAACGTAAAAAATGGCATTGACTTAGAATCATCCAAAAGAAAATAATTTATTATTATTATTATTATTATTATTATTATTATTAAGACGTGAGAAAACTTCTTGAATGGGTCTATAAAAGTAGTGGGGAATGGGGGCTTTTGGGCCAGTTCAAGGTCACCCGAGCGATGACGTCATCGATGACGTCATCGAGGTCAATGACCCCATCGATGACGTCATCGATTGCATCATCGATGACGTCATCACCAATGACGTCACTTCCTTGACGTCACACCCATGACGTCACAGAAATGACGTGCTGATGACGTCATTACCCCTTACGTCACCAAGATGACGTCATCGATGTCACAAAGGTCAAGGTCACGCTGAAACCTAAATTTTTTTGGCACTTTTGCTGTTTCTCGCACTACGCTCCGAGTTTCAGTCACAGTTACCATGACCTTGACAACTTGGAGCGAATTTGCGATGAGAAACAGCAAAAGTGCTGAGGAAACTTGAAGTTTGCAACGTGACTCTGCCTAAACCATCATGTGACACCGCTCGGGTGACCTTGAACTGGCCCAGAAGCCCCCATTCGACCATTACTGCAACCGCGATGTGCACCCTACGACAGACACCGAGCGACTGACTGTCCGGCCTTGTGCACTCTAGGTATATTGGCTCAAGAGACTAAGACTCTAAACTGTCAGGAATGGGATTAACTAACTGAATTTTGCAAGGAAAAGTCATTTCATCCAATATTTTAAACAAATCCTCATCAGTAAAACTGACACTAGTCTGTTTTGTATAAAACTTAGGGTGTCCGCGCAACAGTTTGCGCCACTTAGCTTAAGTCGAAACTCTCTTAACTTTGAGTGGTGGACAGTGAGCAACTAATAAAGCCTTAACACGGCTAAGTTTCTTACCTAAAGTGTCCCGCGACATGGCTTCTCCTCACAAAAGTCCGCACAATACTGAGAGACTGCTTGTAGCGCATGAGTCAAGGGAAAAGAGGTGGGGGAAACAGCAGGAGTGGGGGAAGGTCACAGTGGTGGGGGAAGGTGAGGTGGTACGCTGGAGTATCGCATCACTTCACCATGAGCTGTCCTACAGTGAACACACTGTTCTCTTGGCCCGAGTTGGCACTAGAAGAAACATTTCTGTACAGCTTAGGCTGTGATAGCCGAGGAAGCAAAGTCAAAGTGGAAATCGTGTTAAACTCCAAGACGAAGAGTCTCCTAAATAAACTAATTGTATCCCTGCAATCCCCTATAACTTTAGAGAAATACCACTTTATTAAGCGACACCTTATACTTTGGCAAAACGAAGTGGAAATGGAAAAGATTACAGTAAAATTAATTTAACTTATAACTCGGACTGGACACTCATGGTGATACTACGTGGCGTGCAAACGCCACCCTAAACATTACAAGTTAGGTTATTGAGCACCTCTGGTACGATAACCGATGTGCTAGAGTTAAAGTGTGATGACCTTGAGTCAAAAACACTGAAATACTACAAGTCGATATCGTCCCAGAGTCAAAGTGTAGTGACCTACATTCAGAACTTGTAAAATTACTTACATATAGAGAGCTAGAGAACAGCGAGACGCACCGCATGGAAGCCGGAGACATACTGGCGAAGCGGTGTTGTGCAGCCTAGGGACCCAGTTGTGGTGGGGGTATAGCCAACACTTAGAGTACAAGTGTTGTGGGTGACCTTGACCCACTTAACTTACCTGACCCCCCCCCCCCCCGACAAAAAGTGCGAGCCCCCCCCCCCCGACAAAAAGTGCGAGCCCCCCCCCCCCCCGACATAAAGTGCGAGCCCCCCCCCCCCGACAAAAAGTGCGAGCCCCCCCCCCCACCCCCCCCCACCCCCACCCCCACCCCCTCCCCCACCCCTGATATCCTGGGCGTGGCAGCCCCGGTGGGGATATAAGGGGGCCCAGCCAGAGCCGGCTCGCAGTCCGCTCCCGCGCGTTGAACGTGAACGATCGGGACGGACCGCCATAGGCATCACTAAACATTGAATGGCGCCTTCAGTGTTTAGCGAAGTCTACTCTAACTTTAAGACTTGTATTAGTTGTAAGATATTGCGCTTGCGTTTGGGTATTGCGAATTGTTCTATATTAGAGTGTTTTACTTGTACCCTATGTCTCCTGTGTGTGTGTGTCTTTTATCCTTTGTGTCTTGTTTGTCATATGTGTTTAATGTGTATGTGCTTGTTCCAGCATTGACTACGTTGAGCTCAATTGTGTGTTGTAAGTGTGTTATATTTTTCTAAAGTGTATACGCTTGTTGTAGCATTTCCCCCTTGAGCTTTTGCAATGCTCAAAGTAAATCGTAAAGACAGGGAACGGGAGTAGGCCCCCCGTGTAAAGTTACTTTTGTATAATTGTTAGGCTCCTCTCATGCATGCTTCAATGCGGCTGAGAACTCTCATGCATGCTTCAATGCGGCTGAGAAATAGGAGTTGGTCCGTTTGTACGCCTATATGGGGGTAATGAGCCGATGGCCTCTGCACTCGGACCGAGGACGTAAGCCACTAGGGTGTCCTCAGTTAGTTTCCCTTCCGGAAACTCAAAATTATGTAAATGAAACTTTGTTAGCTATTTGTGTTTTTTTGTCCCCAAGGCCCCCGAACATTCGTGGTTCGCCATGGATGTACGGGGGCCGAAATTTTTTAATGTTCGTATGGCCTTGACCTAGTAAGAACTTATATAAATTTACTGCATTGCTGAACTTAAATATTAAATATTAAAGATAGGGAACGGGAGTAGGCCCCCGTGTAAAACCACTTTTTATAATTAATTGTTAGGCTCCACTCATGCATGCTTCAATGCGGCTGAGAAATTGGAGTTGGTCCGTTTGTACGCTTATACGGGGGTAATGAGCCGATGGCCTCTGCACTCGGACCGGGGACATAAGCCACTAGGGCTGTCCTCAACCTCTTTCAAAATTATGTAAATGACCTTTTGTTAGCTATTGGAAAAGTTATTTGTTAGCAATGCAGTAAATGCTTAAGTCTTGCGTGGTGAAAGTTAGACGACATTGGATGTTGCCTGTTGTCATAGTTGGGTCTCTTCGGAGGCTACAGCGATGACAACCCAAGTGCCCCAGGTGGGGCTTAATTTTTTTAAAGTTTTTTCGTGACCTTGACCTAAATACAGTAATAACCCCCCCCCACCCCCTCCCCCACCCCCTCCCCCCACCCCCCCCCCTTCCCCCGGAACTTTTTTTTGAGAAAAAATTCTGACCTTGACCAAAAAGTTTTTTGCTCCGGACGAGAAGTGCCCAAACAAAAAATTTGTACAAAGTAGTGGATTTAGACCAAAGATTATTGGTTTATCAAACCTGTTGAAGAATAAATTGAAAATGGGTGTTTAAAAGCCAAATCTGCTACATGATTGATAAACTGGATGTATATGACGTCACCTTCCCCCACCCTTCAACCTCGGGTATAAAGGGACCCGGTTGAGCGCGCTGCTCATTATTGCGTGGACATTCACCGAGTGCACACTCAAAGCCAAACTGTAAAAAAAATGGCTCTTTGCGATATTTGTGGTGAGTTTTTCCAAGATGAAGATATCTTTGTTTTACACCGAGAATTGCATCATGAAGAGAACAGAAAAGAAGAGATTGTTGTAAGTGAAGAAGACTTGGATGCGTTTGATCGGTTATTGGAAAACTGCCAGAAGCAGATGGACGACTGTGATAGCTATCTACAGTTACACCGAGAATTGCATCGTGAAGAGGACAGAAAAGAAGAGATTGTAGTAAGTGAAGAAGACTTGGATGCGATTGATCGGTTTTTGGAAAAACCCCATAAGCAGAAGGACTGGGCTAGCTATTTACAGTTAATGCAAAGAAGAAGACCAAGTGTTATTCAATTTGCCGGAGCTGGACCATCTACAGCTGGATTTATTCAAGAAGAGAAAATGGAAGAAGAAGATACGGAAGAAGTGGAAGATGTAAGACAACTGCGTACCCAAGAAGAGGATATGGAAGATATAAGACAACTGCGCACTACAGCCTTGCCAGGACCAGTTGTAATTCATTTCAAAATTAATAATGTGCAATTAGAATTGGAAAATTTTATAACTCAAGCTAAAAAACTAGTTGTAAAAACATTGACGGAAGAATTGGCAAGATTGAACTTTATTAAATTTGGATTGGTGTTGGAGGCTATGTTTACTAATACCGATGGTGAAAATTCACCGAGAGCATTCATTGCTAAAAACCGAACCCTTACAACCACATCTGATATCAACGAAATTTTAGAAGAATGTTTGGTTGAACTGCTAGTGAAACTTCAAGAACATGAAGGAAGAGGATCCGGCTGGACGCTATCATCAATTGAAGGTATGGATGTGAGGGTTCACAAGCATGGATATGGTATGAGAGGAAGCAGCTTTATCCCTCTACCAAAGGTGATCCGAGATACAAGATCATGTATCAATGTGAAAAATGAGGATAATGAATGTTTCCGGTATGCAATGTTAGCAAAATATGTGGAAGACCATTCCTGTAGACCTAGCATAGCATACGAAGCTGTTCAACACCGCTATAACTTCCAAGGTATGTCGTATCCTGTTAGTCTTAATGATGTTGCTAAATTTGAAAGAAAAAACCCAGGAGTTTCAGTTAATGTGTTTGGTTTAGACGAATCAAATAACGTATACCCGTTACGAGTTACAAAGACTGAACGTCAAAATCATACAGATTTGCTGCTATTGACCAAAGGTGAAATATCACATTATGTTTACATCAAGAACTTTGAAACTTTGGTTGGACGACAAGTGACTAAAAAGAAAATTAGAGTAACAGTGTGTAAGAGATGCTTTTGTTTCACAAATAAAGACTTGAGACGTGGAGGATCGGAGTGGTTGTCGGAACACCAGCGGCTTTGTAATGACAACTATGAAGTGAAGATTAGTCTGCCACCACCATCTAGAGCATTTGTCCAGTTCAATAAAACAGTTCACCAATACCGGATTCCACTAGTTATCTACGCTGACTTTGAATCCACGTTAGTGCCGCAGGAACTTTCGGATGGTGAAGTAACTAGAAGAACCAAATATCAATTGCATCAACCTAACAGTTTTTGCTTATTGGTGAAATCTACTTTACCTGAAGAACAATTGCAAGACTACGGCTTAACATCCACTCCGATACTCTACCGTGGGGAAGGAGCTGCTGAGTATTTTGTAGACCAGTTGTATAACATTGCTGAAAAGGCGGAACGCTTATACGGTAATGTTTTACCCATGAACTCTTTGAACCAAAATCAACAAGAAGAATACATTTCGGCAACAAGACGTTATCTATGCAAGAAGAGCTTCAGTGAAGAAAATCAAAAAGTAAGAGATCATGATCACCTCACAGGGTTATACAGAGGACCTGCTTGTAATTCATGCAATATAAATTACAAACTGCCTCAATTTATTCCTGTCGTGTTACACAATCTTAGCGGCTATGACTCCCACTTCATTATCCCAGAGTTAGGACGAGATGATGGAAAAATCGAAGTATTAGCTGAAACATTGGAGAAGTACATCAGTTTTTCAAAAACAGTTGGTAAAATTAAACTTCGCTTCGTAGACTCTTATAGATTTATGTCATCTAGTTTGAGCAAATTGTCTGAGAACCTAAGAAGAGAAGATCTAAAAGAAACCAGCAAAATTGTACCTGAAGATAAATTGGACTTAGTATTACGAAAAGGAGTTTTCCCCTATGATTATATAACTTCCACAGAAAAGTTTGAAGAAACCAGTCTACCACCGATTGAAGCCTTCAATAGCAAATTAAATGAAAGTGAAATCTCCGTTGAAGACTACAATCATGCGTGTAATGTTTGGAACCAACTAAACATTCAAACTTTAGGGGAATATTCTGATTTTTATATAAAATTGGATGTAACTCTGCTGTGCGATGTGATGGAAGAATTTCGGAACACCTGTTTCTCAGCATACGGATTGGATCCTTTACACTCGTATACATCCCCTGGATTAGCATGGCAAGCTATGCTCAAGTCAACTAACTGCCGATTGGAGCTTCTCACAGACATCGATATGGTCCTCATGATCGAATCAGGTGTACGAGGTGGTTTGACTCAAGCTGTGACAAGACATGTTAAGGCCAACAACAAGTATATCCCCAACTTCGACGAGCAACAACCATCACTCTACCTTGGATATTTTGATGCGAACAACCTCTATGGTTGGGCGATGTCAAATCCACTTCCCTACGCAGACTTCAAGTGGATTGACCCGACCACCATTGGTGACATATCACGGATTCCAAAAGATGGCCAAACAGGCTATATTTTGGACTGTGATTTTGAATATCCAGAACACCTTCACGACCATCATTACGACCTGCCTCTCCTAGCCAAGACTGAAGTTTCACCGACAGGAAGATGGCCCAAGCTGATGATGACCTTGGAGAATAAGAGTCGATATGTGGCACACTACTGGGTAGTTCAACAAGCACTTGAATTGGGCCTACGTATAGTGAAAATTCACAGAGCAATTGAATTCACCCAGTCTTGTTGGTTGAAACCATATATCGATTCCAACACTACAAGAAGAGCTGCAGCGACAACAGCATTTGAAAAGGACTTCTACAAATTAATGAACAACGCCATCTTTGGGAAGACCTTGGAGAACAAGAGAAAACACAAAATTGTAAAATTAGTAAGTGATCCTAGGAAATTGGAAAAATTAGTGCAAAAACCAAATTTCGGAACATCAATGATTATAAACGAAAATCTAGTTGCTGTCAGTATGAATAAAACAACAATAGTGATGGATCGTCCGTTATACATTGGAATGTCGATTTTGGATATAAGTAAAACTCTGATGTATGATTTCCATTACAACAAAATGGTTAAACACTATGGAAGAGACAACATTGGAGTTGCATACATGGATACCGACGCGTTTATCTACTGGATAAAGACTTTGGACATGTATGAAGATCTAAGGAGTTTCCCATACAAAGACGACTTTGACTTCTCTGACTATCCGAAGAACCATCCGAATTACAATGAAAAGAATAAAAAAGTAATTGGAAAATTTAAAGATGAAGCAAATGGAATGCCTTTGGAGGAAATAGTTGCGCTGATGTCCAAATTATATTCCTTCAAGATGTATAAGGAAAATGACATACCGACAGTGAAGAAAGCTAAAGGAGTCAAAACATCGTACTTGAAGAAACATGTGACATTTGACCATTACAAGACCTGCTTGTTTGAAGATTCTACAATGTCTGCAACGTTTAACACTATCAGAAGCTTTAAACATGAGGTCTACAGTGTCACTGAAGTTAAAAGAGCACTATCAGCTCGGGATGATAAAAGACATATTATGCCCGACAAAATTCACACTCTTCCTTTTGGTCACTACTCTCTAAACCCTATCGACTAGTAACCTATTCTTCGTCCTTCTGCAACTTCGACCTTATTCCTTTCTCCTTCCGTAAGAAAATGGGGAACACGGCAAGTCCAATGCCGTGTTCCCCATTTTTTTACACAAGTTTGAATGACCTTGACCTATATATAAATAATGTGAATATTAAAGACAGCATTCATTGTGACTATACATGTGATACAAGAAACATTCAAACCTGCAATATGAAGGACTTGAAGCAAGAAATTGTCAACGAACTTCATAAACCTGCAAGAAGAAAGTTTCCACGAAGAAATACAGTGATAAAAGGAATAAATGATTTATATCAAGCGGATTTAATCGAAATGATTCCTTATAGTAAACAAAATAGAGGATTTAAATACATATTGACTATTATTAATTGTTTTTCAAAAATGGCAGATGCTTTACCGCTAAAAGATAAAAGTGGCAAAAGTGTTACAAAAGCAATGGAAACAGCTATACAAAGAGACAAACATACTATAAAACATTTACAAACTGATGATGGAAAAGAATACTTTAATAAGGAATTTGCAAATTTAATGAAAAAACACAACATTAACCATTACTCAACCAATTCAGAGGTAAAAGCATCAATAATTGAAAGATTTAACAGAACTTTAAAAGGTGCGATGTATAAGATGTTTTCCAACAGAGGATCACACGTATGGATTGATGTGTTACCAAAACTTATAAGCGATTACAATAACAAGTTTCATAGAACTATCGGTATGAAACCAAGCCAGGTGACTAATAAAAATGAAAAACTTGTATTAAAACGTATAAAAATGAATACTAAACCAAAAGTTGAAAAACTAAAGCCTAAAAGGTTTAATGTTGGCGATAAAGTGCGAATAAGCAAATACAAAGGTGTATTCAGTAAAAGATATCTTCCGAACTGGACAAATGAGGTATTTACCGTATTTAAGGTGCAACCTACAGTACCAGAAACTTACATTTTAAAAGATAATAAAGGACAATTGCTTGAAGGAGGGTTTTATGGACATGAAATGTTAAAATCAACAGTAGGTGATTTATATTTAGTTGAAAAGGTGTTGCAACGAAAAAAGGATAAGGTTAAAGTACGATGGTTAGGATTTAATAAAACGGAAGATTCTTGGATACCTAAAAAGGATCTAATATAATGATAGAGCATCATTTTGGGTTGAACCATTACAAAGGATGGAGATAATACCGCAAAAAGACAATTTTACTATTAATAATATAGATGAACTCACAGTGGATGGTTCTCAATTCAATACTGGGAAACACGGTGTTTTGTTACCAAACACGGTGCGTTGTCTGGTTACCGGTCCTTCCAATTGTGGAAAAACAAATGTAGTATTCAATTTGATTACAAACCCTAAAGGATTACGTTTCAATAATTTATATGTATTTTCAAAGTCACTACAACAACCAAAATATCAGTTATTGGAACAAATACTCAATAATGTGCCTGAAGTTAAATATTTTAAATTCAACGCGAGCGAGAGTGTCATGCAACCGCAAGAGGCTAAACCATTCTCAGTATTCATATTTGACGACGTATCTTGTGAAAATCAAAATACAATAAGAAATTACTTCACCATGGGTCGACATAACAACATAGATAGCATTTATATTGGTCAAACTTACAGCAAAATACCGAAACAGCTCATTAGAGACAATGCAAACATGTTAATTGTATTTAAACAGGATGAAACCAACCTAAAACACATATATTATGACCATGTAAGTGCGGATATGCCATTTGAACGATTTAAAGAGTTGTGTGGAAAGGCTTGGGCTGAAAAATATGGGTTTTTAACAATTATGAAGGAACAACCGCTAAACAATGGTCGATACAGGATAGGATTTGATAAATTTATACTAATACACTGATCATGATGTAAAACATTCATTGTTGTACAACACGTCTTGCTACAAACATGGTTAACCAAGAAAAGTTAATAAAGGAAATAAAATCACTTAGTGATTCTATTCGAGATAAAAACAGAGCATTAAAATTAGGTATTAGCGAAAGGGAGAAATTTCTTGAATCTACTTTTAAACCTATTACTGAACCCTTGAAACAATTAAACAAAAAATTTGCTAAACCCGTTTTGGAAGGAGATGCAATTGCACCTATTACAAAGTTTGAAAGAGAAAATGTAAAATCAGAAGATTTTAGTGATGAAGACCTGGAATCCTCTACATATAGTGGTTTTACCGGCGGAGAACCTGAAAGAGAGCTAGAATCACCAGACTATAGTGGTATAAGAGAATTATATGAAGTAAAAGCTAAAAGAGGACATGAAGATGTATCAACTGCTAGTGAAGAGGAAAAAGAAGAAGAAGCAAGGGAAGGTCCGTCAAACATAAGCTTGTTGGGTGAAAACATTCATAACAAAGGACCTTTAGGAAGGAAATACATGATAAAAATGTTAGCTGGAATAAATCCTAATAAAAACTACCATAGTTATGGAGTAAGATTAACAGAAGAAGGTTTAATGGTTGGTAATAGCCCGGTAAACGTTGACGAACATGATAATATTGTCATTGGTGATCAAAGGTATAAGGGCACAAAAGGATTATTTGAATTATTATTTGAAAATAAGCCTTCAGTATCGTTAGTGAAAGAAAAAGACATGGAAGCATATAAAAATATTTTGGAACAGACAAATGCATATAGGAGAAAGTATTTACCTGACCAGCCTCCTTTTAGATCTAAGTCTTTAAAATATAAAGAATTTGTATCCAAGTTAATACCAACTAGAAGAAAAACAATGCCGTTAACACAAAGAAAACCTGTAAAACGAAGATTTATGACATCCACTTTGGATGTAAGTGCTCAGGAACGAAGAAAAAGAAGTAAGTCAATTACGGGTACAGGTTTAATGAAGAAACTATATAACACAAATGTGATTTATTACAATAATATCAATAAATTGGTGGATAGAATGAAACTAATACATGAAGCTAAAGAAGCGGGTCATACTGGATTGGAAAACGAATGGGTGGCTTTAGTGGATGAACTCCGAAACCGTGGGGTAATCTCATAAAAATGCGTTACTCCCTAGAATACTATTCAGTTGCACCATGAGTGTCGACAAGTTCGGACGTTACTCCTCGGATGGGTTATATTATGCCAATAGTTTAAAAAGAAGTGCTGGTTTACCACAAACACCTGATGGAGATTATGATATAACTAATAAAAGGTTAAAAAACATAAAAGATCCCACAGATGAAAACGATGCAATAAATTTAAAAGTATTAAAAGAAAAGATATCACCAACATTAAGACTACAGAAAAACACATATGACGCAGGTAATCATAGAATTGTCAATGTTGGTAAGCCAAATCAAAACGCTGATGCAATAAACAAAGGTTATTTATCATCAGAATTAAAAAATACGTTAAAATTCAATGGAAAAACGTATACTGCTGAAAATAAACGTATATCCAACGTAGATGACCCTAAAGATGCAAAAGACAGCGTAAATAGACGCTATTTACATTCATTAATACCTGAAAAGACAAAAGATGGTTTTTCTTTTTATAAATTTGTTATTAACGATATAGGTTATCCGAAAAATGAAAATGATGCTGTAAATTTAAAATATATAAAAGATCATTGTATTACACGTGATGTAGGAGTTATTGATTGTCTAGGTAATTGTTTAGCGAATGTTAAAGATGGTTCGGCACCATCAGATGGTGCAACAGTGGGTCAAATGAAGGAAACTTTAAAGCAAGAAACATCTGGATTTGTAAAACAGGATCAAGTAGTATCACGGTCGGGTGATGTGTTTGTACAAGGAAATGAAAAGTTTATTTTACTTGAACAAAAAAATAATGTTTGGGATTGCAAAGACATGAAATTATCAAATGCGCAATTAGCTACAGATGCTCATGATGTTCCGATTTTATCACAAGTTTTACATACTAATCCAAACAATTATCATAGAAGTTGGTTGGGTACAAATAGAAGAATAATTGACATATTTCCAGGTATCGATGATTACGATTGTGTTGTAGTAAAACAATCTTTAATATTAGACAAACCAAAAGGTAGTACTTTCAATGCGAAAAATAAGAAAATAGGTAATTTGGCACAAGGAACAGATCCAAAGGATGCTGCAACTGTAGGACAAACATTACAATATGATAGTGCAAATCAAGAGTTTATTTATAATACCAAAAGATTTAAATTAATGGATGTAAATGATTATCAAAATATATTAATTGCAGATCCAAATTCATTTAGCGGATTTAGAAAATTGTCTGGTGAGGAATTTATTCATAAAAATCATGTATTTAGAAATGAAGCAGACAGATCATTAATTAGTGCAGATTTAAAATATTTTAAATGTCCCGGGAATGATGCAAATGTAACTGATGAAGACTAAGAATTTGTATAAAAACTGATATGGGTTAGAAATCGGGACTAATATTATAAAAATGGGTTACACTCTAGAATGTTATTCAGTTGCACCATGAGTGTTGACAAGTTCGGACGGTATTCATCAGATGGATTATATTACTTTAATACTTTAAAAAGAGGTGTTGGATTACCACAAACACCTGATGGAGATTATGATATTAGTAATAAACGGTTAAAAAACATTTTTTTTTTTTTTTTTTTTTTTTTTTTTTTTTTGAGGGAGAGGCGGAAAAATGCATTACGCACACAGGTGGCCAGCCTGTAGTGTGGGGCTCCCCTAAAAACGAGTTTACCCACTAAAAAACCTCCTCTACTCTTTAGGAATCTAACCTGGAATTGTTTGTCACATTACGTCAGGCTAGGCCTAAATTTGGCTTACGCCCGTGGGGCTCGCTCCTTATCCAGCCGCTCGATCAAGGGATCTGGGCCACTTCACGGTCCAGATCGGTTTTCTTTTCCAGGAGGATGCCCCGGACGAACTGTGACAAACAATCCCAGTTGCCCTCATCCTCCAAAATCTTTTGGCAGACCGAGTCCACCGAAAATGCACCAAAGATTTGTGTGGCCTCCAGGCGGGGCCCTTCCCAACGGGGACAGCGGAAGAATGTGTGTTCCGCATCGTCGGGAACACCCGGGCAATAAATGCAGTCCGGTGAACCGGTCTTTCCCATACGGTTCAGGTACGACCGAAAATAGCCGTGACCTGTCAAAAATTGGGTCAGGTAGTAGTCCACCTCCCCATGCCGCCGTTCCACCCATGGTTGGACCTGCTTGATAAGTCGCGCAGTCCATCGTCCTCGGGTGTCGTGCTCCCAGCTGTGTTGCCACTGCTGGTAGGTTCGGGAGCGCTCTTCTGTTCTTGCCGTGTCCTTGCCGATCTCGCCTTGTCTCTGATAAATCGCTTTCCTCTCCCCTGCCAAGAGCTTGACAGGGATGACTCCGGCGACCACCAGGACGGCAGGCTCGGACACTGTCCGGTAGGCGGAACACACCCGGAGCGCAGCTTGACGCTGAACCCGGGCGAGTCGCAACCTGTAGCACTCCTTATCTAGAGCGCCTGCCCACACCTCTGCCCCGTAAAGAAGCACGGACTGGACCGCGGACATCAACAGACGTCTTCTGCTGGATCGGGGACCCCCGACATTGGCCATCAGCCTACTAAGGTAAGTCACTACCTTAGCGGCCTTGTCCGCCGTACGGAAGATCTGATCCCTCCAGCTTAACTTGGTGTCCACCATAACCCCGAGGTATTTGGCGGCACGAGTTGATGTGACCACCTCCCTTCCCACTCGAAACGGGACGACGGTGTCGATCCTCTTCTTCGTAAGAATCACGATCTCCGTCTTACTGAGAGCAAGTGAGAGACCGTGATCGGACATCCAGTTGTTGACCACCCGCATAACTCGGTTCAACTTCAGTTGGGCCAGCTCAACGTTGCGTGCAGCAATGAGAGCTGCGACGTCATCGGCGTACCCAACCAAAGTGGTTTCCTCAGGCATCTCGGACCTCAGGAGGCTGTCATAGGCAACGTTCCAGAGATCCGGGCCGAGTATTGAACCTTGTGCGGCACCAGAAGTGACTTCCATCGTCCGCGTTCCGTCCCTCGTGTCATAAATCAGGCTTCGAGAGCGTAGATAATCCTCGACGAGCCGCAACAGATATGCAGGAATACGAAAGGTGTTGCGAAGCGCATCCAACATATCGACCCACCTCGCCGAGTTGAAGGCATTCTTGACATCAAGCGTAACAAGAAGCACTACTCGGCGGGAGAAATGGTTGTGGCTCTCGGCTCTCTCCACAGCTCTCTGAACTTCGGTGACAGCGTCGATCGTTGACCGTCCCTTTCTGAAGCCGTACTGACGGGGGCATAAGTCCCCGGCAGCTTCCACGGCAGAAGTCAGGCGGGAACGGATCAGCTTCTCGAACAGCTTCCCAGCCGTGTCCAACATGCAGAGAGGCCTGTGGGACGACGGCAGCTCGGGATCACCTTTGCCCTTGCTGATCAGTACAAGCCTGGCTGTTTTCCAGGGAGCCGGAAACACCCCTTCTACCAAACAGGCATTGTACATTCTCAACAACAAGTCAGCGTTGATTAAAAATACTTTCTTTAAAGCCTCACTGGGAATCCCATCCGGGCCAGGAGCCTTGTTGCTCTTCAGGGAGAGAACGGAGGTTTCCAGCTCCTCGAAAGTGAAAAGTGGAACGTCCTCTACCCGTCCGAAGTCAACCGGCGGTCGCTGTGGATGTTCAGGAAACAACGCAGCGACGATCCTCCCCATGGTGGCGCCCTCCATGATGGAAGGTGGAGAGCGGGCGCCGAGTTTCTGTGTTACAAGTTTGTAACCCAGACCCCACGGGTCGGAATCAACGTCGTCACGAAGTCTCCTCCAGCTATTCGCCTTGCTCCTGTTGATCGCCTGGCGGAGAGATTTTCTCGCAGCTTTATAGGCCTCCGACTTACGAACTCTGTCTGCGGGAATTCTCGCTCTAGTGGCGGCTCGTCTAGTTCTTAAACATGTTCTTCTGAGTTCCGCAATCTCTTCAGTCCACCAGTAAACGGGTTGTTTGTCGCGTCGGGGTTTCCTTCGCGGCATAGACTGGTCGCAGGCCGAGACGATAAGTTCCATCGTGGATGTTACTAGTGCCTCGGCTCCAGCCTCACCAGGATTCCCCTGCGCTCCCCGAGAGATGACTTCGGTGAACTTGACCACGTCCAGTTTGTTGGTGTTCCACCGGCGTGGCCCTTCCCGAGATGCGGAAACTCGACGATTTGCCTGATCATGCAGGTCAAACACGATGTATTGGTGGTCGCTACCCGTGTAGTCCTCGACAACCCTCCAGCCAGAGATCCTCGGAAGGAGCGACTCAGACGCAAAGGTGACGTCAGGGATCGTGCCTCTCTGCCCGGGGCGCCGAAAAGTAGGTGTGTCGCCCTGGTTGAGGACGACAAGACCGGCCCTGGCGATGAAATCCAGGATGTATTTCCCCCGGGAGCTGGTAGAGGGCATTCCCCACTCGACGGCCCTGGCGTTGAAATCGCCACCAACGACGACATGCCCGGTGGTGCCGAGAACGCACTCCTCTAGGCTATCTATCTTGTCGCGAAAGTCCTGGACGGCCTCGTTGGGTGTGAGGTAGCAACTGAAGATAGTCACGTCCCTACACCGAACCCAGACGAATCCTCGGCCGCGCCCGTGACTCCGCACCAAGACATCCTGTGTATTACGCGCCCAAAATGCAGCAGTACCGAGGCTGTCGGAGATCCAAATGTTTGGGTCTCTGTCCCGATACTGTTCGCTGATAAGGAGCGCGTCAGCACCAAGTTCTCGGGCGAGCTGATCTAGAAGGTTATCAGCTCCCCAGGATCTATGAAGATTGGCCTGGAGGATGCGAATTACCGGCCGCTGCCTTTTGCCTGTTCAAGTGCGGCTCTGAAGGCACCGCACTGACCAGACCCGGGTAAGTGACCGAGGGCACTGGAGCCTGAATCCTTGCAGAGGAAGCAGGATGGGCTCGAGGAACATTCCTTGCGTTTGTGGCCCTGGCCTCCACACTGGAAGCAGTTGGCACTCCTGTCGGGCCCGTTACAGTTTCGGGAGGAGTGGCCGAAACCGAGACAGCGGAAGCATCTCGAAACTACCACCCTCCGTTTGAGCCTGCAACTGACCCAACCGACTCTGAGGTGCTGAAGGCTAAGCAGCTTATTGGCGTGCTTTTCGCCCATCTCAGCAACAGCCATCCTGAGTTGACTTCGGTTAGGCTTTGTCAGCCATACCCTCACTCCATCAGCCGGTATCTCCGGGAGTGCCACCTGGATCGCACGAGTCACCTCATCTTCGGTGGAGAGGGCATCAAGGTCCCGAATCTCGACCGAACATTTCGGTTCTAGGGCCTTGATGGAACCTTTGTCCCCAAGTGCAGTCTTGAGGGAAGCGGCAAAACCGATTTTGTCACTCGACTTCCCCAGTTCGAGGAGGACATCCCCGTTCTGGGTTCGCCGAATAGACTTGATAACGGTGTCGGTCTCTTCCGGTTTGGCCTGCGATCTAATCTGACCCAGAACATCAGCAAAAGATCGCCCCCCTAAGGGCTTGATCAAGATTGCCTCCGTCCTGGGCTTCTTAGGCCTGGGTTGTTTAGGCTTTCTGACAGACTTGCCAGAGGCCTCCCCCACCGGGTTTGAGACTTGCGTCCGCTCCACCCTCGACGCACTTTTCGAAGCTGCCTCCACTTGCTTCTGCCTCCTCCTTTCTTTCTTAGACAGGCGCGTCTTCCAGCCCCCCAAAGGTGTTGAGGCAGAGTTTGCTGCCAAGGCAGGATTAGCCGCCGGAGCAGGAACCTCTGCAGGAGTAGCCGCTGGAATCGCGACAGCGCCCGGGGCGGATTGAGTAGCCTGGACAGGAGATGTCTGCGATGCCGCAGTGACAAAAACCGGTCTCGGCACTGAGTCCACCTCAACAAGCTCAGGGCTTTCCGGCGAAGAACCGCTCTGCCTCTTCTTTCGCTTTCTGGCTTGAGTCTGGGACTCAGCCAGATGAGCTTGAGGCGAAGCAGACATAACTCGGTTCATAACGTCGCGCTCCTGCTTCACTGCCTTCAGCCTGATCTTCCGGCATTCCTCGATTTCGCCAAGGAAATCCTCGAGTTTTGGAATTCCGTCCTTAATCGCCTTGTTGACGTTCTTCTGAATAAGGAGAGCCTTGGCCATCTCCTTCAAAAGATCGTTCATTTTCTTCAGACATGAGTCTTCCTCCTCGTTGGCATCGTCCTGCTGCTGCCGAAGCATTTGCATCTCGAATGCCGGACGAAGAGGACTCTTCCTGGGAGGAATTCCTTGCATCCCGGCTAGAGGTGTTACCGGCTCAGTCACCCCCATACCCAGCTTAACCTCATCCTTCTCCTTTCCAGTTACGGCCGACGATCCGGCGACACCAGCAGCCTTGAACGGGATCGGCGGAGGGGAGGCTTTAATTCCCCCCGTCGGCGTCCCAGTCTTCGAGGTCGGAGACCTCTGCAGTTTTGAGCTGCGCTTAAAGGCGGCCTGCTCATTCTCCTTTAATTTCGTGTTTTGGTTTTGAAAATCCATACTTTTGTTTCACCAGCGCATCGTGCGGCAAGAGGCGGCCCTTCATTGGCCGGGAGCGGGTACACCCTCGGAGGTCTACCCCCCGTAGGAGATAAGACACCCCTACCCCAGGACTCTGGGGCCCGAAACCTCCGTTTGCCCAGCACCGATACACAAAATGTGCCGGACGTGCTGGGGGTCGCACCGTGGCAATGCAGAGTCCGATCTCTGCATCCATGCCGCACTTCCTGACTAAGGTCCGAAGCGGCTGGCTTCTGACGACACACTGGAGGAGACCATCGGCAGTGCGAGGCACACATCAGTCCCTGCAACACAACAGGGACACTCCCAGGACCCCCCAGCGTGCGCCGGTCGAAAGAAGGTGGAAAGACACCCTTGATTCGGGGTCGAAAACAAGAAGGTGAGCAAGGTTAGCTCAGGAAAGAATAAAGACGGTGAGCTAAGACCTGAAAGATGAGAAGAAAGGCCCTAGCTCGGGAAGAACTGTGAGGAGGGTCTCACAGCTTGGCTCAGGTACCCCGGGGTCGCCAAGAAACACCCGTACAGTGGAAAGCCCACTGCCCCTGAGGGAGGTTAAAAAACATTAATGATCCCACAGATGAAAATGATGCAATAAATTTAAAAGTATTAAAAAAAGAGATATTACCAACACTGAAACTAGACAAAAACACATATAACGCGGGTAATCATAGAATTTCCAACGTCGGTAAGCCAAATCAAAACGCTGATGCAATAAACAGAGGTTATTTATCATCGGAATTGAAAAATACGTTAAAATTCGATGGAAAAACGTATAATGCTGAAAATCGACGTATATCTAACGTAGCAGACCCTGTAGATGAAAAAGACAGCATAAATAGACGCTATTTACATTCTATAATACCTGAAAAGACAAAAGATGGGTTTTCTTTTTATAAATTTGTTATTAACGATATAGGTTATCCAAAGAATGAAAATGATGCTGTAAATTTAAAATACATCAAAGATCATTGTATTACACGTGATGTAGGAATTATTGATTGCTTTGGTAATTGTTTAGCGAATGTAAAAGATGGTTCTGCACCATCAGATGGTGCAACGGTGGGGCAAATAAAGGAAACTTTAAAACAAGAAACATCTGGTTTTGTGAAACAAGACCAAGTAGTAACACGACAAGGAGATGTATTTGTACAGGGAAATAAAAAGTTTACTTTACTTGAAGAAAACAATAGTGTTTGGGATGGTAAAGGAAAGTCATTGACAAATTTAGGTATTGGTGAAAAGCCTGGTGATGCTGTTACTTATGAACAGATAATACAATTAGAGCCAACTGGAAAACAATGGTGGAATTGTGATAACAAACGATTAACAAATGTTGCAGACCCTGATTATGCTGATAACGCTGTAACTGTTAATTTTCTTGTTAAAGTAATAGGTAATTTATTATTTGATATGCATAATTATATTGCAGCCGGACAACATAAACCTATTGATGAAAAAATGAGAAGTGCATGGATTAAACAAGAAATTCTTTATAAATACTTTTTTAATCATAATACACAAAAGTTTAGATCAACAGATTGGGGTACTTTTGATATTTAATTAAATAACACCATAAATTACATCATTTATGTGCAACCTGTCATAGAGGTAACACATAGGTTACACTTTTCGAATATAAAAGACAATCATGGCATTTCATTACACCAGTCCATATCGAGACACTGTAAGGAAAGGAGGTGGGATCACGTCCACAGCGGTTTCTCTATTAAGTAAAGCCTTAAATCGAATTCCAGTAGGATCTATCGTAAATAGAGCAATAGACGCTTTACCATACGAATTTCATATACCGGGAGGTTATCAGTATTGCGGACCAGGAACTAAATTGAAAAAACGACTGGAAAGAGGTGATCCAGGCATAAATAAGTTAGATCAGGCTTGTAAAGAACACGATATCGCATATTCCACGTTTACCGATTCAAAAAATAGGTCAATCGCTGATAAAAAGCTAGCGAATATAGCTTGGCAACGAGTAAAGTCTAGTGACGCTAGTATTGCGGAAAAAGCAGCAGCTTTAGCGGTAACAGCAGGTATGAAGGCTAAAACAGCGGTAGGAGGTGGAAAAAGGAGGGGTAAGAATAAAAAAGGATCAAGCAAGAGAAAACATGGTGGTAATATTAGACTAAAAAGACGTTCTCCAAGGAAAAATAATAAAAAACCGACAATATGGTCAATGGTAAAAAACGGGGCTGGTCTATACCTAAGACCGTATCGTGCATATTAAATAAAAGAAATCAATTGGTTATACCGCATAAAGCGTTGACTAATGTTGAATTATTTAAATATATTTCCTGTTTAAAAATACCATTTTTCCGCGGAGTATTTATGAAAGACAGTTTACCAAAGAAAATATGGAAAAATGAGACTGGAATCGTAAATTTGGATAATACTGAAGGGCCCGGCACCCATTGGGTGTGTTATAAGAAACTAAATAGTAATGTATATTATTTTGATAGTTTTGGAAATTTGCCACCACCTAAAGAACTTGAACATTACTTTAAATCTGCTAAAAACATATATTACAACTATAAAAGAGAACAACCTGATAATACTTCAATATGCGGCCATTTATGTTTGGAATTCCTAGCTAAAAGTATCAGTCACTATTGAGATGTCTTCCTATACGGTATCATTAACAGGAAAATCGTCCACTTTACGAAGTATCCTTTTTCCAGCGTTACGCTTGCAAAAAGGAAGATTTTGGGAGGCAGCACTGTTGGATTTTACAACTTACAACTCTATTCCCAATGTTACGGAAGGTAAAAATAACTTATTGCATTATTATAAAGGAAAAGATGCCAGTGGGAAGTTTACAGACTTGGAAGTTTGCACTCTACCCACAGGTTCTTATGAAATTGATCATATTAATGAATTTTTGCAAAATAAAATGGGAAAAGACAATATAACGCTAAAAGGTAATAACAATACAATGAAAGCTGAGCTTACTTCAAAATATTATATAGATTTCAGTAAGTCACACTCAATTGGTGATTTATTAGGATTTCCCAAAGATGGAGCAATTTTAGAACCAAATAAAACACATTCCGGTAAACAAACTGTAACAATATTAAAAGTCAATAGTATAGACATAACTTGTAATATTATACAAGGAGCTTACAGAGATGGAGCAAATACTCATATAATACATACTTTTTACCCCAGTGTACCACCTGGATTTAAAATTGTTGAAAAGCCGCAAAACCTGGTATATCTACCTTTGAACACCACTTTCATTTCAGACATCGTGTTGAACGTATTGGATCAAGACGGTAACTTAATAGATTTCCGAGAAGAGCCTATTACGGTTAGATTACATTTAAAATCAACACTTTAATACAAAATCATGGGTTTAACATTTAAAAGCGAACAACCTACGGGAATCCGCATTAGTAGCTCTTCAGCTGTGGAGGAGTTAACACGCGAGAACATTCGTTTCTTAGAGAGAATTGGATTAAAAGTAACCGATAATGGATATACTGGATATAGCTCAGGGTCCAACATTCGACGAAACCCTATGGGAAAAAGAATATCACACCCACAACCCTTACACTTCATCAAAATTAAACAATAACGATGAAATTCGTATTCCCATACAAAATCAAGACATTTACACACTACCATGTGAAAGTTACTTGTATATTGAAGGAAAAGTTACTAAAAAGGACGGTACTACTACTGGTACAACAGTTCCATTTATAAATAATCCCATGGCTTTCCTGTTTGATGAAATTAGATATGAAATATCAGGTGTAACAGTTGATGTAACAGCTGGAGGAGACTTCGTGACGACGTTGATTCCGACCCGTGGGGCCTGGGTTACAAACTTGTAACACAGAAACTCGGCGCCCGCTCTCCACCTTCCATCATGGAGGGCGCCACCATGGGGAGGATCGTCGCTGCGTTGTTTCCTGAACATCCACAGCGACCGCCGGTTGACTTCGGACGGGTAGAGGACGTTCCACTTTTCACTTTCGAGGAGCTGGAAACCTCCGTTCTCTCCCTGAAGAGCAACAAGGCTCCTGGCCCGGATGGGATTCCCAGTGAGGCTTTAAAGAAAGTATTTTTAATCAACGCTGACTTGTTGTTCAGAATGTACAATGCCTGTTTGGTAGAAGGGGTGTTTCCGGCTCCCTGGAAAACAGCCAGGCTTGTACTGATCAGCAAGGGCAAAGGTGATCCCGAGCTGCCGTCGTCCCACAGGCCTCTCTGCATGTTGGACACGGCTGGGAAGCTGTTCGAGAAGCTGATCCGTTCCCGCCTGACTTCTGCCGTGGAAGCTGCCGGGGACTTATGCCCCCGTCAGTACGGCTTCAGAAAGGGACGGTCAACGATCGACGCTGTCACCGAAGTTCAGAGAGCTGTGGAGAGAGCCGAGAGCCACAACCATTTCTCCCGCCGAGTAGTGCTTCTTGTTACGCTTGATGTCAAGAATGCCTTCAACTCGGCGAGGTGGGTCGATATGTTGGATGCGCTTCGCAACACCTTTCGTATTCCTGCATATCTGTTGCGGCTCGTCGAGGATTATCTACGCTCTCGAAGCCTGATTTATGACACGAGGGACGGAACGCGGACGATGGAAGTCACTTCTGGTGCCGCACAAGGTTCAATACTCGGCCCGGATCTCTGGAACGTTGCCTATGACAGCCTCCTGAGGTCCGAGATGCCTGAGGAAACCACTTTGGTTGGGTACGCCGATGACGTCGCAGCTCTCATTGCTGCACGCAACGTTGAGCTGGCCCAACTGAAGTTGAACCGAGTTATGCGGGTGGTCAACAACTGGATGTCCGATCACGGTCTCTCACTTGCTCTCAGTAAGACGGAGATCGTGATTCTTACGAAGAAGAGGATCGACACCGTCGTCCCGTTTCGAGTGGGAAGGGAGGTGGTCACATCAACTCGTGCCGCCAAATACCTCGGGGTTATGGTGGACACCAAGTTAAGCTGGAGGGATCAGATCTTCCGTACGGCGGACAAGGCCGCTAAGGTAGTGACTTACCTTAGTAGGCTGATGGCCAATGTCGGGGGTCCCCGATCCAGCAGAAGACGTCTGTTGATGTCCGCGGTCCAGTCCGTGCTTCTTTACGGGGCAGAGGTGTGGGCAGGCGCTCTAGATAAGGAGTGCTACAGGTTGCGACTCGCCCGGGTTCAGCGTCAAGCTGCGCTCCGGGTGTGTTCCGCCTACCGGACAGTGTCCGAGCCTGCCGTCCTGGTGGTCGCCGGAGTCATCCCTGTCAAGCTCTTGGCAGGGGAGAGGAAAGCGATTTATCAGAGACAAGGCGAGATCGGCAAGGACACGGCAAGAACAGAAGAGCGCTCCCGAACCTACCAGCAGTGGCAACACAGCTGGGAGCACGACACCCGAGGACGATGGACTGCGCGACTTATCAAGCAGGTCCAACCATGGGTGGAACGGCGGCATGGGGAGGTGGACTACTACCTGACCCAATTTTTGACAGGTCACGGCTATTTTCGGTCGTACCTGAACCGTATGGGAAAGACCGGTTCACCGGACTGCATTTATTGCCCGGGTGTTCCCGACGATGCGGAACACACATTCTTCCGCTGTCCCCGTTGGGAAGGGCCCCGCCTGGAGGCCACGCAAATCTTTGGTGCATTTTCGGTGGACTCGGTCTGCCAAAAGATTTTGGAGGATGAGGGCAACTGGGATTGTTTGTCACAGTTCGTCCGGGGCATCCTCCTGGAAAAGAAAACCGATCTGGACCGTGAAGTGGCCCAGATCCCTTGATCGAGCGGCTGGATAAGGAGCGAGCCCCACGGGCGTAAGCCAAATTTAGGCCTAGCCTGACGTAATGTGACAAACAATTCCAGGTTAGATTCCTAAAGAGTAGAGGAGGTTTTTTAGTGGGTAAACTCGTTTTTAGGGGAGCCCCACACTACAGGCTGGCCACCTGTGTGCGTAATGCATTTTTCCGCCTCTCCCTCAAAAAAAAAAAAAAAAAAAAAAAAAAAAAAAAACAGGAAAATCGTCCACTTTACGAAGTATCCTTTTTCCAGCGTTACGCTTGCAAAAAGGAAGATTTTGGGAGGCAGCACTGTTGGATTTTACAACTTACAACTCTATTCCCAATGTTACGGAAGGTAAAAATAACTTATTGCATTATTATAAAGGAAAAGATGCCAGTGGGAAGTTTACAGACTTGGAAGTTTGCACTCTACCCACAGGTTCTTATGAAATTGATCATATTAATGAATTTTTGCAAAATAAAATGGGAAAAGACAATATAACGCTAAAAGGTAATAACAATACAATGAAAGCTGAGCTTACTTCAAAATATTATATAGATTTCAGTAAGTCACACTCAATTGGTGATTTATTAGGATTTCCCAAAGATGGAGCAATTTTAGAACCAAATAAAACACATTCCGGTAAACAAACTGTAACAATATTAAAAGTCAATAGTATAGACATAACTTGTAATATTATACAAGGAGCTTACAGAGATGGAGCAAATACTCATATAATACATACTTTTTACCCCAGTGTACCACCTGGATTTAAAATTGTTGAAAAGCCGCAAAACCTGGTATATCTACCTTTGAACACCACTTTCATTTCAGACATCGTGTTGAACGTATTGGATCAAGACGGTAACTTAATAGATTTCCGAGAAGAGCCTATTACGGTTAGATTACATTTAAAATCAACACTTTAATACAAAATCATGGGTTTAACATTTAAAAGCGAACAACCTACGGGAATCCGCATTAGTAGCTCTTCAGCTGTGGAGGAGTTAACACGCGAGAACATTCGTTTCTTAGAGAGAATTGGATTAAAAGTAACCGATAATGGATATACTGGATATAGCTCAGGGTCCAACATTCGACGAAACCCTATGGGAAAAAGAATATCACACCCACAACCCTTACACTTCATCAAAATTAAACAATAACGATGAAATTCGTATTCCCATACAAAATCAAGACATTTACACACTACCATGTGAAAGTTACTTGTATATTGAAGGAAAAGTTACTAAAAAGGACGGTACTACTACTGGTACAACAGTTCCATTTATAAATAATCCCATGGCTTTCCTGTTTGATGAAATTAGATATGAAATATCAGGTGTAACAGTTGATTCTACTAAAAAAGTAGGTATTGCAACAACTTTAAAGGGATTAACATCTATATCACCTAATGAAACCAATTTAATACAACCTGCAGGATGGGTTTTACCTGCAAAAGACACAATCACTCCAGATACAAATGGAAATTTTGATTTTCATATTCCGTTACGTTTGTTGCTTGGTTTTGCTGAAGATTATAGGAAAATAATATTAAACGTTAAACAAGAATTAGTTTTGTTGAGATCTTCAAACGATAAAGATATTATTAAAGCTCCAGACGGTACAACAGATGCAACTTTAGAATGGAAATTAACATTAGACAAAATTGTATGGAGAGTTCCACATGTAAAATTAGCTGACGAGCATAGAATGCTACTATTAAGAAAGTTAAAGGCTGATCGTGATATTGTAATTCCTTTTAGAAGTTGGGAATTTCATGAACATCCCAGCTTGCCAACTACGGATCGACACACTTGGACAGTTAAAACATCTAATTATGTGGAACGAGCCAGGTATATTATATTTGGTTTACAAACAGGCAGAAGAGACACCATCACCAAACATGCAGGCCAATTTGATCATTGCAACTTGAAAAATATTAAAGTTTATTTAAATTCACAATTTTTTCCATACGATAATTTAAATGTGTCATTCGCTAATAAAAAGTACAGCATATTGTACGATATGTATGCAAGATTCCAAAGTTCATATTATGGTAAAACGAATGCACCTTTACTATCACCAGAAAAATACTTAGATGGTTACCCTATAGTTGTAATCGATTGTTCTAAACAAAATGAATCGGTAAAATCATCAAGTGTAGATATAAAAATAGAAATGGAATTCAACGCGCCTATATCGGCTAATACAACTGCATACTGTTTAATTCTACATGATAAAATCGTAACATACACACCTTTAACTGGAATTGTTAAAAATGTATTGTAAAAGACCGGTTTTCCTACATTCCAATGCATTCCGCGAGTATAAAAGCAGAGCGTTCAGCTCGCTCCTTATCAGTTTGTTGCCTGTTGTTGTATGGGTAGCATCTTATTCAATATGGCTTCTCCTAGTGGTACACAAGAAAATGTAGTAGATATTGAGAAGGAGATATCCGACTTTTTAGATCTTCAAGGTCAACCGGAGGGAGATGAACACAACGCTTGCGGACAACTCCACGCCAGTAATAATGTTGAGGAAAAAGGTAAAAGAAGAAAGAATGCACACAAGAGGAAAAGGGATATTGAAGATAATATTTCTCCTAACATATTAAGTGAGGTATTCTTGCGAATATTTTACCCAATCTCTTCCAGTTTGGACAAAAGTGTTTTAATCGGTGTTATGAAATCTACAGATTATTCCCCTACTGTAATTTTAACTCATGGACCCAAAATGATTTTGTTTACGGACACTGCTTGGGAATCGTTTATGAAACACTTGCATCTGCTAGAATGCTATTTAAGTAGTAACATGTTTGGAAGAAAGACAAGAGTAGGCCTTTTGGATTCAAATGTGGAAATCGATATTGTTAAACATCGTGGTGATCATCAGTTGCGGTTTAGAGACACAACAAGACATGATAACAAGATTCAACTTAATCGAGAAGAGTTTTTTATTCTAACTTGTGCAACTGAACCAATAACGAGATACTTGAGACAACTGGTGTTTTCAAGTTCAATTATTAAAGATTATCTGGAAGACACTTTGGACAAACAACCGGACGCACCTATATTGTACGGACCTGTAGATACTTCTATATTCAATAGGGTTCCTCATGAAGTACAAATGTGGAGACAATTGGAAAAGTACGCTCAACTACATAAGAAATCAGTAAAACATGAAAAAGAGGAAGAAGAAGGAGGAGAAGAATCAAGTGTTAGTGATGAAAATGAAAACAAGGAAAATGTAAAGATGGAAACCTAAATGACAATTAACTACACAGCAATGGTTAATTTTTAAAACAATATCAAACACTTTGTGGGGTTAGGCCTACCGGGGACGGTGCCCACGTTAAATATACACCAACGCGCCAACAACTGTACGGCCGGGTATAAAAGTCGTACCTACCGTGGTGTGAAAATCAGTTGACCTTTGGACTTCGTCATGAGCAGACGAGTGATCTTCGCAATGGACAAGGAAGAAGAACAAGTAAAGTCCAAACCTGGTATAATTGAGTTCCAAGCGTTTCGGGGTAATGATGATAGATTTATCATAAAAGAACTTGTGTTTTTCGACATCAATACAAGTGTTCCTTATTCGTTTCTATTTAAACCACCATGTTCTTATTCATCTTTAACTAGTAAAGCCGCTACTACCAACAGATGGATTTCAAAACACTTCCATCATATCGATTGGTATGATGGTTTTACAAGTTACACGGACTTGTATCACATTATGCATCACTTTTCAGACAAGTTTACCAATATTTACACAAAGGGGCTGGAAAAGAAAAGATGGATCGAAGGATTTACTCATGTTCCGGTTAATGATGTGGATTTGGATAAAAACTACAAGTATACGATGGAAAATGTTTGTATTTGTACTAAAAGTCCAGAACATGAAAAAGATAGACATTGCGCTTTAAAAAACGCCTATAAACTCGCATCTTACCTTCAAAGTGGGGAAATGGGGAGTGGTGGGGGTAGCGGGGGTTATATAAGTGAGGAGCAGACCGGGACCTGGCATGAGTATTACTCGAGATTCCGAGACGACAACATCTCCCAGCAAGAAGACGAAGAAGACGATCTATAACTTGACCATGGCATCTCACCAGTTCCTGCAAACTTTGGTTGAGCAGTTCAATGCTCACTCCAAATCTACCATACTACCCGTCAAGAAGTGTTCCGAACTTAAAGACGAGAAGCACTACATTATCCACGCCATGAAGAAGATGGAGACTACAGTTGGAGAGGCCATCTGCTGCAGTCTTAGCGAGGCACCGTTCACTCCGGGGGATGAGCCCAAGTTCCAAGTCTACCTGCCGAAACGGTTCGTCCATCTCCTCCAGAACGAGGATCTGCGCTCCATCCAACCCGGCTGTCTCTACCTGGTTTCCCACGGTTGCACGGGTAGCAATTCCACCGAGTTGACCATCCACATCGCCGACAAGCAGCAGTGTTAGATTTAAGTTTTACTGTTGTACATATGTTATTGTAATGTTTTATAAATAAATAAACCATAAAAGACAAAAAAAAGAATACAAAAGACGAAAAATGCAACATATCAATATGTGAAGTTTGTCACATATTGATATGTTGCATTTTTTTTAAACTTCGCAGGTGACCTTGACCTTTGACCTTTGCATTTCACAGTTACCTCCACCACCACGCTACAAGTCAAACCTGCTTGAATGCAAAACACCCCCACCACTTTTTCATATACCTCCAAGTGCTGTGCCTCGTCTTCATTTCAACTCCAGCAGCCAACCTAACAACATCAGTATGTCTCTGAACGTAAGCTGTGCCAGCTATGAGGAGGTGATGATCAAAACGCAACAGGAGCTGAACGACTTGTACAAGGAGTTGCAGCTGATGGTGGCAAGAGGCTACCGTATAAACGTGCAAGTCTACGCTTGCAATATACGGAATCTTCGGCAGCCGAAGGAAGAGCCTGGACATTCCTCTTCAACGACAGCTTCCTCACCGGCGTCAATGAAGACCGAACCAGACAACTTGGATTACTTCAGCTGACTAGCGGTTGTCTTCCTTGTCCTTACAATTGTAGAATATGTTTATTTCTTCATTATATTAAAGAAGTAAAAAGAGCAAAGCCACCTATCTTGTTACTGACATATATGCTCAGTAACAAGATAGGGTTTTTTTAAAACACAATTTGAATGACCTTGAAACTTCCCCCTCCACTGATTCGCTACCCCCACCACTTCACTGTTGATATACATGAGACAACATAATTAGATACCTCATTCCTTCTTCAACAGCCAAACCTACAACATCAACAATGGCTAACCTACCAACAGATGAAAGATGTCCTCACGCATGCTGTGACTTCGTACACGAGTTAGAGAAGAGGATGCAAGAGAGGGCGATAAGAAGAAAGCAGATCCACTCAGAAAATATCATGATAGTAAACGGCTATCTTTTGTTGTTCGGCCTTATCATGGTTGTACTTTTCATACTGTATGGCATAGTCACATGTGTCGGCAAGGTTGCAGAAGAAAACGCTCTCCACCATCAATTGGAAAGTTTCAATGTTACTTTCTAGGTTTTCCTTTTTTAAAACTCCATTTGGATGACCTTGAACTTTCCCCCTCCACTCCTTCCTTTTTAAAACCCAATTTAAATGACCTTGAAATTTCCCCCTCTACTTTTCGATAATGTTACAACTGACTGCAGCTCACCTCATTCCTTGCTTAGCTGCCATGGCGGAAGGAACTCTTTCTCAAGTTGACTCCACTACGGACGAAGCATTTCCCTTGCGGTGGACTGTTCATTTACAGGATGTGACAGAAGTGGAAGTCTTGTATCAAAAATTACTCAATGTATTCAACGGGAACCCTGGACCTCTTGAATGTAGAATGGATTTGAATTTTGATGCAACCAGGGTCGGCACGGAACCTTCAACTTCAAGCCAGCCTCAGCAACAAGATTTTACACATTTATACACTCCAATATCACCGGAAGGTGTAACTGTCTGCGAGGCTGACTCAACTACACGTTATGTTCAGCCGAAGCCTTGGGTGTTGATTATTAACAATGTGTACAAAGTGGAATTGGTATGTAATAGATTAAAGGAGTTGATGGTACAAGATCCAGGCCTGCGCTTTCAAATAGATATACATTTCATCTGGAGAGCACCTGCGCGGGGCTCTTCGTCTGACAGCTCTCCAAGTACGACGGACGAGGAGGACGACTAGTCATTTTTTTTTTTAAACTCCGTTTGAATGACCTTGACCTTTCCCCCTCCACTGAGTTTATTTAAGGTGCACTCTCACTGACTCTAGCATCATTTCATCGCGCACTTTCACCGCAGCAACATGGAGAGTCAACTCAACTACTGTTGCGAACAGAAATGTTTTTCATGGCCAAATGACATTGATGTGGTGGATGGCTTGGCTTGTAGAACATGTGAAGCTTTTGGTCAGTGCATGTGTAAGTGCAAGTCTTGGAAGAAGCCGAAACCGAAGTTGAAGACATTCCATGTGTACCAAATGAGAGGGCATAAGTACACTTGTTGCCCTGAACGTTGCATTGAATTCAAACTAAAACAGCTAACTGGCTGCAAATTGTGCAACAATCATTTTGCAGGTTTTTGCAAACATTATTTAGGAGCGTGTCAATACAGATCAACTTGGCATACCGAAGCACTCACTATCAATAAAATGGCTATAGACTCACAAGAGTAGTCTTTCTACTCTTTGACTTTTTTAAAACTCCGTTTGAATGACCTTGAAATTTCCCCCACCACTTCCCCATATATCTAGAGTACGCAGGGCCCGGAGGTCAGTCGCTCGGCGGCTGTCGTAGGATGCACATCCGTGTTGTGCAGTCTGCTGTGCAGTTTTGATTTTAACCAGTTCAAGGTCACCACACTTAAACTCTGGCGAAAATGTCAAGCTGTTAAACACAATCCTAAGCCCCAGGTTCACAGTCAACCTCAAGGTCATCCCACTTTAACATGTAAATTTAAGGTAGCACCAAAACGGTGCTACCTGGCTTGACATTTTCAAGTTTCCCGAGGTCATCGCAGTTTCCCCCACCACTTCCCATATACCTAGAGTGCACGGGGCCGGACAGTCAGTCGCTCGGTGTCTGTCGTAGGGTGCACATCGCGGTTGCTACTCCGATTCCTGACAATTTCAGGTAGTTCAAGGTCACCACACTTAAACTCTGGTAAATACACATTAAACAGTTGTACTAAGAGTAAATTTTTCTAAGTGTTGACTCAAATCTGAAGATTCTTTAGATACATCTTTAAAAACAATCCTAAGTCTCAAATTTACAGTCAACCTCAAGGTCATCACACTTTAACATGTAAATTTAAGGTAGCACCGAAACAGTGCTACCTGACTTGGCATTTTTAAGTTTCCCAAGATCATCGCAATTCCCCCACCACTTCCCATATACCTAGAGTGCGCGGAGCCGAACAGCCAGTCGCTCGGTGTCTGTCTTAGGGTGCGCATCGCGGTTGCAGTAATGGTCGAATGGGGGCTTCTGGGTCAGTTCAAGGTCACCCGAGCGGTGTCACATGACGGTTTAGGCAGAGTCACGTTGCAAACTTCAAGTTTCCTCAGCACTTTTGCTGTTTCTCATCGCAATTTCGCTCCAAGTTGTCAAGGTCATGGTAACTGTGACTGAAACTCGGAGCGTAGTGCGAGAAACAGCAAAAGTGCCAAAAAATTTTAGGTTTCAGCGTGACCTTGACCTTTGTGACATCGATGACGTCATCTTGGTGACGTAAGGGGTGATGACGTCATCAGCACGTCATTTTTGTGACGTCATGGGTGTGACGTCAAGGAAGTGACGTCATTGGTGATGACGTCATCGATGATGCAATCGATGACGTCATCAATGAGGTCATTGACCTCGATGACGTCATCGATGACGTCATCCCTCAGGTGACCTTGAACTGGCCCAAAAGCCCCCATTCCCCACTACTTATAAAGTAGTTAACAAATTTTCAAAATTTATAAGGGTTGTAAAATTTTGGCTAAATATTAATCATTGTTATATAGGTTGATTAACAGTCAAGTCTATGCTATAGTGTTTTATTTTACCAAACACTCGATACAAGTTTTAAAACATATGATTCTAAATTTTAAAAAAATATCTTTATTAGATTTAAATGCTATCTACAATAGGAGAAATTAATTATTTATATTATTTTACCTGGTAACTTTTTTTCTCTTTACTAATATCCATTTGAATAAGTAGGCCTAATGTTTAAAAGTTATCATATTATCGTTTAACTATTTTTATTATGGGCTTGATACTGGCAATAAAGCTTTTTGTGGAAAATGAATTAATTTAAATAGTTCATAATCAATAAGAGTGGAATTAAAATTGAAACTATTTAAGTGTGATTGTAGGTTTCTTATTTATGACTATAAATACTGACTACAATTAGCGCTGTTAATCAATTTTAAAGCTGTATTTCACTCAAATATAATTTATTTTGTATATAAAAAAAAGAAAAAAACTTTGATTTCCTAAATAATCAGAATTTAATAGCTGTATCTGATGGTTTATAAGGGATGTAACTATTTCAACCGATCCTCATCTCATTGTGTTCCATAGACGACACACTGGAGTTCAGTCTTTAATGAAGCCTTGAACATATTTATGGTTTATACAATAAAATATTGTACTTATTTTTATAATCATATTTATATAATATAAATATAATTAAAAAGAAAATAACTAACTACAAAAGAAGAAATTTATATTACATTTATTGATTTTTCGTTGAGAAATCAATATTTAATTCAAATAAAATAAACCATTTCCATAACATCGTACGGTAATATAAGCCGTGTTCAAGAATTCGCTAGTAATAAAAAATATCTCATTTTAGATACCTATAATGACTTTATATATTTAAAATGCGATAAGTTGATTAAGTTATCATAAATAATGTTATTACTTTTCATGAAGTGAACTTTATTAAAAATCTGTTCACCACTTTCAGATTTTTAAGCTGCAAAATATTTAGGAAGTTTTATGTACACTAAAGATGGATGGTTAGAAAAATATTCCATGGCTTAAAATTAATTGTTTTACTCGGATTACGCTATTTTACAGCAAAATTTAAACAAGTTATGATTCATAGCTAGAACATTAATTGTTAAATTTAACATTTTGGATACGAACGTATTATACCAAAGGTTTTGCAATATAGGTATAGATGATAAAATATTGTTTTTTATTATTTTGCACGTTGGTACCAACAATGAATTTTGTATGCTAAAACTTATTTATAAAGGCAAAATATACACCAATATTTTGTGCTTGAACGTAACAAAGCGCATATAAAGCGGGTGCAGCATCTTATGTAATGCGCCAGGTGGAATTTTTTTGTTCAGACCCCTTAATTATTTCCGAACCGATTTAAACAATTGAAGCAAAAAATCGTTCTCATTACATTAATCGCTAACGTGGTTGAAGGTTTTCAACATTCCGAGACGTCGGCGCCGTGCCCTCGGGGCCGCCCTTAAAGTTGGTTTTTGTCTTCACCACTAACATTGAAAGTAATGTGATTGAGTTTAACACATTAAGAGTCATCTTCACCTTTGGGCCAGTAGCCCATTGTTGTGTAGTCGGCAATGTTAACCATACGGCTTTTAATGCAAAACATGGTATTTTATTCCTGTGTTTCGGACTCCATTTTTCAACCGATTTTCTTTAAACTTGGTATGTGTTTAGTTGATTAGTTATATTAGGCCCCTCATAGCTCGAAATTTTGAAATTTTAACAAATATTACTAAGGAAAATCGAATTACTTTGCGATTTCACAGAGAGGAATATTTGTTAAATTTTCAAAATTTTGAGGTATGAAGGGAGGGGCCTAATATAACTATTCAACTAAACACTTTCCAAGTTTAAAGAAAATCGGTTGAAGAACGGCATCCGGAACAGGGGAATAAAATACCATGTTTTGCATTAAAAGCCGCATGGTTAACATTGCCGACTACGCAACAATGGGCTACTGGCCCAAAGGTGAATATGACTCTTAATTTAAACCATTATCATGATCTCATAAACTGAAAGTTGGGTTGGTTGTTTACAAATCAAATAGAACTGCCGTTAGAGTTGCACCATACATTAGGAAGGAATAGCTTTGAATGTTAAAAAAATGTTGAATTACTGAAACAAAAACTTCTCATTGACAACGCTTTTTAAGAACACGAAAAACTATTCAGTGATTGCTCGGCATACAAATTTGCTTATAAATAAAAACAAAATTAATTAAAAAAAATAAAGTTAAAAATTTTTGTATTAAAAATTTTCAGATAGTTGCTTGCTGTAGATCAACCAATTTTAACACAAAAAGTGAATTATTTAACCTATCATTATGACCTAAGATTACTAGTTATGTGTGCTCTTGGCAATTCATTGCGTGCGTGTTTTTCCAATATGTATTGCGGCAATGTTCATGATAGATTCTTAATTAATTTCTTTTTTATATGGCCCTAAGATTTTATTATAAAGTTGAAATAATAAAAGCAGGTTTATCAGAAATCTTTCCTTTCAAAAATGCGTTTCCGGTAAAATAAAATAAAACATAATCTGGTTTACGATAGCGTAAATGAGTGATAAATTAACATATGTTAAATAAATGTTAAGTAATAATTTATTCAAGAATGTAGGGTGGAATTAATTATTGTAAGTTATTATGAATACGTGGTTCCCATATAATCATGAATAATTTAATTAGTTTAAATCTGTTATTTTTATTATTATGACTAGATAGTGTTATTTATTTTTATGTGCAAACTGTCCAACTTTTTATGTTCTGCCCTATTTAACAATTAATAAAATATTTTTGACATATACTTTTTACATTTTGCACCAACTATGCACACAATTATCCTAAGGCCTAATTCTGTTTAATTATTATTTATAAATCATCTTACAAGCTGTGTAGTCAAGGAATGGATTTATACCTTATATTAAAATAATAACCGATTTAATATAAAACGTAATTTGTACCTTGGAGAGTAATAGTTTAAAAGTCAAAACACTTCATAATCCAATTACCCCCAACTGCGACTAAGTATCTTATCGTGGAGGCAGCGAATATGGATGATGCCGTTAGGTTTTAATGACAATTACATAACAATTTGTGTCTCTATTTCCTGGGCCATCGATAATCCTGCTGCTTCGATCGATTTGTTTTGCAATCATCGGGATAATGTATGATGTCTCGGATGATCGAGAAAGAGAGAGAGAGAGAGAGTTCATCGCAGCAACAAGGTGTCCTCAGCTACAGCCGCAACAGTTCAGTACGCTCAAAGATGTTTTGTAGATAAAACGGGGTATTCAGAAGTCATTACGTATAAAGTACAGTATGCATGATTAAATTTTGTCAATATTTTTCAATGACTTTTTATAGAAAATGTCACCAAAGGGAATCTACATCGGCCAATGTGACTATCTTTTTTCACAAATATTTCAAAGCTGTTTCCGATATTCAGAGCGATAAAAATTGAAATATTCAGGGTTTCCTCAAAAGTGATAAAATTTAAAATTTTTGAGATATTTGAGTTTAAAAATCTAAAATGGCTGGCATTAAAAAAATACACATTGAAAAAAATAATTTTTGTCCTGAAAATGAGCATTGGTGCGATAAAGATGTATGCCAAATATGACCTCGTTACAAGTACCCGTTAAGGTAATAAAAATTATTAAGTTAAAAAACTATGTGGTGGCTACTGGCTTAACGAAGCATCTTAGGACACATGTTTATAGGAAAATTTCGTTGATTTCATCTTGCTGGATAACCTGGAAAGGTTTGTAAAGGTTGAAGGTGGACACCCTGAATAATAATTCATTGCAGTTAACCATTCCAGAAATTTGAATTTAAAGCAGAGTTTGACTACCTGTTATTTTCTAGTCAGTTATTTGTTATCCATTTTAAAGGAATTTTAACGTAAGTGTCCCGCTGTTCCAAACAGCACTATTCCGAAAATACGCGTGATCCGAACATAGCCTACCTTATTTACAAATACAGGTTTGATTCTTTACTGTAAAACGGAGGAAATCCCGATTCGCGATATTACGTGGAGTTTACAATTATTATACATGATTCTATCACCATTGCTGCTGTTTTTCTGTTGTTTGATGGTTGTAACAAACGTTATAACAATGCTCCATAGGTATTTTCCGCTATTATTATTATTCCGATACAGATTAGTTTGGATCGGTGGGACATTACTGTTTCTCCTTTCTGTTTGAGGTGACACATTGAATATGAGGGATCATTAATTAGAAGTACTTGTCAACCTATGCCTGATTTTAAGATTGTCTTCAAAACCCTAGTGGTCCTCTCTGTTAGAAAATGGAAAAAACATCACTTCTGGCATGCTTTGGTGAGTCGGTGGCGTAGTGGTTAGCGCGCCGGACTTCGGGACCACGGAAGCGATGTCGTTGGTTTGAATTCGCGTTCTGCCAATGACAATCAGTACCCTTCACCTTGTATTGTAGCGGTTCCCCCTTAGTTTGTCTAATAAGATCTATGCACAGACCAATAGTCTATGTGGACGGGGCAAAATAAGGCAAAAATAGGTCTGTCAACCTATTTTTAATAAACAAAAGTAAAAAAAGAAAAAAGATCAAATTTTAAACTTTTTTCCATAACTATAAAATTTTTAGGAAACTTTAAGCACGTGGTTTTTCATGGGTTGATGACGCAACTACTTAAGTAAACAATCAAAAGTAACTTTCTTAGAGATGTTTTTAATAATATGATATGGAGTTGCGTTATCGACTTAAAACTGCGATAATGAATAAAGTTAAAACTTGCTCTCAAATGATTTAAACCACCATAAAATCACTTTAACATATATTACAATTTCAATTTCACATAGACATGATTTCTTACAAAACCCTTTGAAGCCACAGCATCTTCTGGTATCCGTAAAAACCAACGACCACATAAGACCAATAGGTGGAGCACGTCAGGCGCGAGCTGAAGCACAATAATATTTCACTGCCCTACAGGAAGCTGGCGGCTGCCGGCCGTGACTCACCATGGTGGCGAGCGCTAAAACTGTGTTAGATTGATTATTTTTACTGTTAGTTCAGAACGGACAACATAAAGTATTACAATCCATCTCACTTCACTGATAAATTTGATACAAATTTTAATAATTCGGACAACATCTTAATTGTTTGAGCAAACAAGAATAAGTGGCGGCCACAACATTTAAAGCCTCTAGATCTACCCAGGGTTAACTATTATTATTGGTTTTTATACGGAAATAAGGTACGAAATTATGAAAAAGGCGATTAAATATTGTTGTAATTGTTAAGCAATTCCTGAAAATATAGCAAAGAGGGTGAAAAAATAAATAATTAATTAATACATTTAACCTTTCACAAAAAAGGCGCCATCTAATAAAAACTTATTGACTTCATTCGCAAAAATTTTAAAACTTTACTTTCATTCTAAATTGGTTAAATGTCGAGTTATTTGTAAGCGAAACATTGAGTCTTTTGCGCCATTCAGCGAATTTTGCGTCTGTTGACTACGAAAAGATGGCCAACCGTGCTACACTCGTTGTAATGCTAGTTGGATAGGCATGCTCCATCTATTGGTCTTATGTGATCGTTGGTAAAAACCTTGGAAACCTCATCGTGGACCTCTTCCTTAAAACGAAAGGTGCCATCTTCGTTAAAGGTGGACATTCGGTGAAATGCAATGCGTTGGTACAATACAAAGCAACGCCAGAGTTGGAGTTGGAGGTTGAGGTTTCGACATGCGGATATTTTTCACCGCTCGATACAGACATCAGTTGCGTGCGACATGTGTCGGCATTCTGAGGACCGGTCCGAGATCAATCAATCAATGCATCGATCGATCAGCGAATGATAACAGCTGTCTCAGAGTCATTATACGACCTTATGTAATAAACGCACCGGTAGATAGGCGTATATCTGGCATTCGAAATTGAGACTGGCAGGCTGTTGAGAGAAACCAAAAGCACGACAAAAACAAGCCTTACCATTTAAGATTTGTCTGAAAAGAGGACTGAATAAAGAGGTGTATGAGGTGATTCAGCGATACTTTTATTTTAGTAGCAAAGGCGGTTCTTATAATTGTATAACAAAACGTACAGTATAACCTACATGTAACATACTTTATATAAAACTATAAAAAAATATTCATAATTCTGTACTATAATACCAAATCTATTATGCAGCAGAGAGTTAATTAAGATGCAGTTTTCTAGAAGAATGGCAAAATTTATTATCTAATTTACAGTGGCCCTTTACTGTTTCTTACTAATACCGAAAAGAAATTTTATTAAACGTTATTATTCCTAATTAAAACACCTGCTTTTGGTAACAGAATAATAATTGACATTTCTGTAAGGAAACTGAGAAGGAAAGCTGAGTGAGAAAACGCTATAGTTGTAAAGTAAGTTTTACTTCAATGAAAAAATAAAATTTTCTCGAATGTCAGATAAATTTATTTAAACATTAGGTATGTCTTTTTGTATATTGATGAAAGTATAGATCATTACTCGTTTTGAAAGCTTTATTTCTGGACTCGATCAATTTTATGAAACGTTCAAAAGGACAAAAGATTTGACAAATTAAATCATTCTATACAAAGCTTGTAAGAGTCTCCATTACAAATTACGGAGTTATTGCGATTTTTCTGCATAAAAAGTCAATTTTTCATTATAATTGATAAAAATTAAGGTTATTTTAATAAAAAAATTTCAATAACTCCGTTATTTGTTTTTATACACT
The DNA here is from genome assembly GCA_030545055.2 of Neoaliturus tenellus. NCBI lineage: Eukaryota > Metazoa > Arthropoda > Insecta > Hemiptera > Cicadellidae > Neoaliturus > Neoaliturus tenellus. The sequence continues at coordinate 30,830,995 of CM061535.1, forward strand.
TACAAACTTAGTACTATTGGTTAGATAATTTAATTTGTCAACTTTTTTGTCTTTTATAAAATGTTTTAAATGGCTACCATTTTGAAAATAAAAATAGTAAAAATTATTTTTCCTGAAAATAAACATTATTGTGTTTAAGGCTTATGCCAAATATGAACTTATTACAATCATCCTTTACGGAAATAAAAATTATTAAGTGTAAAAACCAAATTGTGGCTAGCGGGTTAACGATCCATTTTAGGACATATAAGAACTATTTTGCTAATTATGTAATAATGGTAATAATGAATTCCAGATATATTTTTTTCCTGCCACTGCAAGGAAATAATCACATTGCCACAGCTGTAATCCTACGCAAAACAGTTCATTTCCGTTTTCCGGTCCTTTTCCGCTCTAGAGCGGTAATGGAACATTGGCGCACGCTAAATCAAGGTTATTTTAAATCTACAATAGGTTAGAACGGTAAAGAAGGTGACGTCACAACACAGACTAGTTTTTTATATTGGTCAGAAACCACATGACAATCACCATAATTATTACAAATTAATTATAGTTGCTTTGCTCTGTATCAGCTGATTTCACCGTCAGTATTTTGATAACCCTAACTTCCGGTTACACATCTATGCAAGTGATTACAATTTATTACAGTTATTAAGTTAATGAAGTTAAATTTAAAGTTGATATAATTGTGTACGTTTATTAAATACATTTAATCGGTTGTAATTATGGTGGTAGGAAAAATATTGTGTGTATTACGAGCACAAATAGTCATTGCCGCTCTCGAAATTTTTTTCTCGAAACAACTACATTCTCGAGCGGCAATGACGTCATTTGCGCTCTTAATACACAAATAGCTATTTCCGAACACCCCGTATATTCGGAATGATCAGTTGCATAAATCAACGGCGGCCCTCTGCTTATGTTCAGTGTGCAGCAGAGTAAGTTTACACCAACATACATTATTTATCTCTGCTTCGACTCGCCAGACCTGAACGCGTGCTGTCCCTTTTTATAGTTCCCATCCACTCAACGTAATTAAACTACTTGTGTAAAACCTTCCTCTATATCGTGATTCTAACCACGGTTGAAACTTTGTCACTAAATTATCCACGACAAAGGATTGTAATACTATACAGTTTCTTGCTTAACGAAATATTAATACCGTGTGTCCCAAAAATAGAGTTACACTTTAAAACAGCTGTATTTACAAAACAATATATACTACATATACAAGAGTTAAATAGGCTTAAAGATCATAGAAAATAGTTTAAACTAAATTTATCGGAGTTCAACGTGAGCACCATGAGCCCCCCTGCAGAACTCAAAACGAAATTTTATATCCTCAAAACTTTGTGCAAAACATCTCGTGTAACTGTAACGATCACAGCTCTGATCCTTTGGTTTAAGTGATTGACATCTCGAATTTTTTCATTATATATCCGTGTTTTGACTTAGCCCCACAATTGAAATCCAAAGGGGTGAGGTCCGGCAAGCGTGGAGGGTAAGCCTTCCACCCACCCCTACCTATCCAACTTTGAGGAAGATTATCGTCCGGGAAATCCCGAACGACCTCCGCGTGGTGTTGAGATGCCCGTCTTGTTGAAAAATAACATTTTAATTCTCAATTTTTGGAAGGACATAGAGCTCCAGCATATCAAGGCAAATAGATGCTGTTATTTTTGGTATTGGAAAGTATTTTAAACGGTGTTTTCAACAAGCACTTTGTAACTGCCACATTAATACAACATGAAAATTTAATTATTTGGTGCCGGATTTAATATAATGCGTTTATTTTAAAGGAATTGAAAAAAATTGTTTAATTGTAACTGAATATGTGATGCCAAAGGTGCAGATGCGCAAACTTCAATACGTGGACACGATTGTGCATGGAGATAGATTTGAACCTGACACTCACATTCTAGGTCTGATTATGACACGAAAGTCTGGTTGAAATCGATTGCGTGGATTCATCTTGGGCATACTTTACCGTCTTCCATAAATTTATTTTTGCTTCCGTTATTGATGAATTTGACAATGTCGATAATCCACAATATACTGTACATAGTTATTTGTTGAGTAAATAAGTTAAAGAAAAAGGAGATATCCGCACAATTTCACCGTTCATATACAGTTCAGTTTTGTTTAATCACTGATCATTTTGTGTCCGCTTTTGTAGGTTACCTACAGTTGCAATTAAAATTTTTTTAAACCAATAAAAAAATAAAAAAATGTTTAAACGTTCAAGATTAATATTATGTTTATGAAATTAAACGAAACACTATGTGTTCACACGTAAATCTATTAAGAGGTTTAATGTTGATTTGCAGTATTAGATATAAAAAGATATTTTAAAGTTATCTTCCTCAATTTTTAATGGCTGTAAAGAAATTCAAAACACATTATGTTCAGTATCATGAGTAATTCGTTTAATGTGAAGTAATTTTTGGCTAAACTTTTTAATCCACCCCTCCCACCTAAATAGGAGTTGCCAAGGGTAACTTTATTTGTTCCAATAATTAACCCATATATATAAAAAAAACAAATTCATTAATTTTCCAATACACGATGCATTTATACATTAGACAGCACAGTATTATTAAATAACTAAACAATATTTACGACTAAAATATAATATTTTTATGATGAAAAAAGTACCTACATAGGGAAGAACGCCTGTGCGTGAACACGAGCCGTTATAAAAATTTCAACCGTCTATTTAATATGTTTTTATTTATACTGTTTTATCAATTTTTGTTAAATGTCAACCTGATAAGGTATTTTTCAAAATTTACTAAAAATAAATAACTATTACTGAGTGAATTTAAAGCAATTCGTAGTTAACATATTTAAAATTAAGTTCACATAACAAAGACAGCAAAAAGGTGTAGTAACATATAATATAAAGTAGCAAATAAAATTAAAAACTCTTATAAAGAAAACTAATTAATTTGAATGATGTGATCCATAAAAGAATTACAGGCGATAAAAGTTTGCATTAAAATCATATGGACGGAAAATGCAATAAATTATAGCATATAAACTACCCGACCCCCCACGGTTTAATATTCGTATGCCGGGAATTATTTTTATGTAATTTTAAATTTGGTATATTTGATTTTAATGCTGACTTTCGTTCACTATTTTCAAACTTATTGTCCATTTGAAGTTTGATTTGTGGCATAAGTCGTTTTCTTTCTATAAAATTTTAAATATGTTGTGTTAATTGAAAGGGGTTGCTGTAAAAAACAAAAATAAATCTACTCCTAGTTTGTTGGTGAGGAGTGGATTTCAAAAGTGCACAAGTAATTTGAATTATATGTAATTTAATTACAAAGTACTTTAAGTAATGTGTATCGATGCTATTATTTTGTGTACCATGTATGTGTACCGGACCTTATCCTAGAATGTCTTATAATTTGAATTAAACTGAGGGGTGAGTTTAATGATTAGTGTGACTTAGTAACACATACAATATGGAAACCGGTCTTTTATAGAGGGCATAGGAATAAAATACATAAAAAGAAGTCTTCAAACGAAGACGGTAGCTAGGAATGAACCACGCCAAGTAGGCAGACCAACAGTGAAGACACAGAACGCTGAGTAAAGAAAACACCTTGTATGTAGAACGATTTTCTGGCAAATGAATATTATGACTTACAAGATTACCTTTTCTGGTTGAGTCGTCCATTTTATGTGCGGTAGAGGAAACTTGTTCTAGTAATTGAAGTTTCATGTAATGAGCAATAAAATCTATCACCTATCTCAGATTCCCATGTTACACGTGTGATAACCCCTTTCAAAGAAATGGAAAATAAAATAAATATTGGAAAAATGTACTTTATTAGGCTTAGTTTCAGTTGTTGCTTACAGTCTTGGTTGAGTCTTTGCAAACATTTTACGAATGTGAATTTCAATTACATGGTTACAATTAAAATAGCGCACATAAAACATAAGCCTTTTAATTTTGAATACTGTATTTCACATTCGTAATCCATCACTTAATACAATTTTAAATATATTCATAGAGATTTATTATTGAGGTGATAAATAGTGAATCTATATACTAGTTTTGAACTATAGAAAGGCTTTACATAACGGTTTAAAAATTAAGGTAAGACACCTTACTTCACTCCACCACTTAAACATAATTTATCAATTAGTTATGTTGAGGTGTAAGGTGTCATAAGGTATAAATGTTAAAATAATGAAAGTAATAAGCGATACGAACCAAGACGTATTATATGTAACGTTTCATAAATAAAGCAGGTAAACAGTAGTTATTCAAAGCTAATTATATAATAGTTTAATTTCCTAGAACATTTAAAGTTCTAAGCTTAGAGCCTAAAATCGTGATATATAATAATAATATTTGTAATTCAATCTAAAATATTATCACTATTCGTTATGGTTACCTATACCTATAACGACAAATAATATTACTGTGCAACTACATTCATACCAGAAGTAAATTGTTGTATGGGAAGGAATTTAATTATCCTTCAACAGTTTCCTACTTTTGCAATAAGTTTTCGTAATTTGGTTTGTTACAGTTCATTATCACTAAAACATAGTCGAGAAGTGAAATCTTTCCTTTGATCGGGCAAAGGGAATGTGGGTAATTGGATGGATCAACACTTGTATGCCTATGGAATCATTCCAGCAACACATTGTTCTGATGATGTGTGTGTGAAAGATTGTCGACCAAGGAATGTTTGGTAAGCCACTTATGGTTTCGTAAACATTATCTTTTTAAAAGTTTCTTTTTTTAATTTATGATGGATTTAAGGTCAAAAAGCCATAGGAGGATACTGAAATGTCCGCTTAGTAATATGGCAGCTCAATTGAAAATTAATAAGGCACCGTAAGTTGTACGTGACTAAGAAACCAGAGAAAATGTCAGACGCAACAAGATTCACTCAAGTTCGTAGTGAATCTTGTTGTACACTCCTTAATAATAAAATTTTAACGTTCAAAATATATTTAAAATATAATGCTGAGTGCCTTTATGGATTCTTTATCACTTTTTTAAGAAATGTCAATGACATTTTATCGAGTGTGTACCGATGTCACTAAAGTGTTGTAGAAAAATCTACTTGATTGATTCAATCATCCCAGCCATATGCACGCTCAGCCACAGTTTTGTAATGAGTGTACCAATGTCACTAAAGTGTTGTAGAAACATCCCCTTGATAGATTCAATCATCCCAGCCATATGCACGCTCAGCCACAGTTTTGTAATGAGTGTACCAATGTCACTAAAGTGTTGTAGAAACATCCCATTGATTGATTCAATCATCCCAGCCATATGCACGCTCAGCCACAGTTTTGTAATGAGTGTACCAATGTCACTAAAGTGTTGTAGAAACATCCCATTGATTGATTCAATCATCCCAGCCATATGCACGCTCAGCCACAGTTTTGTAATGAGTGTACCAATGTCACTAAAGTGTTGTAGAAACATCCCATTGATTGATTCAATCATCCCAGCCATATGCACGCTCAGCCACAGGTTTGTAATGAGTGTACCAATGTCACTAAAGTGTTGTAGAAACATCCCATTGATTGATTCAATCATCCCAGCCATTTGCACGCTCAGCCACAGTTTTGTAATGAGTGTACCAATGTCACTAAAGTGTTGTAGAAACATCCCCTTGATAGATTCAATCATCCCAGCCATATGCACGTTCAGCCACAGTTTTGTAATGAGTGTGTACCAAAGTCACTAAAGTGTTGTAGAAACATCCCCTTGATAGATTCAATCATCCCAGCCATATGCACGCTCAGCCACAGTTTTGTAATGAGTGTGTACAAAAGTCACTAAAGTGTTGTAGAAACATCCCCTTGATAGATTCAATCATCCCAGCCATATGCACGCTCAGCCACAGTTTTGTAATGAGTGTGTACCAATGTCACTAAAGTGTTGTAGAAACATCCCCTTGATAGATTCAATCATCCCAGCCATATGCACGCTCAGCCACAGTTTTGTAATGAGTGTGTACCAAAGTCACTAAAGTGTTGTAGAAACATCCCCTTGATAGATTCAATCATCCCAGCCATATGCACGTTCAGCCACAGTTTTGCATTGAGTATAGAGCGATGTCACTAAAGTGTTCTAGAAGCATTCACTTAATACATTCAATAATCCCAGTCATATGCACGTACAGCCACAGTTTTGCATTGAGTGTGGAGCGATATCGTTGCCGTGTTGTAGGCGTAGCGGACATGGAGTCGCGCGACTTTCGCCGACAAAGCATACCACTTGTCAGTAATTACCTGTTATATAATACTCTGCAACCTGAGCCCAAGGCTGCAATGACCAAATACGTCCAACACCCAATCTGGGTTAGAGGTACCACAAGCCTTCAGTATTGTCCTCATTTTTCTTCTACTTTCATTATTGTGGTTTCAAATAAATTTTAACTATTTGTATCGGGTCAACGGGTCGCTTCTTTTTTGATCGATTACGCTTTTTGTGTGAAATCTTCTGTCAAGAATGATATTGAAAAATAAGGTTGAGTTTAGTTGGTTAATATCAAACACCTTGACTTTGGTTGATTTATGACTTGTTGTTATGAGATGTTTTATTAATTTGAATATGCCTATTAAATTTTCTCCACTGCGGTTCATACAAGACTTTATTGACTTAAAATTCGCAAAAACAAAATGTCTTTTAGAAAATAAATAGATAAAAATATTCATTGTCACTAGGAAATTTAGACAAATGTTTTAAAACCTATACAACAAGACAGTGGTAATGATGAAAGTAAGCTAACAAAAGAGAGGAATTATTGTCCTAGCCTTGAGCAGTAGATATCCAGGCGAGTCTATTCTCCTAATGACTCAGTGCAAAATGGATCACAAGTCGTTAACTACAGCCTCGAATTGTAGAAACTGATCGGACCTCTTACATTGCCCCACATATTGGGTTTTCATGAGGTCCCATGATGACTTTATGTGCTCCATATAAAGGGTCTAACTGCCCAGTGATTCAACCAATACAGGCTTTGTTTAGGTAACCTGTCTGATAACATTGTTATTTTCTTATTTTTGAATGTAGTGATCGCTCTTGTAACAATGCTATAGAGCATGAAAATTTCCGTTTTGAAAATTTAATCAACTAGGAAGATTTATAAAAAATTAAAGAATATAGGAGTCACGTGCTTCATTTTAAGGTATATTCTAACCAAACCGACTGATGTGTTTAGAAAATATTTTGTTGAATCAATCTAGTTGAAGCTTTATAATTAATCATTCACAAGGAGTCTTAACATACAATACATAACTAAAACCTCTTCTCTTCGGAGGTTCTAAAGTAAATGCCACGATGATTACTCGTGCTTTCTCATTGTCACTATCGAATCTTCTCTCTAACGTGTCGTTTAATGTGTTGCAGTATATAATTTCTGGAACAGTTTAATAACTGATAGTGCTTTAGCAATGGCACTTTAAATTTAGGTCGTTCCAAAATAGTCCTCCTAGCTATATGTTTAATAACTGTAAATATTTAAACGAGCATCGAGACATATTACCCAAGGTGAGTACAATGAGAAGTACTGTTTGGTGGAGTTTTGAAATGTTCGGGTGAGAGCCGAATTAAACCCGCCTCACCCCAAACGACGGTTGCTATAAGTAACATATTAAAAAAAAGAAAAAAAAATGTTTTAAATAGCACATCATTTTGAAGAGGAACGTATGCCACAAACTGAACTTTAAATGAAAAAAAACTGTAAAAAAATGGCATTCAATCAAAGTTTCCATTAAAGTTATATGGACACAATTTAAAGAAATACAATAAATTTTGAAATATTGAACCGTTAGAGGCAAATTCCTCAGAATATGATGAAGTTTACAATTATGTATAATATGACCAAAGAAGTATACTTATGTTTTATGACTACAGTAAAGGACGCCCCAAAAAATAATGTATAAAAATATTCTGAGCATACATTATATTTAACATAATTTTAAAGTTCTTCTTATTATGAACTATTTACTCAAAACTACCCTCAAATGATTTTATATGTCGGAGGTTATTATATTTTGAAATTTTATCAATATGATTTTAATTCATATTTGATCGCCTAAAAATAAATAAATAAGTCAAAGTCCAATTTGTGGCAAAGGGTTTTTTACATCAATTTGAGCATAATATCTTACAACGATGTGATATTTCGTAGGGTATGCTATTTGATCAAACAAAGTTACTATGAGATATTCCTATTTGAGGGTGAGAGCAGAATTTAAAAAAATTTACCTAAAAAGTACGTAACATTGTCTTAGTAAAGTGCATCGAGGCTCTTTGATTGATCAATGCAACAAGTTGACTAAAGCGCCTTGAGAGTGTTATATGATTAGTATTTTAACTTAATTGATCATGAAAGGACTTTATACGATTTACCTACATTATCTAGCACATATTCATGTACCGGAAACAACACAATTTTAAGAGTGTAAAGTCAACGATACTTTCAATTATACAATTTTATTCGGCAAATATTTATTTACTGACAGAAATCCATTTTTACAAGTTCTATACGTAAGACAACTATAATAATAGATACGGAGATGTAATATATTTGATAATCATATTTCAAGTAGCGTACATAATAAATATACCTAATAATATAAGTACAGTAATCTTAACAAAAACTTAGCAATATATCAATAAAAACAACGTTATGCTTAGAATATGCAACTAACTTTCATGTTGATGAAAGACAGTCTGTGCAGTGTTATGTCAAAGAAAAATTATTTAGGAACGAAAAACATTCCTCAATAAACAATTAGTACCAATACACAAGAAATGTAACGAAGGAATGTGATGAGGGGGTTTTATACAGGCTGCAACTGAAATCGTTAGAGTAGAAAGTATCTTTATTCCATTTATTCCTTGACCTATGGCAGCCCCTTTGTACTGTCCGATGGAAGACATGGGATGACAGTAATGTACAATGGGACTGTTTCACATAAATGGAACGATGACATAAGACCCCGGACTTTATTCGAGTATCATTCTAGCGTCCAATCTGATTAAAAAAAATCAAATTATTACATATTTCTATTATTATTTTGCAATGCATAAAAATCTTGAAATTGAGTTTAAGCTGGCTAGGCCAATACAAAAGCGGCTGGTATAAATGGCTGGCTTTCAAATGGAAAAAATACAAAATAAATTTTGTTGTAGTGCCTTTGCAAAAAAACTACCTGGTGAATATTCTGCATCGTTAGAAATGATTTAAGATGGATCAGTGTGAATATTTCTAGAAATATTAACAAAAGAATTTTGGAAAATAATGCGGTATATAACAACAAATTTAAATATTTACATTGCTACTATTGGGTTAAAGGCAAATCTTTTTATGTAAAAAGGACATGTTACAATTTTTTTCTGTAAGTAAATAAAAGACCAATACTCTGTTAATTTTCAGTCTTGGAGGTAATTTATCTTTATTTTAAAAGTGATTTTGAAGTTTTAAGATAGAAGCCTTAACTAGCCTTAATTTAATTAACTACTGAAATCAATATCATAGAAATAAAAGATAGTTGAAACCGAATATAAAAGAGTACATAAAAAGTAGGCCTACTTACAGTAGTATTCGTAAATTAACAGTTGATCCAATATTATCTGATTACTTTTAAACAAAAGACCAAGACGTATCTATAAATAAATTGAAAACGTTATAAATTTTCAAGCAATGTGACGGTATAGTTGTAATTGTCATTTTAAAGTCCATCAAAAAATTCATAAACCTAATTGTCATTAAACTAGATTTTTTCAACGGAATGAGTGGTCAAGAATAAACGTTTTATTATCATTGAATCTTTTACTAATTAGATAAAAATAAGTACATAAAACGAATAATTCATTAGCAATTCGTTATAGGCAGTTTCAATGACACAGCTTCACGAGTGTCAAAGTGAAAGCTGTCTGTAAATTATATTCATGCAAACACGACTCCATATTCGGAAGCAAATAGCTGGTACTGTCCTGGTTATAGTATAGAGACCCAGACTCGTAGGTCACGATCGGTGTAACCACGGGCAAGTGTTGTCATTGTTGAATACCACCACACACCAAGCACAAAATTGTTGAACAAACAGTTCAGTCAAGCGTTGTTATTGTTGGATATCACCACACCAATCTCCAACTGATTGAACAACTGACAGTTGGAACAAGCGTTGTCATGGTTGAATACCACCACACACCAAGCACAAAATTGTTGAACAAACAGTTCAGTCAAGCATTGTCATTGTTGAATACCACCACACACCAAGCAAAGAATTGTTGAACAAACAGTTCAGTCAAGCGTTGTTATTGTTGAATATCACCACACCAATCTCCAACTGATTGAACAACTGACAGTTGGAACAAGCGTTGTCATTGTTGAATACCACCACACACCAAGCACAAAATTGTTGAACAAACAGTTCAGTCAAGCGTTGTTATTGTTGGATATCACCACACCAATCTCCAACTGATTGAACAACTGACAGTTGTGACAATCGTTGTCATTGTTGGATATCACCACACAAAAAATATCCAACTGTTTGAACAACAAACAGTTGTGTCAAAAGTTGTCATTGTTGGATATAACCATACATAAATTACAAAGCTATATTGAATAACAAACAGTTGCGCCAAGAGATGTCATGGTATTATATTACCATATGCATCTAGTTTTTATTGGCTTTTTCTATAATTGTAAGTAATATTAACGGGCAACTTTCATATAGAAAAGAAAAAAAAACAGATAACTCAACAATCTGAAAGCCGAGCTTTGGTGTGGTATAAACTAAATTAATTCCTAAATATACAAAAGTTTTTAATAAAAAATAGTTATAAATGTAAGTGCTTTAGTATGAAATGTATTAATCTACTTATTTTGTTACAAACCAACTTTATTAACATGTTGTACCTATCCTATTCTGTTTCTAGTAAGAGTGTATTTTTTACCAAAACCGTAAAAGAAATCAATAAAAGAAGTTCATCAACGGAATCGTGGTTTGATATAAAGAAACATTTTAAAACAGTTCTTTGTTGAACATGCGTAAATAATTCGTCTATTATTTACGAGTATGCCAATTTTATTTTGATTAGATAGAGGCCACAGAGAGAATCACAGTGTTCAAAATTTCAACCACAACCCTGACAAGGAGTCGTACTGACTTTCAACAGTCCATCGTGTCGAATCTATGTGAAGTATGTCCTGCTTCTACAACTAAATTAGTATTGGAATCTCTTTAAGCCAATTAAATCCTTTATATTGCTCTACAATTTAACTTATGTGCTCAATTACTTAAAGTTTGATTCATTGTTAGAACATTCCAAAGTAACAGGCTTTTAACTTTGGAATGGTCCTATCTCAGTCTTAATTTATTGACGAACGACGGATTGCAGACAAACACAATTTAAATTACTCCGTTTTATAACATTTGAGTTTGGCACGGTGCAATCAGAACTTTTTGAGGTTCCATTAAGCTGATGCTACGGCCAAATATATTCTTCCACCAAGAATATAAAAATGTCTACTTCGGTGTAAACCATCATAAGGGGTAGGCAATTAATAATTGGAAAAGGGACATTAGCTTTATATAATATAAATCTTCCTTTTTGAAATTATTCTTAAGGCAGATGGCAACTTCGAGTGGAGCAAATTGTATCTCCCCATCTTCTACGATGCACACGAGCTGAGAAAAAATGAGGAAATGAAACATGCTTCCCTATTATTTTATAGATTATTATTTATTGTATCACAATTGACAAAAAATAATTAATCTCTATAATAAAATGTCTACTCAGGTGTAAACCATCATAATGGATAGACAATTAATAATTGGAAAAGGGACATTAGCTTTATATAATATAAATCTTCCTTTTTGAAATTATTTTTAAGGCAGATGGCAACTTCGAGTGGAGCAAATTGTATCTCCCCACCGCTAGTTTATGAGAATGACTTATGCAGATGCCGCCATATTGCAAGATTCCCCGCAGAAAGGTTATCTGGGTGACGATCTACGGGAGACAACTGTCATGGTTCTGTCGCAATTGCTTTTTCCGTTTACTCTTTGTTGTGGACGGTAGAACTAGCAAATAAAATGAAGCATTTGAACTATTATAAGGTATTCTGTAACTACTGAATTTCATGGTCTGTGAAGAAGAAAGCGTAGTAAAGGAAGGTTATAGTTGTAGAAGCCTTCGCAGACAACTAAGAACGAATTTCAGATAATTGTTTGGAATGGTACTTAAGTTTAATTCATACCATTTAATATAATGTGAAATTTAAAGTGTATAAAAATCCCTCACTGAAGGATACTTACTTGGTCAGCAAAAGTTTATTTTTTTGGTCAAATGTTTACATTCTCCCGAGCCAACATCGAACTACTTAGTTCATTATTATTTTCAATTAAAGCCACTATAATTTGCCTCCTGGTCTAAATTCGACCAAACTTTGAGTTGATCTGGACTCAAAAAGTTTAAAAACATTTTGCGATTGAAACATGTTCTTTCTGTTTTTCTAGCAGTTGTTTTTACAACAGCTGTCTGATGATTCAATCAATTATCCTTCCTCCATAAGATTAACATTGGAACTTTGAAAGCTTGGGGGCGTAGCCCTGGAGTCCAATTTGAATTAGAATCGAAATCTACTTATCTACAGGACTATACCTTTCTAACGGTATGTGCGGATTTCTTCTACGATGCACACTAGCTGAGAAAAAATGGAGGAAATAAAACATGCTTCCATATTAATATATGGATTATTATTTATTGTATCCCAATTGAAAAAAATTATTAATCTCTATTAAATATAACACTAGGCCTACTCTTAAATAGAACCAGTGTTTGATTAGAATCCATGAGATAAGTTATATTACAAGATTAATGAATTACCTCCGTCTGCAGTTACAACTTGTAGTTTTGTTCCGCTATGTGAATTTTACAATACAGTATGATTGAAAAGTCCCGGAAAGATGATTCATTTTTTAACATTATAGCCTTTTAAAATTATGGATTATCTGATGTAGGCCAATGCAGTTTTCCTGACGACTTCCATTAGGGACATCCCCCAAAAGAAGTCTTGGAAAACACTTAAAACTTATGCGTCATATGATACATATTTTAAAGTTCTCTGCATTCTGAAGCTTTTCCTACTAACCCAGCTTTAAAAGGTCGAGTGTGTCGGGAGTTATTGCATTTTTTATTTTAGAAAATAACTAAATAACCTATATTTTTCCAACAATTCAGCTGTTTTTACATAATTAAGTATCTTTAAATCGAGGCCTAGCACAAAACAATTCAACGATCAAAACTTACTTACTTATTGATCCACCAACTATAAAACTGTAAAGTTTAAACAGTATAGCTTTGTATTATTTGTTTCTATTAATTTAATTAAAACATAATACATTATAATACTTTTTGGTACTGGCCGTTGTAATCCTTCTTGAGATTTTGCTCTTCTTCTGTATTTAGACAAAATAACTCGTGTGTTTACAATCAGCTGCTGAATGAAAGCGTGAAAATAAATTCATTGAAAAATTTAGGAAATGGCGATATTTTTATTTAAGAAATCATAACGTCAAAGTGAATAAAACCTGCTAAAATAGATGAGTTTAGGTTTTATTTGGTTCAAAGTTCATGTTACTTGGTTCAGTGGAAGTCTCAAACGAATTGTTCAGAAGTGTTCTAGCGCATTTCCCTATAGGGAATACGCAATTACGGTAGTAGCCATGGTAACACCTAATACTGGGACCATGTTACTTTTTCGTTTTGATGTCCCTAGAAGCCAAAAACACCGTTCGTTCAAATTCAAATATATGTATACGGTATTTTATATCTTTTATGTATGTGCGTCTTTTAAACAGAACCTCCAATTTTGTTAAAAATTGGTGCAGGTTTGTAAGGCAACATTTAAATGATTGAGCAGAATGATCGGAAAATGTTAACGGGGTTTAATGGGGTTTACAATATGCCAAAAATGGGTTTTTGTCTTTTTGACCTAATTTTTGTTAATTCGACATATTAAACTTTAACCATCTACAATACCTAAAAATACAAACAACCTAGTATTTAGAACTTTTCACTTAGCTTAAATGGTTATGGAGAAAATAAAAAAAAATATGTTTCCCATGTTAATCTTATGGTAAATCAACAAAGACCTCTCTCTATCTTGCTTATTTATTGAGTATAACATATATTTGCTTGCACGACCCATGTGGCAACAAACCCACATACTCACCCTCATGGTGTTTATGGGGAAAGTAAAAAGTAACAAAACGAGATGAAATTTTGTTTTTACATTCACTAAGTAAGGTTTAACTTATATTAGCTTACAAAAACCCATATGGCACCAAACCTATGTAATCACTCCCATGGTGTTCATGGTCAAATAAAAGAAATATCACAATTCGATAAAAAATTTGCTTAGTACGCAGGTCTGCTGCGACGGGGGTATTTGACCTAACTGTTTTAAACATATAGAATTCCATAAACCCTTTGCAGGGGTCTTACAAGAGTTGTCCAAAAGCAAAATGAATCATTGAGGTTAAATAGATCAGTTAGAGATTGAGATCATATAGTAACTGTCGCAAGTGCGTTTATGTAAGTGAGCGGGCGGGGGCGCGGGCGAAGGCGCGACGGGCGCGGGGCGGGGCGGGGGGCGCCTAAGGCGAGCCACCCACTCCGCTGCGCCGCGTAGTTGCGCCACCTCACACCCGCCTAATCAACTACCTTACAAAAAGGCAGATTGATTTTATAATCACGCATAAACGGTGACATAACCCAAGATTTAATTATACCCCTCATTGTGCTACACCGTGGGGTTAATCAACAGTACAATGAGCTGGATTGTTTGCGGTGCGTTTTAAAAGTTATCTGCCTGTTGATCGTGTCGAGTCTAGTTTGTTAAAATGATCAACAGTTGGTTATTATACAACATTTTATAAGTTTATATCATTAAGGGCATTATCGCTGTAGCCTATATTAAAGACATATGAAAATACAATTGAAAGAAATAAAACATTTGAAAATATTTACCCTGAGTGCTCATGTTGACGACCTAACATTTAGGTAGAACTATAATTTTCACATGACAAGGGAAAAATGTAACTACCCTAAATTTGTAGTAATTTAACTTAACACAGACAGTGAAGTGGTCAACAGAGTACTTAAGAGTATGCAGTACCAGCCGCCTTGTATTTTTATTCCCATGATATGAATGTTAAATTTCAAACATCCTCTACGCCTTCAATATTGGTCGTAAAAAATTCATCTTTTTGTAATTTTAAATAACTTTTAATATATAGAGAACTATGAAATCAAAGGTTTTATATTTTTGATATTTTGATTAATAAACAACAAAGCATTCTGAACATTTTTTGTAAAAAAAACAGACGAGTTTCACATTACGTCACCTCAAAAAGCTGTCAAAATTAAAAGGTGGATAAATTTTTCCCTGAAACCCCAAATTGCCACTACTCTCCAGCAAATTCGTGTTCCCGGCTTGTTACTCTGCTTCTGACACGCCTGATTTTTGTGTTCGTCTCGATGGGTCTTGTAAATGATATTTCCACGCCGGCTCTTTACTTCAATGTTCACTGGCTTTTGCTGGAACTAATTTCCCCACCCACCAACTAAACAACATCTTGCCACATAGTAAATACTGGTTTATACGTGACTTTTCCTCGTACTCTACACTCCCTTATTATTTAACTTATTAAAATTTTCTGTCTAGTATTAAACCTCGTCAATGATAAAATCGGGCTTATTTAAATTTCAATTCTAAACATGAAATCATGAATTAATAAACCAAATACACAATGGTCTAGAATATTTTAGAAACTATTAAGAAACCATTATATGATATACCTAGTGAAAGGGCAGTGTAAAATAAAATCTCAGTGGATTCAAGCATTGTTCTTTTTCATTCCAGCCACTAAAATACTAACCTTAGTGGTCTGCAGCATTAAGTACAATATACTAAATATTAAAGCTTATTAATATTTAAGCACAAGCTCGCTAAATTATTTAGAAGAAAACAATTTTTGTCTGTTAAGCAAATAATACAATGGCACAATAATACAATAATACAATAACAATACTTATAATAACATACTTAATACTAATACAAACTAATAATAATACAATACAAACTAACAACTACATACAATACAAACTAATAATAATACAATACTTAATAATACAATGGTTTTATCCAGGTACTCGGTAATATCGACATTGTTACAAACAGTTGGGGCGTTATTATGATCGTTCGGTTTATTTGTCATTTAAGGATCATTTCAAGCAGTAAATATGACTTTTATTAATTTGACAAACTTTCTGAAACCTCATTTCTTACTTATGAAACAGTTCATTACTAGCATAGATAATTGGATAGGAGTCATTTAGCAAATCAGTATTATGACTGCTGTAATATATGTATATCGTAGTAAACCTTAATCCTTTGCTTAACAGGGATACGTTGGTGTACAGAAGTACGACTTAACTGTAGTTAATGCCATTTTGGCCAATTTAAATTCCACATTTCGATGTTTGGTCTTTTGTAAGATTCTAAATATCAAATGTTCCATAGGCATCACCAACGGAAGTTTCGTATGAAGCATTTTTTCAGAGGACCTCAACTGAATAAGAGCAAAGTCAATATCCGGCAAATTTATTGGCTCCATTATCAATTTTGACTTGGTTTATATTTTGTACACGAGACAAAAAACAAGGAAATTCCTAATCTAGTAGTTTTCTCCAACAATATATCGTTGAAGCGTCGTCGTTTCTTTATCAAAAAGACCGGTCGATTTCTGATACAGACACGCAATGAAGTCTACCTTATCGCTTTGTCGGTCGCGGAAACGTAGCACTTTCCGAGTTGTTTTACAAAACCACTTTCCCAGATATGATAAGGAGAGAAAGGGTCGGTTACAGCTACGGCCACCGCGGAACACTTCTGAAGGCCGCTCATGGTTTTGTACCTTACACGACCTTAAACTTTAATGACGTCAGTTCTATTTAAGAAAATTATCATTTACACCAGGATCTTTGTAAGGTTCTTTGTACAGGGTCATACTTATAAATTTTGTCTCTATCTGATAAAAATTTGTTGAAGACAAACTGTTGAAGAATCTGTTGATTCTTTATAAATCTGTTAAATCTGTTGATATGTTAAATTTGTTTTTCAATAAAAAATTACAAAGTATATTGTGTCTAACAAATGTAAAAATACTAATGGATTGTCTTATGATAAATTTTATGTCTCAATAAATGATGAAGAGAAAATTAACAAACTGAGCTTATTTGCGTATTAAGTTTAAAATCGGTTGAAAAACGGCGTCCGAAACAAGGGACTAAAATGTCATGTTTTGCCTTAAATACCTATGGTTAACATATAATATGGTTAACGAGACTACTAGTCCAAAGGTGAAGATGACTCTTAAGTATTTTGTCCATATGAATACTATAAGCTACTAGCTCTTCCACAGTCAATGTAAGCTTAAGTTTATTATTAGTAATAAAAGCTCAAAGTCTATTATTAACGGGAAATGTGCTTTACAGAACAAAAAACCAATGTTCTTTTTCATTGTCATATTTATTTACTTGTATAAATCGAAATAGAATTGAGCTGGCTTTTCTTTGTCGAAGGCTTTAACAATATAATTTTGGCTGGTGTAAAAAATTTTAATTTTTTACCTCACTTATAATAATCCTTTTTATGGGCTTGTGTTTTATTTGGAAGTTTTAAGAACTTTTTTGAGTAATCAAGGAGTGACATAAAACAAAGCAATTTAAAGATAATTTTTCAATTTCTCACACTTATCAAACTACACCTTATATTTTAGTTTCCTAAAATTTGGATTTCGTAACAACGTTGTCTACTTAAAGTGATTTAAAGACATCGCGTTAAGTTTCGTCATTTGATAGCACTACTCGATCAAAACGCATTTAAAATCAATTGAATCTATAGAAAATCAAGAATACTGTGTTTTTTCTTACGAAAATGCTTTGTTTCAGATATTTTCAAAAACATGTATATTTGTTGCTGACATGTATTTTCAAAAACAAACTATCGAAATTTTTTCAACCTCCCTAAATCTTTATTAAACTTGGTATGTGCTGTAAGGTAAAAGAGGTTTAGTTGATAGTAGGCTAAAATATATTGATCCAATTAAAATTTTTTAAATGGATTATATTTTAAATCTTCAAACTGAAATGGCGAGAAATCAGAAAAATTTATTATGGATTACAGTTTACAATTTGAATTTGAACAAAGTTGAAATTTTGTTCTAGAATATAGTTCTCATAAATAAGGAAATTAATGTCTATTCTACATTTGTGATAAATAAGGAAAGAGAATGATTTAGGTATGCTGCTATGGGTAACACTGAAAGTAGGGGTTTTTGATACAAAAAATTATTTGACCATATGAAGTCATATAATAATTGTCATCAATATATGCCCATAAATAAAGGAGTATGCCTATTCTCCATATGATTGATAAGGGAAAGTAGTATGCAGGTTTCCTTCAATGATTATTATAAAAACCAATATTTTTTCACCATAAGTAGATGGATCTCAACAAAATAGAGCTAAATAACAAGTTTCATAAAAATATTTGTTAATAAGTGAAATATTAACACATCCTTATTCTTTGATTATCATTGGAGCTCCAAAATACAATGTACTGTCTTTAGACTTTTAATGTCTCAGTAACCAATGAGGATAGAGCAGAGGTTCCGTATACTAAATTGTGTGTGTGGTTTTTTTCAAGCTTATTCAAGTAGTAAAATTCAAGATTTAAAAGTTTTAAATATTACATATGAAAAAAAACACTTTTGGGGTACAAAAGCCCCCAAAAATACCCCTTCCGGTAGGTCTATATGTCTGGTTTGCGAACTCGTCTGAATAAAGTTAGGATTACACATCTCCACCAAATTTGTTCTCGAGCGGACCATTTTAGCGAGTATACATATACTATGTATATATGTGTGTATATATTTATGTATAAATTTTAATGATTTATTTGGTCTGTGGGCACCTCAAAACTAAAAAAAGTAAAATGGTTTCGGGCTTAGGTCCTTCCAATGGGAAATTCGCTAAGATGAAGAACATAAAATTAAATGGTTCAACCTGCACACAATCAATAGAATAAGTTCCCGTGAACGAGCAGCTATATTTAGATAACAAGCAATTGTAACACTTAAATGGTGTAAGAATCCTCACGGGATAGAGGAGACCTTGAGTTTATATTTAACAGAATGATTGGATTAGAAGACCAATTAAGAGAAGGAATTAGGTCAATTAGTCCGTGAGTGGCAATGCGATCGATGGGGCGTGATGCGGATGAGCTAATTGGTCGCCTAAAACAATATCCCCATCAGTTACGTCATCAATCTATATGTATTCGGGTATTAAATTAATAAATATATGATAAACACGCATTTATTGTCCGCCGTTTCTCTGATAAAGCGGCTTAACAAAACAATTATTGTTAAACAATTTGTACACTTACAACAACTTAACTGATTCAAGAAACAACTTATTTAATTTCGACTTAAAAATACTACAAGTTAAATCTTTCAGGTCATCAGGGAGTCTGTTATACAACAGAAGTCCAAAGTAAGAGAAGCTCTTTCTTTCCAGTTCCAGAAGAACTCTTAGGAGGCGTCACTACCTCCCAGGATGGCCAGTCTTACACGATGACACCTCGAAATGGAAAGAAAGCTTCATGCAAAGACAGTTTGGCTGACGTAACTTATTACTTTGTCCCACACAGCATGTCAATATTTTACATGTAGCACATAGACAGTAAATTGGCCCTTTCACGGTAGGCTGAAACGTGGTGGAACCTTTACAAGGAAAACTCGAAGAGAATAGTTTTTTATTTTGTTGCTTTTGGATCCCACCAAATTTCTCTATATATTGGTATCATATACAGGAAAGCCGTAAGTAAAATACTGAGAATATCATATAATATCGGTAATTATCACATTTTTATACCAATACTAAGTCCAAGATAACACGTCTGATGTTGACTATGGCTCGAGAGGGACCTGTTCAAATACCATGTTGGCCGTTAAAAGTTGAGTTTGTACTTGATTATTCAGTTCGCCTACGAAGATGGCAGAAATATTTGTAAAAGCTCCGTGTTTATTAAATCTTGTAGTAGAGAGGTCTTACTAATGGTGCTTTGTAAAAACTTTTCCTCGATATAAGAACGATGGAGATTTTTCCAAACATTAGATTGAGTTTGTACTTGATTATTCAGTTCGCCTACGAAGATGGCAGAAATATTTGTAAAAGCTCCGTGTTTATTAAATCTTGTAGTAGAGAGGTCTTACTAATGGTGCTTTGTGAAAACTTTTCCTCGATATAAGAACGATGGAGATTTTTCCAAACATTAGAGTCAAATTTAAAAGTACAATACAAAAATAAAATCAATAACAAAGTTTTTTTATCGCATTTTTAGGTATAATATGTGGGAAGGTACAAAAGTAGTTAAAACTAAGAGATAAGATTAAAAAAAAACTTTCATATTAACAATTTAGCATCATCGTAATTTAGGACAGAAACTAAATAATAATATGCATTATACCTTTGCTATTATTAATAGGTACAATAACTCTTACGTTAAAACCAAAATTAATGTTGAATTTATCATCTATAGATTCCAATTAAGTTTAATTGTAGACAATTCTGTGTATTGTGGCTACTTTTCGTTCGCCACGTTAAACTTTTTAGTTTCAAATTTAAAACAGTAACAACCCGAGAGTACAGGTTTGTAATAGATGAGCGTTCTTTAAGGATACCAGTGTGCAGTAGTGTCAAATTGTTGGTGCTGGCTCAGTTCAAGGTCACCTGAGGGATGACGTCATCGAGGTCAATGACCTCACCGATGACGTCATCGATGACGTCATCGATTGCGTCATCGATGACGTCATCACCAATGACGTCATTTTGATGACGTCACACCCATGACGTCACAGAAATGACGTGCTGATGACGTCATCACCCCTTACGTCATGAAAAAGACGTCACCGACGCCACTAAGGTCAAGGTCATGCCGAAACCTAAAATTTTTTGCCACTTTTGCCGTTTCTCGCACTACGCTCCGAGTTTCAGTCCGAGTCCCCGTGACCTTGACCACTTGGAGCGAATTTTGGACGAGAAACGGTAAAAGTGCCAAGTTAAACTCGAGTTTCTGACATGACTCTGCCTAAATGGGCAATCGGTTATCCCTCAGGTGACCTTGAACCAGCACAACACCAACAATTTCATATTACTGTGACCTTGAAAACCTAACAACGGAGCGCCGACACCGATGCGCACCCCACGACAGCCACCGAGTGACTGACTGTCAGGTTCTGTGTACTCTAGGTATATGGGGAAGTGGAGGGGGAAATCTCAAGGTCATCCAAATGGAGTTTTAAAAAAGTTGAAGAGTAGAAAGACTACTCTTGTGCTTCCTGGGCGACTTCATCAATTTCCAACGGATCTGTAAACCAATCCGATCTGTAGCGGCAGGAGTCCAGAAAACAGGTGCACCACCCATCAGGTTGTCCGTAGCACTTCCGACAATTGGTAAGATTGGAGAAGTGAAATTTAATACACCGCTGCGGACAACAAGTATAAAAGTATTTGGATTTGTAGATTTTGAAAGTTTGTAGTACCGGTGGTGGCAGCTATTGGTTCTTGCATCTACACCTGCAACATCCGAAGCATTCACATTGCCGGCAGGCCAGCCCATCCACTTGCCACTTTGGTAAGAGGAAACACTTATCCTCACAGCAATAGGTTGTCCCCGTCTCTTCCTCCCAACGCTTCTTTGCACAATATGTGACGCCTTGTATCTCCAAACACCTATGCTCGCAACATGAGATGCGCTTACTTTCCATAGTTGATGCTGCTTTGACGAGGGAGCACGATGAAGTGATGCTGTGGTCAGTGGGAATGGGGTTTATATAAACTAAGGGGAGTGGAGGGGGAAAGGTCAAGGTCATCCAAATGGAGTTTTAAAAAAATCAAAAAGTAGAAAGACTACTCTTGTGTATCTATAGCGATTTCATTGATAGTGAGTGCTTCTGTATGCCAAGTTGATCTGTACTGACAGGCTCCTAAATAATGTTTGCAAAAACCTGCAAAATGATTGTTGCACAATTTGCAGCCAGTTAGCTGTTTTAGTGTGAATTCAATCCAACGTTCAGGGCAACAAGTGTACTTATGCCCTCTCATCTGGTACACATGCAATGTCTTCAACTCTGGTTTCGGCTTCTTCCAAGACTTGCACTTACACATGCATTGACCAAAAGCTTCACATTTTCTACACGCCAGGCCATCCGCAACATCAATGTCATTTGGCCATGAAAAACATTTCTGTTCGCAACAGTAGTTGAGTTGACTCTCCATGTTGCTGTGGTGAAGGTGCGCGATGAAATGATGCTGCAGTCATTGAGAGTGCACCTTAAATAAACTCAGTGGAGGGGGAAAGGTCAAGGCCATCCAAACGGAGTTTTAAAAAAGATAACTAGTCGTCCTCCTCCTCCTCGTCCGTTGTACTTAGAGAGCTGTCAGACGAAGAGCCCCGTGCAGGTGCTCCCCAGATGAAAAACAAATCAATTTTAAAACGAAGACCAGAATCATGCATCATCAATTCCTTTAATTTGTCACATACTAAGTCGACCTTGTGTAAGGTGTCAACAACAAGCTTCCAATTTGTTGGCTCAATATAACTTGTAGTAGAGTCTGCCTCGCTGATAACCACATCCTCCGGCCGTATTGGAGTGTAAAGATGTGTAAAGTTCTTCGGCTGTAGCTGAGGCTCAGGCTGGCTGGAAGTGGAAGGTTGAGTGTGGACCCCTGTCGCATCGAAATCCATAGTCATTCTACATTCAATGTTGGGGTTTTCGTTTAATACATACACCAATTTCTCATGCAACATATCCACTTCTGCCGAGTCTTGCAGATGAACATTCCAGGAAAATGGCCATTCTTCATCCGTAGTGGAGTCAACTCGAGAAAGAGTGCTGTCCGCCATGATAGCTAAGCAAGGAATGATGTGAGCTACAGACTGCGGTAACAGTATTGAAAAGTAGAGGGGGTAAACCAAAAGTATGTGGAGGGGGTATTTTCAAGGTCATTTAATTTGGGTTTTAAAAAAAGGAAATAGTGGAGGGGGAATTCTCAAGGTCATCCAATTTGGGTTTTAAAAAAAGGAATGAAGGTTACTCCTCTTCAGCCTCGTTGTCCCCCACATCCTCATTAGCCTCATCTTCATCAACGTCAGACTCGCCGTAAGGGTAGATCGGGGACATCGGCGAATATTGTGGAGATTGTTGACCGTTGTTATCGTCCCCTTGCATTCTAACTTGGGACCAATCATAATTTAAATTCATTTGTATTATGATCCCAGGGTTGTCCCGCAGTATTTCCTTCATCCGTTCGCAAATCGTTTCCAAATAGTGTACACTATCGATCGACAGTGTCCAACCCGTACTTGTACCGACATCAGTAGTGGAGTCAGCTTGGCTGATGGTGTTGTTGTCTGCCATGGTTGCTTGTCGGACAAGGAATGACGGTTGATGTGATACTCATGCAGGAACATGGTGAAGTGGTGGGGGGTGTGGTGGAGTAGTGGGGGAATTTTCAAGGTCATCCAAACGGAGTTTTTAAAAAAAGGAAAACCTACAAAGTAACATTGAAACTTTCCAATTGATGGTGGCGAGCGTTTTCTTCTGCAACCTTGCCGACACATGTGACTATGCCATACAGTATGAAAAGTACAACCATAATAAGGCCGAACAATAAAAGATAGCCGTTGACTATCATGATATTTTCTGAGTGTATCTGATTTCTTCGTATCGCCCTCTCCTGCATCCTCTTCTCCAACTCGTGGACGAAGTCACAGCAAACGTGAGGACATGTTTTATCCGTTGGTAGGTTTGCCATTGTTGATGTTGTCGGTTTGGCTGTTGAAGATGGAATGAGGTTTCCAATTGTGATGTGCCATGTACATTAATAGTCAGGTGGTGGGGGTAGTAAAGCAGTGGAGGGGGAAGTTTCAAGGTCATTCAAACCGTGTTTTAAAAAAACCTATCTTGTTACTGAGCTCATATATCAGTAACAAGATAGGTGCTTTTGCTCATTTACTTCTTTAATATAATGAAAAAATAAACATATTCTACAATGGTTAGAACAAGAAATACAACTGCTAGTCAGCTGAAGTAATCTAAGTTGTCCGGCTCGGTCTTCATGGACGTCGGTGAGGAAGCTGTCGAGGAGTGTCCAGGCTCTTCCTTTGACTGCCGGGTGTTCCGTATATTGCAAGCGTAAACTTGCACGTTTATACGGTAGCCTCGTGCCACCATCAGCTGCAACTCCTTGTACAAGTCGTTTAGCTCCTGCTGAGTCTTGATGCTCACCTCCTCGTAACTTGCGCAACTGACGTTCAGAGACATCCTGATGTTGCTAGGTTGGCTGCTGGAGTAGAAATGAAGCCGAGGCACAGCGTTTGGAGGTACATGAAAAAGTGGTGGGGGTAATGGTGGTGGGGGTATGGAAGATCCAATTAAACACTTCTAAACTTTTTCCATCGATACAATGGGATGGAGCAAATAGCACAGGTGTCCTTGTAGTTTTCAAATCTAAACATCGGTGCTAGAAATCCGAACTGTTTTCCACCACCTTCCTGTACGAACTGTCGAAGGTCTCTGACGGCAGCATCGCCACAAGGCCTACAAAACTTTTCCCCGTCTTGGAACCTATACCAGGAGTATCCCGAATACCCTCTATTATCTTTCTTGTACTCTTCGATATCCTGCTTTACTGTTATAGGGATATTATCTTGTAAAGCCGTCTGGAATAAAGATGCGTCAGTTATAACTCGTTGTAAGCAAAGCTCGTACAAGGTGCTCATCGTTTGCTAGTTGGCAACAGACTGACCGTGTTTCGCATCCAAGCAGGTTTGAATCCTAGTGTGGTAGTGGGGGTAATTATGGTAGTGGGGGGTAATTGTGAAATGCAAAGGTCAAAGGTCAAGGTCACCCGCGAAGTTTAAAAAAAAAATGCAACATATCAATACGTGACAAACTTCACGTATTGATATGTTGCATTTTTTGTTTTCTTATTTTTTTTGTCTTTTATGATTTATTTATAAAACATTACAATAACATATGTACAACATTAAAACTTAAATCTAACACTGCTGCTTGTCGGCAATGTGGATGGTCAACTCTGTAGAGTTGCTACCTGTGCAGCCGTGGGACACCAGGTATAGACAGCCGGGTTGAATAGAGCGAAGGTCCTCGTTTTGTAGAAGATGGACGAATCTCTTGGGCAGGTACACCTGGAACTTGGGCTCATCCCCCGGAGTAAACGGTGCCTCGCTTAGATGGCTTCCCCAACTGTAGTCTCCATCTTCTTCATAGCATGGATTATGTAGTGCTTTTCATCTTTTAGTTCAGAGCACTTCTTCACAGGTAATATTGTTGACTTGGAGTGAGCATTGAACTGCTCGACCAAAGTTTGAAGGAACTGGTGAGATGCCATGGTCAGGTTACAGATCGTCTTCTTGCTCGGAGATGTTGTCGTCTCGGAATCTCGAGTAATACTCATGCCAGGTCCCGGTCTGCTCCTCACTTATATACTCTCCGTTACCCCCACCACTCCCCACTTCCCCACTTTGAAGGTAAGAGGCGAGTTTATAGGCATTTTTCAAAGCGCAATGTCTATCTTTATCATGTTCTGGGCTTTTTGTACAAATACATATTGTTTCCAGCATGTATTGATAATTCTTATCCAATTCCACATCACTAACCGGAACATGAGTAAATCCTTCGATCCATCTTTTCTTTTCCAGCCCCTTTGTGTAAATATTGGTAAACTTGTCTGAAAAATGATGCATAATGTGATACAAGTCCGTGTAACTTGTAAAACCATCATACCAATCAATATGATGGAAGTGTTTTGAAATCCATCTGTTGGTAGTAGCGGCTTTACTAGTTAAAGATGAATAAGAACATGGTGGTTTAAATAAAAACGAATAAGGAACACTTGTATTCATGTCCAAAAACACAAGTTCTTTTATAATGAATCTATCATCATTACCACGAAACGCTTGAAACTCAATAATACCAGGCTTGGACTTTACTTGTTCTTCTTCTCCCTTGTCCATTTTGAAGGCCACACGTCTGCTCATTACGAAGTCAGGAGGTCAACTGATTTCCACACCACGGTAGGTACTACTTTTATACCAGGCCGTACAGTTGTTGGCGCGTTGGTGTATATTTAACGTGGGCACCGTCCCCAATAGGCCTAACCCCACAAAAAGTTGGTTATTGTTTTAAAAACTAACCATTGTCATTTAAGTTTCCATCTTTATATTTTCCTTGTTTTCGTTTTCATCACTAACACTTGATTCTTCTCCTCCATCTTCCTCTTCTTCCTGTTTTACTGATTTCTTATGTAGTTGAGCGTACTTTTCCAATTGTCTCCACATTTGTACTTCATGAGGAACTCTATTAAATATAGAAGTATCCACAGGTCCGTATATTATAGGTGCGTCCGGTTGTTTGTCCAAAGTGTCTTCCAGATAATCTTTAATAATCGAACTTGAAAACACCAGTTGTCTCAAGTATCTTGTTATAGGTTCAGTAGCACAAGTTAAAATGAAAAACTCCTCTCGATTAAGTTGAATTTTGTTATCATGTCTTGTTGTGTCTCTAAACCGCAGCTGATGATCACCACGTTGTTTAATAATATCGATTTCCACATTTGAATCCAAAAGTCCTACTCTTGTCTTTCTTCCAAACATGTTACTACTTAAATAGCATTCTAGCAGATGCAAGTGTTTCATAAACGATTCCCAAGCACTGTCCGTAAACAAAATCATTTTGGGTCCGTGAGTTAAAATTACAGTAGGGGAATAATCTGTCGATTTCATAACACCGATTAAAACACTTTTGTCCAAACTGGAAGAGATTGGGTAAAATATTCGCAAAAATACCTCACTCAATATGTTTGGAGAAATATTATCTTCAATATCCCTTTTTCTCTTTTGTATAGTCTTTCTTCTTTTAACTTTTTCTTCAACATTATTACTGGCGTGAAGTTGTCCGCAAACGTTTTGTTCACCTCCTTCCTGGTGACCTTGAGGATCTAAAAACTCAGATACCTTCTCAATATCTACCACATTTTCAGGTGTACCACTAGGAGAAGCCATATTGAATACGATGCTACCCATACAACAGTAGGCAACAAACTGATGAGGAGCGGCCTGTACGCTCTGCTTTTATACTCGCGGAATGAAACAAAACCGGTTTTTACAGTACATTCTTAACAATTCCAGTTAAAGGTGTGTATGTTACAATTTTATCATGTAGAATTAAACAGTATGCAGTTGTATTAGCCGGTATAGCCGCGTTGAATTCCATTTCTATTTTTATATCCACACTTGATGATTTTACTGATTCATTTTGTTTAGAACAATCAATTACAACTATTGGGTAGGCATCGAAATATTTTGAAGGTGATAATAAAGGTGTATTTGCTTTACCGTAATATGAACTTTGGAATCTTGCGTACATATCGTACAATATACTGTATTTCTTCTTAGTGAATGACACATTTAAATTGTCGTATGGAAAGAATTGTGAATTTAAATAAACTTTAATATTTTTCAAGTCACAATGATCAAATTGTCCTGCATGTTTAGTGATGTCGTCTCTTCTACCTGTTTGTAAACCAAATATAATATACCTGGCTCGTTCTACATAATTTGATGTTTTAACAGTCCAAGTGTATCGATCCGTAGTAGGTAAACTGGGATGCTCATGGAATTCCCAACTTCTAAATGGAATAACAATATCACGATCGGCTTTTAATTTTCTTAAAAGTAGCATTCTATGCTCGTCAGCTAATTTAACATGTGGAACTCTCCATACAATTTTGTCTAATTTTAATTTCCATTCTAAAGTCGCATCAGTCGTATTATCTGCAGCTTTAATAATGTCTTTATCGTTAGAAGACCTCAACAAAACTAATTCTTGTTTAACGTTTAATATTATTTTCCTATAATCTTCAGCAAAACCAAGCAACAAACGTAATGGAATATGAAAATCAAAATATCCATCTGAATTTGGAGTGATCGTGTCAATTGTAGGTATTACCCATCCGGCAGGTTTAAGTAAATTGGTTTCATTGGGTGTTATAGATGTTAGTCCTTTTAAAGTCGTTGTAATACCTACTTTTTTAGTAGAATCAACTGTTACACTTGATATTTCATATCTAATTTCATCAAACAGGAAAGCCATAGGATTATTTATAAATGGAACTGTTGTACCAGCAGTAGTACCGTCCTTTTTAGTAACTTTTCCTTCAATATACAAGTAACTTTCACATGGTAGTGTGTAAATGTCTTGATGTTGTATGGGAATACGAATTTCATCGTTATTGTTTAATTTCGATGAAGTGTAAGGGTTGTGGGTGTGATATTCTTTTTCCCATAGGGTTTCGTCGAATGTTGGACCCTGCGCTATATCCAGTATATCCATAATCGGTTAATTTTAATCCAACTCTCTCTAAGAAACGAATGTTCTCGCGTGTTAACTCCTCCACAGCTGAAGAGCTACTAATGCGGTTTCCCGTAGGTTGTTCGCTTTTAAATGTTAAACCCATGGTTTTTGTATTAAAGTGTCGATTTTAAATGTAATCTAATCGTAATAGGCTCTTCTCTGAAGTCTACCAAGTTACCGTCTTGATCCAATACGCTCAACACGATGTCTGAAATGAAAGTGGTGTTCAACGGTAGATATACCAGGTTTTGTGGCTTTTCAACAATTTTAAATCCAGGTGGTACACTTGGGTAAAATGTATGTATGATATGGGTGTTAGCCCCATCCCTGTAAGCTCCTTGTATAATGTTACAAGTTATGTCTATACTATTGACTTTTAATATTGTTACTGTTTTCTTACCGGAATGTGTTACATCTGGTTCTAAAACAGGCTCATCGTTGGAAAATCCTAATAAATCACCAATTGAGTTTGGTTGAGTAAAATCTATATAATATTTAGAAGTAATTTCAGCTTTCATCGTATTATTATTACCTTTTAATGTTATATTGTCTTTTCCCATTTTAGTTTGCAAAAATTCATTTATATGATCAATTTCATAAGAACCTGTGGGTAACCTGCACTCTTGTAAGTCTGTAAATTTCCCACTGGCATCTTTTCCCTTATAATAATGCAATACGTTATTTTTACCTTCCGTAACATTGGGAATAGAGTTGTAAGTTGTAAAATCCAATAGTGCCGCCTCCCAAAACCTTCCTTTTTGCAAGCGTAACGCTGGAAAAAGGATACTTCGTAAAGTGGACGATTTTCCTGTTAATGATACCGTATAGGAAGACATCTCAATAGTGACTGATACTTTTAGCTAGAAATTCCAAACATAAATGGCCGCATATTGAAGTATTATCAGGTTGTTCTCTTTTATAGTTATAATATATGTTTTTAGCAGATTTAAAGTAATTTTGAAGTTCTTTTGGTGGTGGCAAATTACCGAAACTATCAAAATACTATACATTGTTATTTAGTTTCTTATAACAAACCCAATGGGTGCCAGGCCCTTCAGTATTATCCAAATTTACAATTCCAGTCTCATTCTGCCACATTTTCTTTGGTAAACTGTCTTTCATAAACACACCGCGGAAAAATGGTATTTTTAAACAGGAAATATATTTAAATAATTCAATATTGGTTAATGCTTTATGTGGTATGACCAATTGATTTCTTTCATTTAATATGCACGATAAGGTCTTAGGTAAAGACCTGCCCCGTTTTTTACCATTGACCACACGGTGGGCTTCTTCCTGCCTTTTCTGCTAGATCGTCGTCTTCTTATATTTCCTCCATGTTTTCTTGTGGTTGACTTCCTTTTTACCCTTCTTCTCCTCCTTTTTCCACCTCCTACTGCTGTTTTAGCCTTCATACCTGCTGTTACTGCTAAAGCTGCTGCTTTTTCTGCTATGCTAGCGTCACTTGATTTTACTCGTTGCCAAGCTATGTCCGCAAGCTTTCTGTCTGCTATCGATCAATTTTTTGAATCGGCAAACGTGGAATATGCGATATCGTGTTCTTTACAAGCCTGATCTAACTTGTTTATGCCTGGATCACCTCTTTCCAGTCGTTTTTTCAATTTAGTTCCTGGTCCGCAATACTGATAACCTCCCGGTATATGAAATTCGTATGGTAAAGCGTCTATTGCTCTATTTACGATAGATCCTACTGGAATACGGTTTAAAGCTTTACTTAACAGAGAAACCGCTGTGGACGTGATACCGCCTCCTTTCCGTATAGTGTCTCGATATGGACTGGTGTAATGAAATGCCATGATTGTCTTTTATATTCGAAAAGCGTATCCTATGTGTTACCTCTATGACAGGTTGCACATAAATGAAGTCATTTATTGAGTTTTTTAATTAAATATCAATATCACCCCAATCTGATGATCTAAACTTTTTCGTTTTAGGGTTAATAAAGTATTTATTATAAATTTCTCGTTTAATATATTCACCTCTCATGGATTCATCATAAGTATTATGACCCGATTTTCCTTGAAGAATATCTGGTGTAAAATGATTGTGTAAATCAAATATCGCATTACCTAAAACTTTTACAAGAAAATTAACAGTGACAGCATTATCTACATGTTCAGGGTCTTTAATGTTTGTTATACGTTTATTATTACAATTATACACTTTACTATCCTTTAATGATGTTGTAATGGTCTGTCCTACAGTTGCAGCATCATTTGCTTCTCTTCCTTCTTTCAAGTGTTTTATCACTTTATCATTACATGTAAAATATACAAAGTAATGATTTGGATCTAAATGTACGGTTTGTGATAAGGCAGCTGCATCATGATCCTCATAACCCCATCCCATATTTGATAACTTTTTTATCCATGCAATCCCAAGCATTATTTTTGTATGTTAATAAATTAAATTTTTCATTACCTTGAACGAATTCATCCCCTTGCTTCGATACTACTTGATTTTGTTTTACAAAAGAGGTTGTTTCTTGTTTTAAGGTTTCCATCATTTGACCCACTGTTGCACCATCTGATGGCGCCGAACCATCTTTAACATTTGCTAAACAATTACCAAAACAATCTATAACCCCTACATCACGTATGATACAATGATCTTTTATATATTTGAGGTTTACAGCATCATTTTCATTTTTTGGATAACCTATATCGTTAATAACAAATTTATAAAAAGAAAATCCATCTTTTGTCTTTTCAGGTATCAAGGAATGTAAATAGCGTCTATTTACGCTGTCTTTTGCATCTTTAGGGTCATCTACGTTGGATATACGTTTATTGTTAGCACTATACGTTTTCCCATTGAATTTTAACGTATTTTTTAATTCAGATGACAAATAACCTTTGTTTATTGCATCACCGTTTTGATTTGGTTTACCAACGTTGATGATTCTATGATCTTCTGCGTCATATGTGTTATTTTGTAGTCTTAATGTTGGCGATATCTTTTCCTTTAATATTTTTAAATTTATTGCATCGTTTTCATCCGTAGGATCTTTTATGTTTTTTAAACTTTTATTACTCATATCATAATCTCCATCAGGTGTTTGTGGTAAACCAGCACTTCTTTTTAAACTATTCGCATAATATAACCCATCCGAGGAGTAACGTCCGAACTTGTCGACACTCATGGTGCAACTGAATAGTATTCTAGGGAGTAACGCATTTTTATGAGATTACCCCACGGTTTCGGAGTTCATCCTCTAAAGCCACCCATTCGTTTTCCAATCCAGTATGACCCGCTTCTTTAGCTTCATGTATTAGTTTCATTCTATCCACCAATTTATTGATATTATTGTAATAAATCACATTTGTGTTATATAGTTTCTTCATTAAACCTGTACCTGTAACAGATTTGTTTTTTTTTCTTGGTTCCGGAGCACTTATATCCAAAGTGGATGACACAAACCTTCGTTTTACAGGTTTTCTTGGTATTATTGGCATTGGTTGTCTTCTCGTTGTTGGTATTAACTTGGATACAAATTCTCTATATTTTAAAGACTTTGATCTAAATACAGGTTGGTCAGCTGAATACTTCCTCCTGTATGCATTAGTTTGTTCCAAAATCTTTTTATATGCTTCCATGTCTTTTTCTTTAACTAACAATTCTAAAGGCTTCTTTTCAAATAATAATTCAAATAATCCCCTTGTGCCCTTATATCTTTGATCACCAACAATAATATTATCATGTTCATCAATGTTTACCGGGCTATTACCAACCATTAAACCGTCTTCTGTTAATCTTACTCCATAACTATGGTAGTTTTTATTAGGATTTGTTCCAGCTAACATTTTTATCATGTATTTCCTTCCTAAAGGTCCTTTGTTATGAATGTTTTCACCCAACAAGCTTATGTTTGACGGACCTTCCCTTGTTTCTTCTTCTTTTTCCTCTTCACTAGCAGTTGATACAACTTCATGTCCTCTTTTGGCTTTTACTTCATATAATTCTCTTATTCCACTATAGTCCGGTGATTCTAGCTCTCTTTCGGGTTCTCCACCGGTAAAACCACTATATGTAGAGGATTCCGGGTCTTCATCACTAAAATCTTCTGATTTTACATTTTCTCTTTCAAACTTCGTAATAGGTGCAATCGCATCTCCTTCCAATACAGGTTTAGCAAATTTTTTGTTTAATTGTTTCAAGGGTTCAGTAATAGGTTTAAATGTAGATTCAAGGAATTTCTCCCTCTCGCTAATACCTAGTTTCAATGCTCTGTTTTTAGCCCGAATAGAATCACTAAGTGATTTTATTTCTTTTACTAATTTTTCTTGGTTAACCATGTTTGTAGCAAGACGTGTTGTACAACAATGAATGTTTTATACCACGTTCAATGTATTAATATAAATTTATCAAATCCTATCCTGTATCGACCATTGTTTAGCGGTTGTTCCTTCATAATTGTTATTAACCCATACTTTTCAGCCCAAGCCTTTCCACATAACTCTTTAAATCGTTCAAATGTCATATCCGCATTTACATGATCAAAATATATATGTTTTAGGTTGGTTTCGTCCTGTTTAAATACAATTAACATGTTTGCATTGTCTCTAATGAGTTGTTTTGGTATTTTGCTGTAAGTTTGACCAATATAAATGCTATCTATGTTGTTATGTCGACCCATAGCGAAGTAATTTCTTATTGTGTTTTGGTTTTCACAAGATACATCGTCGAATATGAACACGGAGAATGGTTTAGCTTCTTGTGGTTGCATGACACTCTCGCTTGCATTAAACTTTAAATATTTAACTTCAGGCACATTAGTCAGTATCTTTTCCAATAATTGATACTTTGGTTGTTGTAGTGATTTTGAAAATACATATAGATTGTTAAAACGTAATCCTTTAGGGGTTGTAATCAAATTGAATACTACATTAGTTTTTCCACAGTTGGAAGGTCCGGTAACCAGACAACGAACGGTGTTTGGTAACAAATTGCCATGTTTCCCACTATTGAATTCTGAATTATCCACTGTGAGTTCATCTATATTATTAATAGTAAAACTCTCTTTTTGTGGTACTATCTCCATTCTTTGTAATGGTTCAACCTAAAATGATTCCCTATCGTTATATCAAATCCTTTTTAGGTATCCAAGAATCTTCCGTCTTATTAAATCCTAACCATCGTACTTTGACCTTATCTTTTTTCCGTTGCAACACCTTTTCAACTAAATATACATCGCCTACTGTTGATTTTAACATTTCATGTCCATAAAACCCTCCTTCAAGCAATTGTCCTTTATTATCTTTTAAAATATATGTCTCAGGTACTGTAGGTTGTACTTTGAATACAGTAAAAACCTCATTGGTCCAATTTGGCAGATATCTTTTACTGAATACACCTTTATATTTACTTATTCGCACTTTATCACCCACATTAAATTTTTTAGGCTTTAGTTTTTCAACTTTTGGTTTAGTATTCATTTTTATACGTTTTAATACAAGGTTTTCATTTTTACTAGTTACTTGGTTTGGTTTCATCCCGATAGTCCTATGAAATTTGTTATTGTAATCGTTTATAAGTTTTGGTAACATATCAATCCATATGTGCGATCCTCTGTTGGAAAACATTTTATACATTGCACTTTTTAAAGTTCTGTTGAATCTTTCGATTATTGAGGCTTTTACCTCTGAATTGGTTGAGTAATGGTTTATATTGTGTATTTTCATTAAATTTGCAAATTCCTTATTAAAATATTCTTTTCCATCATCTGTTTGTAAATGTTTAATAGTATGTTTGTCTCTTTGTATAGCTGTTTCCATTGCTTTTGTAACACTTTTGCCACTTTTATCTTTTAGTGGTAAAGCATCTGCCATTTTTGAAAAACAGTTAATAACAGTCAATATGTATTTATATCCTTTATTTTGTTTGCTATAAGGAATCATTTCGATTAAATCCGCTTGATATAAATCATTAATTCCTTTTATCACCGTATTTCTTCGTGGAAACTTTCTTCTTGCAGGTTTATGAAGTTCGTTGACAATTTGTTGCTTCAAGTCCTTCATATTGCAGGTTTCAATGTTTGTTGTATCACATGTATAATCACAATGAATGTTGTTTTAAATATTCACATCATTTATATGGGTCAAGGTCATCCAAACTTGTGTAAAAAAATGGGGAACACGGCGTTTGACTTGCTGTGTTCCCCATTTTTTTTACGGAAGGAAAAAGGAATAAGGTCGAAGTTGTAGAAGGACGAAGAATAGGTTACTAGTTGATAGGGTTTAGAGAGTAGTGGCCAAAAGGAAGAGTGTGGATTGTGTCGGGCATAATGTGTCTTTTATCATCCCGAGCTGACAGCGCTTTTTTAATTTCGGTGACACTGTAGACTTGATGCTTGAAGCTTCGGATATTGTTAAATGTTGCTGATATTGTAGTATCTTCAAACAAACAAGTCTTGTAGTGGTCAAATGTCACGTGTTTTTTCAAATAAGATGTCTTCACTCCTTTTGCTTTCTTGACTGTCGGTGTGTTGTTCTCGTGGTACATCTTAAATGAATACAATTTCGCCATCAGCGCCACTATTTCTTCTAAAGGCATTCCATTTGCTTCATCTTTGAATTTTCCAATTACTTTTTTATTTTTTTCATTAAAATTTGGATGGTTTTTTGGATAGTCAGAAAAGTCGAAATCTTCTTTGTATGGAAAAGTCCTTAGGTCTTCATACATGTCCAAAGTCTTTATCCAGTAGATAAACGCGTCCGTATCCATGTATGCGACTCCAATGTTTTCCCTTCCGTAATGTTTAACCATTTTTTTATAATGGAAATCATACATCAGGGTTTTATTTATGTCCAAAATCGACATACCTATGTATAACGGACGGTCCATGACTATTGTTGTTTTCTTCATACTGACAGCGACTAGATTTTCGTTTATAATCATGGATGTTCCAAAATTTGGTTTTTGCACTAATTTTTCCAATTTCCTAGGATCACTCACTAATTTTACATTTTTGTGTTTTCTTTTGTTCTCCAAGGTTTTTCCAAAGATGGCGTTGTTCATTAATTTATAGAAGTCCTTTTCAAATGCTGTTGTCGCTGCAGCTCTTCTTGTAGTGTTGGAATCAATATATGGTTTCAACCAACAAGACTGGGTGAATTCAATTGCTCTATGAATTCTCACTATACGTAGACCCAATTCAAGAGCCTGTTGAACTACCCAGTAGTGAGCCACATACCGATCTTTATTCTCCAAGGTCATCATCAATTTTGGCCATCTTCCTGTCGGTGAAACTTCAGTCTTGGCTAGGAGAGGCAAGTCGTAGTGATGGTCATGAAGGTGCTCCGGGTATTCAAAATCACAGTCCAAAATATAGCCTTTTGGACCATCCTTTGGAATCTGTGAGATGTCTCCGATGGTGGCCGGGTCGATCCATTTGAAGTCAGCGTAGGGAAGCGGATTTGACATTGCCCAACCATAAAGGTTGTTTGCGTCAAAGTAGCCAAGGTAGACCGATGGTTGTTGCTCGTCGAAGCCGGGGATGTACTTGTTGTTGGCTTTGACATGACGTGTTACAGCTTGTGTCAAACCACCCCGTACACCAGATTCCATCATGAGCACCATATCAATATCCGTTAGAAGTTCCAGTCGACAGTTGGTTGACTTTAGCATAGCTTGCCATGCTAATCCTGGAGATGTGTACGAGTGTAGAGGGTCCAGTCCATAGGCGGAGAAGCAGGTGTTTCGAAATTCTTCCATCACATCGCACAGCAGAGTTACGTCCAATTTTATATAAAAGTCAGAATATTCCCCTAAGGTTTGAATGTTTAGTTGGTTCCAAACATTACAAGCATGATTGTAGTCTTCAACGGAAATTTCACTTTCGTTTAATTTGCTGTTGAATGCTTCAATCGGTGGCAGACTGGTTTCTTCAAACTTTTCTGTAGATGTTATATAATCATAGGGGAAAACTCCTTTCCGTAATACTAGGTCCAATTTATCTTCAGATACAATTTTGCTGGTTTCTTTTAAGTCTTCTCTTCTTAGGTTCTCTGACAATTTGGCTAAACTAGATGGCATAAATCTGTAAGAGTCTACGAAGCGAAGTTTAATTTTACCTACTATTTTTGAAAAGCTGATGTACTTTTCCAATGTTGTAGCAAGAACATCAATTTTACCGTCATCTCTTCCTAACTCTGGAATAATAAAGTGGGAGTCGTAGCCGCTAAGATTGTGTAAAACGACAGGAATAAAGTTTGGCAGTTTGTAATTTATATTGCATGAATTACAAGCAGCTCCTCTGTATAACCCTGTCAGGTGATCGTGATCTCTTACTTTTGGATTTTCTTCACTGAACATCTTCTTGCATAAATAGCATCTTGTCGCTACGTTGTATTCTTTTTGTTGATTTTGGTTTAAAGGTTCCATAGGTACAATATTACTGAACAAGCGTTGAACCTTTCCAGCAATATCGTACAGTTGGTCTACAAAATACTTAGCGGCTTCTTCACCACGGTAGAGTATTGGAGTGGATGTTAAACCATAGTCTTGCAATTGGTTTTCAGACAAGGTTGATTTAACTAGTAAACAAAAACTGTTGGGTTGATGCAACTGATATTTTGTTCTTCTAGTCACTTCGCCGTCCGGCAGCTCTTGTGGTACTAACGTTGATTCAAAGTCTGCGTAGACCACTAGTGGAATTCGGTATTGGTGAACTGTCTTGTTAAATTGTATTGAAGCTCGGGTAGGCGGTGGAAGACTTATCTTTACTTCATAGTTCTCGTTGCAAAGTCTTTTATGTTCCAATAACCAGTCCAATCCTCCACGTCTTGAATCTTTCCAAGAAAAGCAGAAACATCTCTTGCAAACTGTAATCCTATTTACTCTTTTGGTCAATTGTTTTACAACTAAGGCTTCAAAGTCCTTTATCCATACATAATGGGAAATTTCACCCTTAGTTATCAATAGCAAATCCGTGTGGTTTCTTTGCTCAACCTTTACTACCCGCAAAGGATAAACGTTGTTCGAATCATCCAGACCAAAAACATTGACTGAAACGCCAGGATTTTTCTTTTCAAATTTGTCAATGTCTTTCAAGGTAACTGGGTAGGTGAGACCTTGAAAGTTGTAGCGGTGTTCATTCTCGTAATATTCTCTACCAACTCTACAAGGATTGTTTTTAACATACTTGGTTAACATTGCATACTTGAAACATTCATTACCCTCATTTTGAACATTTCTACACGAGTTAGTGTTTTGGATTTTCTTTGGTAGAGGGATAAAACTACTACCTCTTAAACCATATCCATGTTTATGAACCCTAACATCCATACCTTCAATTGATGACAAAGTCCATCCAGATCCTCTTCCTTCATGTTCTTGGAGTTTGGTTATAAGTTCCTCCAAGCATTCTTCAATAATATCATCAATGTCGGAGGTGAAGGTAAGGGTTCGATTTTTGGTAATGAATGCTCTCAATGCTGTTTCACCATCAGTATTGTTAAACATAGCCTCTAACACCATTCCAAATTTAATAAAATTTAGCCTTTGTAGTTCTTCCCTCAAAGTTTGACCAACAAGTTCCTTAGCCTGGGTTATGAATGTTTCCAGTTCCAATTGAACGTTATTAATTTTGAAATGTGTTACAACTCGTCCTGGCAAGGCCGTGGTGCGCAGTTGTCTTACATCTTCCAGTTCTTCTTCCATATACTCTTCTTCGGTGTCCTCTTCTTCAATAGGTCTTGTAGCAGTAGATGGTCCAGCACCGGCAAATTGTATCACACTAGGTCTTCTTCTTTGCATTTGCTGTAGATAGCTGTCCCAGTAGTCCGTCTGCTTCTGGTGCTCTTCCAAAAACCGGTCAATTGAGTCTAAGTCTATTTCATCCATGGTAATATCTTCTTTTTTATCTTCGTCTTCATGTAATTCTCTGTGTAGGGTGAAAAGATCTTCGTCTTGAAAAATTTCCCCACAAATGTCGCAAAGAGCCATTTCAAACAGTTTGGCTTTGAATGCACACTCTGTGAATGTCCACGCAATAATGAGCAGCGCGCTCCACAGGGATCCTTTATATCCGAGGCAGATAGGTGGGGAAAGTGACGTCATATAGAAACAGGTTATCAATCATGTGCTAAATTTAGCCTTTACACAACCGTTTGTAATAAATTTATCAGTAGGCTTGATAAATTGATGATATTTGGTCTAGATTCAATAATTTGTACAAGTTTTTTTAAAGACGTCTGTTTGAGCAAAATTTATATAGGTCAAGGCCATTTGGAATTATTATTTTGAGCGGGGGATAGAGCACTAAGCAGCATCATTTACTACAAAGTGCTCTATCCCCCACTCACATTCTTTTTTGACTTTTTGTTTAAACTTTTTACAAAGGTGAAACATCACCATCAGAGTCGGAATCATTCTCATCACGAAATAGGTAGCGATGACAATACATAATTCTTCTGGCTACTAACGTCCTATCCATTGGACGATGAGGAGTGTCTTGTTCTTCTTCTTCTTCAATTTCCGACTCAGATGATGACTCTAATGTTTCGTAGGCGTGCAAGTCCATTTCATTATCCGTTAAACCAGCTTCGTCAGAATCCGTTTCAATATCCATAATTTCTTCCTCCTCCTCTTCCTGGTCAACCGCAGGTAGTTGGTCCTCTGCTTCTATAACTTCTACAGGTATTACCTCCAGAATTGAAAGAATTCTGTCGCGATGGAACACGGTGTTGTCAAGTGGAGCCATGGTATGAGAGTGGTGTATCTATCCAATTGGTTTGCCCTTTTTATACCCCCACCAACTATACATTTTATGTGGGTCAAGGTCACGTAAAGATACCCTTTGAGCGGGGGATAGACCACTAAGCAGCATGCTAGTCCATTGCCGCAAAGTGATCTATCCCCCGCTCTATTCCGCAGACCACACTCAAGTCCAAGTCCACATCCAAGTCCACATCCATATGTTACACTTTATTATTACTGCCACCAAGTAATTGTCACTCGCACGTTTACTTGGTTTTGATAAAGGTACTGCACAAACTCCATATTGGTTGTTTGTTCGTTATACAAATGCATCATAAAATATGCAATCTTATCGATTGCGGCATTGTCCAACGGTTCGCAATTCACAAGTTCCAATGTGCCCTGGCTGGTCTTATCCTCTATAAGTTCCACCACTTCGTTGATGTCTTCTTCCAAGAGGATGAACTCAACACTAAAGCTCTCCATTGTTGTTGATAGTGTCTAGACAAATGCTTGACTAAATGCTTTATTCATCAGTCCTACATATATACCAATTTCCCCCTCCCATTACTCATTCCCCTTCTACCTTTATATGGGTCAAGACCATCCAATAATACCCTTTGAGCGGGGGATAGACCACTAAGCAGCATGCTAGTCCATTGCCGCAAAGTGATCTATCCCCCGCTCTGTATTCCACACAAGTCCTAGTCTTTACACACATAAGCCCCCAGTCTTTTACACTTAGTCATATACTCTGTCCTCCCTGCCAATTAAGAGTTCCCCATGTTTGCCGCTATTTTCAATTAACCTTTCCAAATCCCAAAACACAATGTCCAAATTAACCAAGTTCGCTCGTCCAATTTGAAACACACTATTCCCCCAAAGTCACTTGCTCTCACTTGTTGTCCTGTATACTGCTTCTTCTTCCACGCTACAATCACTACCCTACCTTCTTCAACAACCATTCTTTTAACAATATCGTACACCTTCTTTAACATCCCTCTACAATTTAAATAGTTTATGGTCACATACTCCCACTCCTTACCAATGATCAGTGATCCACTCATTTTCTAGCGTTCCACTGGAAGGTCCAAAGCAGAATGAAGTCGGGATGTACAGACCCCCTCTTTTATACCAGTTAACCGGTTGTCCTTCGTTTAAAGTGGGTCAAGGTCATTCAAAAGTACCCTTTGAGCGGGGGATAGACCACTAAGCAGCATGCTAGTCCATTGCCGCAAAGTAGTCTATCCCCCGCTCTGTATTCTACACACACACACACACACATGTCCCTGTCCAAGTCTTTCATTACATACCTAATATATATTCACTTCCTTCATCATCACTATCACTCATCACTGCCTCCACAAACTCCATCGGGTTAAAGTTAAATTGTTTTAATTGTTCTTTTAGTTTTTCAATTTGTTGGTCCTTCACTTCCAAAACAGTGTGGAGGTGTGATATGTAGTCCGCTGCCTCGGTGACACTTGCTACTCTTGGGTCGCCTAACTTCAAGCTGGGAACTACACCCTGCAGCTTAAAGTATGCCATACGCCTCTCTTGCTCCTGCCGTTGACCAGGACTAAGCAAGCCTTGCCCGTCTCGACTCACCTCCAGCAGGGTCCGTAGCATCGGAGCTTTGCAGGCGTTTGCCCGAGCAACAGTTATGCTATGGAATGGTCGAGCAGGTCCACGAGTAGCAGGCAGGACGTTGGCAGCACGCCTTCTTGAAGAAGAAGAAGCCCGAGAGTTGAAAGCCATGTTAAAAGTGTAGTATTCAGCTAAGCGGTACAAAGCAGAATAACCAAACTGCACATCAATACCCGTATATATACACTTATCAGTGGTGGGGGTACTGGCTAGCCTTGGTCAAGTGGGTCAAGGCCATCCAAAAACATTACCAGAACGGGGGATAGATCACTAAGTGGCATGTTAGTCCATTGCCACAGAGTGATCTATCCCCCGCTCTGTATTTCACATTCACGCACACATTCATACAAACACACAAGTCCCAGTCCAAGTCTTTACCCACACACCTATCCACTCTCATCCTCACTATCATCACTGTCCAACAGGCTTTCACACTTCCTAATTAGTTTTTCCCATTTACTCCGGATATGAAGTAGCTCACTGCGAGTATTCTCTAGCATTCTGTCCCTTTGCTCTATCACTTCATTGTACCACTCGATGATGCTTGGTGAAGTCTGAGTTGATGCGTGCGTCGTGGTTGGTTGAGAGGCTCCGCTGCTTCGCAACTCCTTCCTCACAGGACCAAACCCGGAGAACCGGACACGACTCCTTGATGAAGGCCCCGATCGGATTGGCCCAACACCTGAGGTGGAGTTAGAAGAAGAAGCTGAAGACATGGCGTTCGGCTTAACGGTTGCAAGCTGAATGAGCGGACAGTGGATTACCACTCCTATATATACTTATTTGTAGTGGTGGGGGGCGGGGCGGGGGAGGGGGTGGGGGAGGGGGCGGGGGGGGGCTTAAGGACTTCCAATAAATTTCCCTTAGTCTTCGCGGTCATCGGTTTTACATACCTTTAGCACACCCATCATTTTGGTTTCTTCAATACCTTTACACACCTCAAAAACCCAAGCAAACAGCTCATCTATGTTGTTATAATTAATTTTTGTCCAGTGTTCATACTTATGAGTTTGGTTGTTTATAATACATAGATAAAATGTAGACCCATCTCGTCTTATACAATATTCAACTTCCATTCTATGCCGATTTAGCACTTCCCAAGCATTGTGTTGATCTATCAAGAAGTCACCACCTTTGTAATTGTACCGTGACATGTTTACCACGGAGTACAGAAACAGACTGAAGCAAATGAACGGCTCATACAAGCTTATTAAGAGCGTTAAAGTGGGGGGTATCACGTGATACACGACATTAGTTGTAAGGTTAGCACTTTACTTTTAACAGTAATTTATGTGGGTCAAGGTCGTTTAAACTTTGAAAAATTTTTACCTCCAAACACTTGTAGCTTGCTACAAGTGTTTGGAGGTAAGTTTTTATTTGTTAAAGATTTTTGTAACTTAGTCTTCACCCTCAAGGACACGGTTTGAGATTGTCCCAGTGACTTTACATCACCGCCAGGTTAAAGTATTATACAAGTCAAATGTTTTTTTTTATTACTTGACTTGTATAATACCCCTCTCCCTTACTTTAA
The DNA here is from genome assembly GCA_030545055.2 of Neoaliturus tenellus. NCBI lineage: Eukaryota > Metazoa > Arthropoda > Insecta > Hemiptera > Cicadellidae > Neoaliturus > Neoaliturus tenellus. Next base: position 30,873,464 of record CM061535.1, read on the forward strand.
GAGGGTTAAGACTAAAATTGGAAAAATTAATTTGGAAAAGACTTTTAAATATTGTCCAACACAACCTAACAATTTTGATTTTTTTTTTTAGTGGGCCCATGTCCTAGTCCATTTCCCACACGGTTTGGCATCCTTCCCGTCGTATTAGATAGGCTTTAGGGATGAAAAATTCTCTTTGTACCATCCGAGGTGGTACTTGCATTGTACAAAGGCGGCCTTCACCTTTTACAACAATTTCTACTTTCTTATTACCCGCTCCATAGGTTTGACCAATAAAGTAATATTTTTCATCAACCTTTAGCCTTCTAATATCACGCGGTTGCGGGCCGTGGGGATGTCTGAACTTGGACGTTTTAGGCCTAATATAAAGAGTGTAGGGTTTGAATTGCCGAAATTTGACTGTACTTTTGAGGTGTCGTTGGCAGCGATCCCCTTCTGCACAGGCAAGGTTCTGGCAACACAACACCCCGAACACACTTGAAAACCGAGCGTAATCGCATTTCTTACCCTTGCCAGCAGGGGCTTTAACGCGCTTACGTTTCTGTGTTGGACGCTTTACTGTAGTGTCTTGGAGCTTCTCCGAATTAGGCTGGCTAGAAGGAATGGGGGTGGAAGGGGGTGGAAGAGGCAAGGATTGGTCAAAAGGAATGGAGCAAACAATTTTGGGTGGGGTAGGTGAACGGGTTAGGTCTATGGAGGGAAGTTCAGGGGAAAAGATGGATTTACGGGGTGGTTTGGTTGGTGTAGGTGGCATGGGGGATATCGGTGAGGGACATTGGGATTTTGTATAGGATAGGATTTTCTTCGTGCGACTGTAGGGGGTGATCCTCGACCTTGACGTCTCTTCAAAAACCGCAGACTCCGATCCTGAGTCCGATAGCAGCGAGAGTCCTGGGGAGGCTACCGGGACTCGACCTGACGACTTGACGAGTTCTCCTGACGATGGCGGTGCACCAGCCTCTTCCACTGTCGGCGGCAATGGCGACAGGCTGGGCATTGAGGCGGGCTGTGGCGGCGGTGGTGGCGGCGGCGGCATCGTCAGGCAGTTCAGGATGTTCGCAGTCATCAGGTATTCCAGGATCGAAGTGGAGGATGATGAGGGTTGAGACGTGTCGGTCGAGGTTGAAGCTGGCGGGTAGTTTTTCAGCTTGAGGCCCATTTTACCCATTTAAATGAATGAAGTAAATGAAAAGAGTAGATGTTAAGAAAGAAGTAAAGTGGTTATAAAAATCTCGAGAGTAAGGGAGTACCTGTCCGTATGGAAGCTTGGACCGGAATGAGAAGTGCGTGCAGCCCGGCCGCCTTATATCCCCACCGGGGCTGCCACGCCCAGGATATCAGGGGTGGGGGAGGGGGGGGGGGGGGCTCGCACTTTTTGTCGGGGGGGGGGGGGTTCTTTAAAAAATTTAGCCTCATGGCATTCTTATGTTGCCATCGCTAAAAAACTCAAACAAAAATTCCAACTCAAACTCAGACAGTTTGACTTTGCTTCCAACTCAGACAAAACACCAAACTTGTGTTAATAATACTTACCCATTAATGTTTACTAAATACTTAAAGATTTAAGATTTAAAGATTAAGTGGTAAGGATTTTGAATTTTTAGATATATTTAGGTCAAGGTCACGGAAAAACTTTAAAAAAATTAAGCCCCACACCCCCCTATGGGGGTGTGGGGCACTTGGGTTGTCATCGCTGTAGCCTCCGAAGAGACCCAACTATGACAACAAGGCAACATCCAATGTCGTGTACCCTTCGCCACGCAAGACTTGTAAACATTTACTGCATTGTCTTTTCAATAGCTAACAAAGATTCATTTACATAATTTTTAGTTTCCAAGAGGAAACACACTGAGGACACCCTAGTGGCTTACGTCCTCCGTCCGAGTGCAGAGGCCGCCACAACCTTTTGCTTGCCAGCGTACAAACGGACATGCTCCCACAACCCCAGCCGCAACCTGTTGCATGCCTGAGAGGAGCCTAACAATTGTAAAAAGTGGCTTTACACGGGGGCCTACTCCCGTACCTTATTATTACTATTTTTTCATTTAGCAATGCAGTAAATTTTTACAAGCTTTGTGGGTCAAGGCCACACGGACATTAAAAAATTTCGGCCCCCGTACATCCATGGCGAACCACGAATGTTCGGGGGCCTTGGGGACTAAAAACACAAATAGCTAACAAAGATTTATTTACATAATTTTGAGTTTCCAGAAGGGAAACTAACTGAGGACACCCTAGTGGCTTACGTCCTCGTCCGAGTGCAGAGGCCGCCGCAACCTTTTGCATGCCAGCGTACAAACGGACATGCTCCCAAATGCCATCCGCAACCTTTTGCATGCCTGGCAGGAGCCTACCAATTATTAAAAGTGGCTTTACACGGGGGCCTACTCCCGTTCCCTGACGTTACAATTTACTTTGAGCATTGAAAAAGCTCAAGGGGGGTTTGCTAAAACAAGCGTATACACTTTAGAAACATAACACACTTACAACACACAATTGAGCTCAACGTAGTCAATGCTGGAACAAGCACATACACATTAAACACATATAACAAACAAGACACAAAGGATAAAAGACACACAGGAGACATAGGGTACAAGTAAAACACTCTCATATAAAACAATTCGCAATACCCAAACGCAAGCGCAATATCTTACAACTAATACAAGTCTTAAAGTTAGAGTAGACTTCGCTAAACACTGAAGGCGCCATTCAATGTTTAGTGATGCCTATGGTGGTCCGTCCCGATCGTTCACGTTCAACGCGCGGGAGCGGACTGCGAGCCGGCTCTGGCCGGACCCCCTTATATCCCCACCGGGGCTGCCACGCCCAGGATATCAGGGGTGGGGGAGGGGGGGTGGGCTCGCACTTTTTGTCGGGGGGGGGCTCACACTTTTTGTCGGGGGGGGGGGGGGGGCAGGTTAGTTAAGTGGGTCAAGTTCACCCACAACACTTGTAATCTAAGTGTTGGCTATACCCCCACCACAACTGGGTCCCTAGGCTGCACAACACCGCTTCGCCAGTATGTCTCCGGCTTCCATGCGGTGCGTCTCGCTGTTCTCTAGCTCTCTATATGTAAGTAATTTTACAAGTTCTGAATGTAGGTCACTACACTTTAACTCTGGGACGATATCGACTTGTAGTATTTCAGTGTTTTGACTCAAGGTCATCACACTTTAACTCTAGCACATCGGTTATCGTACCAGAGGTGCTTAATAACCTAACTTGTAATGTTTAGGGTGGCGTTTGCACGCCACGTGGTATCGCCATGAGTGTCCAGTCCAAGTTTTAAGTTAAATTAATTTTACTGTAATCTTTTCCATTTCCACTTCGTTTTGCCAAAGTATAAGGTGTCGCTTAATAAAGTGGTATTTCTCTAAAGTTATAGGGGATTGCAGGGATACAATTAGTTTATTTAGGAGACTCTTCATCTTGGAGTTTAACACAATTTCCACTTTGACTTTGCTTCCTCGGCTCTCACAGCCTAAGCTGTACAGAAATGTTTCTTCTAGTGCCAACTCGGGCCAAGAGAACAGTGTGTTGACTGTAGGACAGCTCATGGTGAAGTGATGCGATACTCCAGCGTACCACCTCACCTTCCCCCACCACTGTGACCTTCCCCCACTCCTGCTGTTTCCCCCACCTCTTTTCCCTTGACTCATGCGCTACAAGCAGTCTCTCAGTATTGTGCGGACTTTTGTGAGGAGAAGCCATGTCGCGGGACGCTTTAGGTAAGAAACTTAGCCGTGTTAAGGCTTTATTAGTTGCTCACTGTCCACCACTCAAAGTTAAGAGGGTTTCGACTTTAGCTAAGTGGCGCAAACTGTTGCGCGGACACCCTAAGTTTTATACAAAACAGACTAATGTCAGTTTTACTGATGAGGATTTGTTTAAAATATTGGATGAAATGACTTTTCCTTGCAAAATTCAGTTAGTTACTCCCATTCCTGACAGTTTAGAGTCTTAGTCTCTCAAGCCGATATACCTAGAGTTGTTAGGTTTTCAAGGTCACAGGAATATGAATTGTTGGTGTTGTGCTGGTTCAAGGTCACCTGAGGGATAACCGATTGCCCATTTAGGCTGAGTCATGTCAGAAACTCGAGTTTAACTTGGCACTTTTGCCGTTTCTCGTCCAAAATTCGCTCCAAGTGGTCAAGGTCACGGGGACTCGGACTGAAACTCGGAGCGTAGTGCGAGAAACGGCAAAAGTGGCAAAAAATTTTAGGTTTCGGCATGACCTTGACCTTAGTGGCGTCGGTGACGTCTTTTTCATGACGTAAGGGGTGATGACGTCATCAGCACGTCATTTCTGTGACGTCATGGGTGTGACGTCATCAAAATGACGTCATTGGTGATGACGTCATCGATGACGCAATCGATGACGTCATCGATGACGTCATCGGTGAGGTCATTGACCTCGATGACGTCATCCCTCAGGTGACCTTGAACTGAGCCAGCACCAACAATTTGACACTACTGTGTGCCGTTGAAAAAAATCGTTTTCCAATGATGGAACTTGTTTCTTCGTATTCATTGCTACAAACACTAATTGCTACAGGTCCCACAGTAACACGGTTGCAACTGTTACAGTCCATTGTTTATGTATTACATGTGCGGATCTGATTAGTCAGTGGCCCTAAATTGTTATCTCCGACTCGAGTTAGGGTAGTTTATATATAGTTTAAATCTTCACATTTCAGTGATTGCATAGTTCAATATTAAATAATGATCTTAGTGAAATAGGATTTCGTCCTAAGAAAGGAAATAAATAACAAGAAAATGAAATGAATTTTTTTAAATAATAAGATAATACAACTGTCAAACAAGAAAGGGTTTATTTACCCTAAGCTAAGTTACAAATGTGAACCGCAACGAGAGACAATTATCTTCTACTTTCTATTTTGATAATGCACTGTAAAATAAAGAGGAAAGTGCAAAAAGAATGCATAACTATTGATGTTATATAAGTTTAAAATTGTGTGTTTTGGAAATACACAAATCCACTAATAATAAAATAATTATAGCGCAACGTGTAAAAATGCAAAAACAATTTGCAAAGTTCGTACTATTTTTAAATTAGTAGTTGTTATTTATTGGTATAAAACATGGTCAATACACCATGTGGTCTGAAACAAAAAGTTTCTTACCAATTGTTCTTGGTTGTTGGGTGCTGGTTAATGTTATTTGTGAAATTCTTGTGGAAACTGCTCTTATCTATCAGCAGAACTAAGTTTTGTAATCTGATCTTGACTGTAGGTGCAAAATCGTAGAAGTTGCTGTATAAGCAATGAACTAGAAAACTACGGATGAAAACAGATTATTTACCCGGCAGTTTAAACAGTATAAAAGTTCAAATCGTGTGAAATCCTAATCGAACAAAATACTGTTGCCGAAATAATTTAATCTATATTGACAAAATTATTTATGTTGTAAAGAAAGAAAGAATACGGATTTGAATTTTATTTTTTCTTTATATTAGAAAAATCAAAGGAAAGTAGTGTATGAGAAAGGAACTCTTAAACATCATACTGTAAAGTGTGGTATTGAGCTAATTAGTTTAAAGCAAGTCGTAATTATTATAAATAAAATCAATTAAGAAAATTGTCAAAATAATTTTTATATTTTAATATCTGTCAACGAAGCATTTTATGGGTCTCAAAACTAGTGAAACCCTACATTTTTTAGAAAGTAGTTTTGCGGGAACACTTTGAGGGAAAGTGATTCAGACGCATATCTGTTTGGATATCCGGCGAATCTAACAGGTGACCCCTTGAACCAAGTCTCGAGAATCAAACTTAAGTCATAAATCAGTTCCTTGAATAAGTAGTTAGATCTAGAAACAAAAAATCTTCAAAGGAAAATTTATGAGTTACGTTAGGCATACGGATAGTGTGTATAAAAAATCAAATTCCTTTTGTTATAAATTATTGTTGACAACATTTTAGGATAAGCTATAATAGTAATACAAAATTAATAATTGGTAATAATCCTGTTTTCCTGGAAATTTAACATGGTTTACGAGTTTATTTAAATAGTATTTTTAAATTCGTGTTTGTTTGCAATGACATTTTCATTCGTTCATACCATCTACTTGAATTTCCAATCTCATGTTTTAGTTCTATTTTATGTTATAGCAAAGCATAACTTATGAGTAACTTTTGTAGTTTAAATAATATTCATTCCCGATGCTGATAATGTAAATTTAATTTGTTTGCTGTTTGAAAAGCAGTATAATAATCATCTTATCTATACATATTTAATACGCTAAGGGTTTTTTTTTTGTCTTGAGAACTCCTCCTACAATTTTCAACCGATTTTCAAGTTCTTGGTGTCGTTGGATAGGGCTTGGTCTGCAGTTGTTTCCGAAAAACACTGATGAGAATCTGAAGGAAAATAAAGGCGCTATCCACCATTGAAATCTCAAAATTTCCCATTTAAATAACGTTGGGATTGAATAAAGCATGTTAAACATCTGTTAATAATCAGCTGTAAATACGTGTAGTTTTGGTGATTGCAGATATTCACAATATTGGATTGGTTGGACGTCAATGATTTAGAGATAAAAGTAACATTTTTATTGTATTCAAATAAATTGCTCGATTTCGAGCAACACGTTTACTAGTTAGTTTTAATACAACATTTTGAATAAATATTTTTTAAAAGATTTCAAATCAATTGAATCACCTGAAGGTCAAAAACGAAATTTCAATTTATACGAATATAATCTCTGTGAAGTATAAAACACTTGTTTTACCATTTGTTTTTGTTGTGTGTTTGTTAAGTACTTGTTTAATTTTTTTTCCAACGCATTACTAAAACACCTTTTTGTTTTATTAACATGCATTTGAAATTGGAAAGGTGTTGCTTGAGACACATAATTCAAGGTGGAGGAATGTAGGCTTCCACGGTTGTCACAACATGATGTGTCCTTGAGATGGATATCTGACATGTGTCACCTACAGGAGGAGGGCAAGTCTCCGAAACGCTGTCATTTATTGACAGTTGATTCCTCTCCACAGTGTATCGCAGATGCTGTAATAAACATGATTTAGTTTGAAATATACTAATCATTTCTGATTCCTTAATCGTTTCTCAAAGATTCCATAAGCAACATGATTTTAAAAGAAAAATATTAGTTTTATTCCATAAAATGCAGTTACTATGAAGCTTAACGATAACATTAAAATGACAGAAAAATTTAACTAGATAAGGAAGGTAATGATTTTTACACAATACATGGTTAAATATCACATGATGTACATATGATAGCATTTATTTATGATTTTTATACGTCCATAGGGATTTACCTTCAAACATAGAGTTCATAAATTAGCATGTGGTAGGTAAAAATACTTGTTCATTTTGTTTATTTACATGAATTATTATATGGGCTTCGAATATTGGAGTGTCTTGTTGTGAACAATCGGTTTATAATAAAAAAAATTATTATTTAATTGTAAATATTTACCATCTGTTTTAATTTACGTAAAAATCAATGTTATTTAATATCAGCAAATTTGATTTATAATGTAAAAAGTGTATTACGGCAATCAACTACAGAAGTATAAAGTTTTATATCTGTTAACCAAGGCATCATCATGGTAATGACATTTTTAAGATGTGTGATTATCAATTTATATCTTAATTTACGCGTATTTAATTGTATATTTTCTTTGGACCATAGGACATCCTGATAATTTTCGGAGGGATAAATATAGTGATAGTAAAAAATATTTTAAGGAGTAGGGTTTCAACAGAATCTCTCGATCAATAAACGGGTTATAAGTACAGGGGTTTTAAAACATACCATAAACAGGTATAAAACCCGAAAAATAGATTTTAATGGAGCTTCCTATCAAATTCAAAACGGTTGATAAATTGAAGGTGGTAGAGTTCACCAGTTTCTCCTCCAGAATGTAGTGAAGAGCTTGAGTAATGTAGGCAAATTAGTTACGTTGTAGGATGGTCTCCAGGAAATCAATAGGAAATGAAAGTGAGAGCCAAGGGCCTGGGCTAAGAGGGTCTGCACTGTCCGCGCTCCATCGTTTTCTCACAAATCAAATTCTTGTGCTACCGGTTGTGAAAGTGAACCAGAACATAAATCGCTATCGAAGCTGCCCATGCAATTTTGAACCCATCCCACTCCCACTCACTTGGTACCATTGATAAGCCTGTTAGTTGTCTCAGGGTCACATTGAGAGCAGGACTGTAACAATTATACATTATAAGTTGAAGTTGAATATGTGCTTTTCATTAAATACTTATAAGATTATCTTTCAAATCTTGTATTTATCATTTTGCGTATAAACTGTTATAGAGGGCGCATCTGTTAAAGTGCGTTTAGGACAAAAGTACCAGAGACGGAGCATTTGCTCGGTGAACTTGTAAAACTGGTAAGGCGAGCTCTTTCGCTCCCCTCACTCTCCGGGCGAAGGGCTATTGCATTTTGGATTTAATTTTAAGAAATAGAGGTTAAAAATTTAACATGTTTGTTTGTTTATATGGTTATCAGTTGAATTTTTATCGGTTTTGTAGCTACAAAGAATCTCCATGTGGAAAATGGGAACTTTGAAGGGATTTAGGGTGGAAATCCCAGTTTTCGTAATCATGGGTAAGGGCTCCAGTCGATTCCCGGTGGCCGAAAACCACATATAGAAAGCGAAATCAAAAATAAAATTCTTGGTTGGAAAAAAAACTTTGCCCTCACAAAAGTGCTCGTTTTAGATTTAGTATAGGATACAACCAACACTGCCCAAGTACTACCAAAATAAAAATAGTGACAATCATGGGTTTGATATCTGGCATGGTTACATAACAATGAGAAAACTATTCTTATTTGATGATGCTTATGGAAAACCTTGGTAGAACTTAAAAATCACTTATGGTTTTACCCAAAATAACCTAAGGTTTCCTCTTTTGTTATTATATTCTGTTATTTATACTGTTAACGCTAGCCTTCTAAAATCCTATTTAGTTCCAACACTGCACAATGCAGCACGACTTGATTGCAAACATAATTTTATGGGAAATACAACGAATTGATCCTCAACCTAACCTCAAGGAAAAAATTATGTGTGATTATAAACAATACCATCGGAAAACTTCCTGATTCCAAAACTGTACGGAGCGATGTATTTAACATGTTGAACAAACTGTTCAGGGAATGCACCAATGACTGGCCACTTGGCTTATCACGCCTCAGATCGTGTCCAATGCGCAAGCGTCGCGCCGCCGCGCCGCGCCCTTGGCCGGCGTAAGTGGCTGTATTATCCGTCGGCCCGGTCTACTTTTACCGCTGTTTTTGTGCCGCCGATTTGGTCTGGACTTGTGGTCCGTACACATTTAATAGACTGTTGCACCATAAACAAACCGGCATATGGTCTACCAGCCACCGCTCCGTTCACAGACTATATCGGTGTAACCTACCGGGTACGGCTAAATATGTTATGATACTCCCACTCACCAGCCGTCGGCGTCGCGTCGATTTCTGTTTTAGGGAACAAGTTCTAAAGAATATTAGGCTACACACTAAGATATTCTTCTCACATGCTATTGAAATTTACTGTTTTTTATTTGATTTTGTGTGAAATCTTCTATAGGGAACACGCTATTAAGTTAGTAGTTGGGGTAAGACCTAAGATCGGGGACGACGATACTTTTTTTGTTTCGTGGTCCCTAGAAGCCAAAAACAACATTCGTTCTAATTTATATTTATGTTTATATGTGTATAGGTTAACACGATAGCTCTCGAACGGAACCTCCAATTAAAGGTGTAGGGCAGCATTAACCAGAAAAAGTTCAAAAACCAGCGTGATCGGACCATTGGAACGGGGTTTTTTGGGTCAAAAAAATCGTCGAAATGGGGTTTTGGCATTTTTGGACCTTAATTTTATACTTCTACAAGTGTTATACCATTCAAAAGAGCTTAGTAAGCAAACAATTTAGTAAATTTGAATTTTTAAATTGGCTTAACAGATTACAGAAAATATATGTTTATTTATAGGAAGGAATTATCGTCTATTTGCTTACAACACCCCCCATGAAAGCAAACCTTCATCCTTTTTAACAAGGTGTAAATGGCAGAAAAATACAAAAATCCATTGGAAATTCACTGAGTACGCAGGTCTGCTGCGACGGGGATACTTTTTTAGACTTCTGTTTACAGTAAATCTTATGTGCACATTGCTTAAAAAAACTTTAAGCTTTTAGGTGGGAAATCACAGGATGATTTGTTGGCCAATTAGAACATGTACTCCTGGTTATTGAAAATACTGTTTAATTCCTATAAACTAAGGGCTTTGTAAAAAAGATTGAATAGGGTATTCATTTGGTAATCTTTAGCACCCATGCCATCGAGTTACTTATAGTAAAGTCTACTTACTATAAGTATAGTAAAAAAGTTATAATAAACTTGCAGTAAATAATCTATTTTCAGAATGATTGGATTCGGTTATTTTTCTATGGACTAGCATTTAAACTAGATAGGTGGTAATAGTGAAAATTCGAATATGAAAATATGTATTGGAAGTCATCTAAGCTCTGTGAGGATTATATGTGTGGACCTTGCTAGCTGAAATACCAAGGATGTAATAAATCAGATGTTTACTATCCTTTGTGCATTTTTTATTGTACGTAATTAAAAGTCATTGTAAATTACAACCGAGTATATAACCTATAAATTATATAATAAGCATCGTATTAGCATAAAAGTATCGTTTTAATCATGAAGTTAACACCGTCTTATTTAAATAGTTATTGTTCGATCCCTACATATTTGTTTTAACTGTATAAAAAATGTTCAAAAATTTTTAAGTAAGAGATATGGTTTTTGATTTGAATGTATTTTTGTGCTTGGAAGGGTAATTAAATGCACAAAAACCTACATGAACTTAGTATATTTGAATGAAAAAATCCCAAAGAAGAATTTATCTTGAATCTAAAATTGAAATATTTCAAAGATAAAGATTAAAAAGATCAATCTTATCAATAGAGGAAAGGATAAATATAAATTTAACTCTAATAAGCAGTCTTTATACGACGAAAAAAGATAAAAAATAACATATTCAAATTGCATATCTAAATTGAACGCTTTTTGCAAGGTTAACTTGTTTCAGGTTTAGCCCCTTAGTGTGACCGTGTAGATTAACTAAAAAATGTGTATAAACATACAAAGAACCACGTAACTAAAGAGAAATATTTTTCCTGGTAGGAATAAAAGGAGGAAAAGTAAGTCTTATTAGTTATCAAATGATAAAATATATGTCTAAGGAGATTGATTTGCATTGACAGAATGATTTCAGTAATATTCTGTTAGCCACGACTATATGGCGGCGACGGGGCCGCTGCGCTGTTTAGAATGCAGATAACAGTATGAGGCTGAGATATCGGTTGGAATCGACGGGCCATACGTAACTGTTATGGACATGAAAGGAAGTGGGTTCCCCCGTATCCACTTGCTCAATATGACATACTTCGGCCGACGTCCGCGCAATTAGAGTAATAATTAGTTGTCGAGGGATTGGGAGGCGAGCGAGTGTGTGAGAGCTGTGCGTGTGTGCGTCAGTGTGCGTGTGTGTGTGCGTCTGTGTGCGTGAGCAAGACTCCTGCCCTCTCCGGCTCCAGACACTAGTAAATCTGAAGTTTTGCCAATTGTAGTAAAATTAAGTAAAAATATGGCTGAAAAATGAAAAAAATTTGGACAGCCAATCTTTGATGAAAGGTTGAGGGTTGGTTTGATTGAAAGGTGTCATCTCTTGACCGACCTCAGAAAAGTCCCCTGAAATCCCTAGTGGGGAACATGCCTAAAATGATGGGATGGCCCAAGTGGAGTCAGAAATAAATATTTCGTCAACTAACAGGTTTTTATATATCAAATTAAAGCTCTTAAGTATTATAATTAAATGCGGCGAACTCCATCTGAAAAGTTTGTCTGAGTCAATAATGGCAGCCAGTTAAACTTTGAACAAGAATGAAATTTCACCCTAAAATCTTTAAAATGTAATAATATCTGAAATACTTGACCTTTTGAGGTCCGATTTGCGGCAGGCTTACAATTACCTTTGAAAGTGTAGATAGCGTGATATATAAATATCACACTACCTTTGAACCACCCTCTACATGAACGTCCAAAAGGGGAAGTTCTGAAAAATTTTTTCTTAGTCTGTAGCCCAAAACCAGACCTCAAAAGGTCAAATATGTTGGAAGTTATTGCATTTCAAAGTTTTTATAATATTTTTTTCCAAAATTTTAACTACTGCTATTTTTTTTCGAGGTCGTTATATTGAGTTCGGGTTTATGGAATTGTATTCTACATTTTAAATCCTTTAATTTGATATATAAACCTTCTGGAATGTTTTAAAATTTAGAATGCTTGGTATCAAATTTATTTGTACCTCATTATGGGCCAACACCCATTTGAGAGCATGATCCCCATAGGGGATTTCAGGGAGCTTTGCGGGGGAAGGTCAGGGAATTCCATAGAACACGTTTCAAAATAAATTGGCTGTCCAAACATTATTTTATTTTTCACGACTAATTTTACTGGTACACTACAATAAGATTAGTGACAGTTTACTATGTTATTCCCAAGATTACTGTAGTCTCTGGACAGGTTAACTTAAAAAGTTGTTTGTTCCGGATATTGGTGTTAAAACTAAAACGGAAGTCAAGCTATTAATATATACCATTACACAGCTGATTGAATAAGTGGATAAAGCAATGTTGCAGTGGGTACCATATGCATCGTAACGACACCATATTACTATATTTAACATTTGGCTTGATTGTTCTAAAAAAAACATTGGTTGGTTAGCAAATTAACAAATGTCAATCAAGGTAAATATGGAACCATAAATTCTATTCTTGTGTACTTTTAAACTTCTTGCTGTAGTAACGATTAATACTCCAAAGCAAACGAGAACAATTATTGTTTCCTGCTCAGGGCCGCCGAGAGAAATCCTGGGCCCCTGGGCAATATAGATTTTGGGCCCCCTCTCCGCGTGAAAAAAAACAACAACAACAACAACATAACCTTCCTACGTATACGAAATATATTTTGACATACCTAGAAGTTATTAAGTTATAGCAAATAGGGCGTAAACAATCAAAACTAAGACATTGAAAATGGATTAATATATACACTGGAGTAAATATAAAAAATATTTACATCATGAGATTCTCTCGAGCTCTTCTGCTGGCGAATTCTTCAATTATATCCCTAAAATCTAAGGTACGGGCAAGGGCAAGATCTGATTCCATAGCAAGTTGAGTTAGGCCACACAGTCGTAGTTGCCCCATCATTGAACGACTGAAACTCTTAATCCTTTTCAGAGCACTAAATGACCGCTCAGCTCCAGCTACTGATGCGGGAAGAGTCATGAATAGCCGAAGCGCAATTTAAACATTTGGATACAACGGGGTTAGTTTTAACTTTATAATTTTTGGACCTGTGAACGAAGACCGAGGGCATAGATATAACAAATAACTAAAGAGTAGCGTCTAGAATGCTTTCCGGGTGTGGAAGGAAAAGTTTTGTATTGTCAATCATTTTAAACGCATACTTATACAAAACGCATAAGTATGCGTTCTACCTGAGCCCGAACAACAATGCCAAATGCCGCCTCGCGGCCGTAGCGCTAAGCGAGTTTGATGGCTGCAGAGGTCTACGGGGATCGTGTTTTAAAATTAACCAATTAAGATAGAGATTGGCTTTTAACTTTTTCTAAAAGTAGAAAAAAGTATCTCGTCGGCTATCTTTTTGGAATTTTTAAATAAAATTTCTAATTTCAGTTATAACTGTCTAAAATCGACTGTTTTTTTGAGTTTTATAGATGCAGAGGTTTACGGGGATCGTGTTTTAAAACTAACCACTTAAGATGGAGATTGGCTGTTAACGTTTACTAAAAGTAGAAAAAAGAACCTCGTCGGCTATATTTTTAGATTTTTAAAGTAAAATTTCTAATTTCAGCCATAACTGTCTAAAATCATGTTTTTCTCGATTTTTAACTGAAGTTTTCTATTAGTTTTGATGAAACTACCAAAGTGGGATTATAAAAACTGTAGCTAAGGAAATTTAGCACCGTTATTTTTCTTTAATATGACACCTTAGTTATAGTTCTAGGCAGCATTTAGCAGAAGATAACCGGATTCTAAAATAACCCTTGCATTTGCATCGAGAAAAACAGATAGGCCCTAATTTTAGTCAGTTATAGCTAAAACTAGACATTTTATTTAAAAATTCGAAAAAGATAGCCGACGAGATCTTTTTTTTTACTTTTAGAAAAAGTTAAGAGCCAATCTCTATCTTAATTGGTTAGTTTTAAAACACGATCAACGTAAACCTCTACATCTATAAAACTTGCCACTAGAGAAAAACAGATGATTTTAGACAGTTATAACTGAAATAAGAAATTGTATTTAAAAATTCTAAAAACACAGAAGATAAGATCCGTCTTTGTACTTTTAGTAAAAAATAAGAGCCAATCTCTATATTAATTAGTTATTTTTAAAACACGATTCCCGTAAACCTCTGCATCAATAAAACTCGCCTAGCGCTACGGCCGCGGCCGCGAGTCGGCATTCGGGCTCGATTAGACCGGAGCCTTAAACGCATTTTACATTCGTTCTTTTTCTTGCTCGTTTGTTCCTTATCCTTGCAGATTTATTCAATGCATTAATGGTTTTAGTAATTTTTTTTCTTTTCGGTCCCGGCTCGGGCCCTTGTGGGGCCCGGGCCCCTGGGCAATTGCCCCCTTTGCCCCCCCCTCTCGGCGGCCCTGTTCCTGCTTCGTTGGCAACACTTACAGGAAACAAAGAGTAACATGTTGATATAGCGGTTAACACTTTTTGACAAATACGGTTGTCGCAGAAATTGGATCCCATTGCTCTTATGGGATCTAGCTCACCAGTCAAGAGACTCAGTCATTTTGTGATATCCCCCCTTTTTTATCATATGTAAGATACAGAAAAGTTTAAAACTGTTACGGAAACTTTTCATTTCAAATAAATGTAATGATTTGATTAGAACTGTTATAAATTCATTTTAAAAACCTTATTTTCCAAAAGTTGGTGGCCTACACAATTGTAAACCTTAAATATAAAAGAAAACTTTAAACAAATAATAACGAAAAGACTAATAGAAGATTAATCTAAGCTGATATTACTACCTTTTTATGCATACTGGCAAAAAATGATTTGTGCTATTTAACACTATTTCGAAAGCGAATATGTATGTGCACTTTGTATAAATTTGAAAGTTTAACTCACTTTAAATAATCGAAATTAATATTACTGTAATATTTTAAATAATCAAAATTAATATACATGGTAGACGATTAAACAAATACCTTAAAACAATTCATGTTATATACAAATTTCACCACCAGGGACATTGTGTTTCATGCTTATCCTTTTTTAATGTGGAATACCAAACATATGTTACTTATAACTCTTATTGTAAGCTAAAGAATTTTTGGCATTATGAAAGCTTGCACTTTATAAGGAAGTTAAAATTGAATCTGTACCGTATGTGAAACATAATGCTAATTTTATCTTGTCGTCTTTTTAAACACTTTTTTTAAAGGTCTTTAAAAACCGGTCTTCTTAAAACACCGCCGTACAGTATATTTTGTGCAGAATCTCTATTTTACGTTCTCGATTTGTGTGGTGGAATTAATAATGTAGACAATTTACTCTGTACTTTCCATGTCTTCCAAATGAAAAGTTTCGCGAAGTTTTAGAATCCGAAATGTAATTGTGTTCAGGCATCAAAAGACACATATAAGACCTTGACTTAAACAAATAGGCTTAAATTTTGTTAGAAATTATGCCGTTCTTATTTTCCCTAACAAACAAAACAAAGATTAAGAGCGATACTGGTAAACGGCACAAAGCTTGTCCATCAGCTAAACCATTGAAACACCGGAGTTAAGCACAAAAGCTTTCCATTAGCAAAAACTATCGAATCAGCGGAGTTCCGCACAAAACCTGTTCATCAGCAAAACCATTAAAGCACTGGAGTTCCGCACAAACCTGTCCATTGTTAAAAAATATCTAAGCACCGGAGTTCCGCACAAAACCTTTCCATCAGCAAAAACTATTGAAGCCACGGAGTTCCGCACCAGAACCAGAGTGATTTTGAGGAGAAGTCAAGTACGAAAATACTCCCCACAGCGTCTTTACCCGCAAGAGGTGGCTTATTCCTCAATCTCTCTCCTATCTTACTAATCATACTTCATTTGATTGCATTCATATTGTAAACAGCTCGTCATTATTAATAATTACTGAATATAGGCTATAACTAAAATTGTAGTTTTACAAAGCAGTAAAAGTTTGACAACATAGGTATTTAATGTCAACAATTTTTGGATCTTATGAGTTGGATTGTTAGAACGACCATATTTTATTTCTTTATTTTTTATATAAATTTTTAGTAATGAATGCTTTTTGATTGTCAATCCACGACCATTGCAATAAGCACCAATTATGATATTACAAGTAACATAATTAAAGATCAAGTTATTATCCTGAAAACCATATTTTTTGGAGAGTTATAGATTTTAAAAAGACACAGATTTATCGATTAAGGATATGAATATTCTTTGCTAACTAAAATGATCAAAAATAGAATCTCGTGCTGTGGATCCCTGAAGTGGTTTCGAAAGAGAACATATTGGTTTACAATGATTAGAAGTTAAAGAGAAAAATAAATAACAAGTAAAGTGAACCAAACCATCAACCCTAAAGTACAGCTCTCTTTATGTTTATGTATTAAATAATGTAAGTGTCTTATAGCTCCAGTACAATTGTTGTCTATTACACGATTAGATAAGTATATTACATATTTCGAAGCTATTATCGCTGAAATTCTCATTTATAAACTGAACCATAAACTACAAAAATTTGAAATTTCTGTGTATTATGGCTATTACTTTAAACTATTACAAGAACATAGCTGAGTGGGATCTATTCCTAAAATGAACATTTTTTTGTGTAGAGAGCAAGCCCACTAAAATCATAAAACATTGTACTGTAGTTGCATTTAATAGTGATGGAGGGGTTAAAGGGTAGGGTGGCAGGTGCGGAACTCCAGTATTGTTTAACAGCAACTAGGGTTGTGCGGAATTCCAGTATTTTGAGATTTTTGCCTTAAAAGAAAAACAAAATTTAAGCTGAAATGATTTTTGTTCGATTAATTAGGGATATGCGTTTGTGCAAATTCTACACATAACACCTTGACTAAACTCTGGTATTCATTCTGTAAGCAATCAATTTCCAAGGGAACATCGAGAGCAACACAGGAAGCAAACAAGGGAGACACTCAGGTTTATATCACCGACCCTGCCATCATTGCCCCATTACCCGTATCCTGTCAGGCTATCACAGCGGGAATGTGTAAAGTCACAGTTTAATTCACTACCGCAACGGAAACCCGATAGAAACCGGTTCCAGTTTCAATAAATCACAAGTTTTCTTCACTAGGAGTCCAGATGTATACAGAGTGCCGGTCACATTATTGATATAAGAAGAAAGCGATCGTTGTGTGATCGCATACACACTTTCTACCAGTTGAGATCAACGTGTAAACACGTAAAATAAACCCGTCAGCGAGACAACTGCATCGCGATAATTCCGTTTCGTGTAAACTTTCAATGTAATGCGGCCCACTTCCTGCTATTCTTCGAAGCTGTAGATCTCCGATAGGTAAATACATCTTGTCAGTTTCTTTCACGCTTTTTTCCTTCACAATCTTGATTTGAAATACTGTATACGTTTCGTGTAGGAAGTAATCAGTGGGCGTAACATCTCAGTCTGATGAATCAATTTGAGTGTTTTGAGCAAAAATACCCGCAGTTTTATAGAGACTGGAATATTATCAAAGTTTTAAAAAAAACGTTAAATTAAACCTGTGACGTGACAATAAATAACTAAATATTGTGAATTAGGTATCCTTATACAAGGGAGAATTATCGTTTATCTTGGTTTTAAATATTTGTCAAAAGCTAAAAGATATGTAACACACTATCGTTCTTTCCAAGTTCCTATTAACACTAGTAATATCTTGATTAACAGTCTTTAACTTTCATAGAATAAATCGATAAAAAAAAGTTTTATGACGTTTCAAATGGTACGGGAATCTTAAAGATAAAAATGTAGGCTACTACAGCCTTATACATCTAACTTTGAGTCAAAATTGTATAGCACAACACTATTTCTTCTTTTTCATAAAATTTTTAATCTTTTTGGGTGAATCCTAAACGTCTACCTAAAATAATAATTCTGTTGTTATTCAGCATAGTAAATTTTATACAGTACTTCGATTTCTAACAGCATACCCAATATATCTTGGTATGCACCCTCATGTGGTTGAGATTTGAACATTTTAAAGAACAAATTTAAGATAGTCAGGTTCTCAGAAAATTGATTTGAAAATTCATAAGGAAAATGTAACTGTAATTTTCCTGCTAATTGCTACATTGAGGTGGCAAGTATGCAGGCAGGGCGAGTCGGTGAAAGCCCCTGCAGGGGTACGCATGCGTAGTAAGTGACTGTCCGCTATGCGCACGCGTAGTGCCGCACCTACACCTGTCCGCCCCGATTGTGCAACTTGCTACCCGGCCAATAATGCATCAACCTTTCCTTTCTTACCCCGAGTCACCTGGCCAGTTGCGTTTTATAATTGGGCATTTCGCTTTGTCTGTAACATTCTACATTAGAGAACAACTTACTTAGAATTGAACATCAAGTTATCCTCCTAAAACACACATTTTCTGTATAGTTTTGAATTTTACAAAGGAAAAAATATATTGAGGATATGACTGTCCGTTGCTAACTTAAATGATCAAAAATGGAATCTAGTGTTGTAGATCCCTAAAGTATTTTTTTTAAATATCTCTTTTAAAAATGAATAGTTTTTATGTTTTATGTACGACCAATATGTACCAATATTACAACGACCACCCTAAAGAGGAACATTATTGAAGGCGAAGAAAATCAAAGCCGTATCATAATGAGATCTCAAACTTACAGGTTTTACATTAAAATACGAGTCATATACCAATGAGAGCTCGAAATTGGAAGACAGTAAAGTAGTGGTTTAGTTGAAATTATGATATCGCTAAGCTTGAAATTATGATAAGCTGATTGTTCAGTTGCGTTTCATATGTTTACCTTCCTTATGTGCTTAACCTCAAAAGAGTGTGATCATATGTGAGTGAAAACTACAATTAGGTTAATATACATCTGTATGGCTACGTTTTTGATGGGTGATAACATATAACCTATAAATCGTCGACATGTTTATTACAGTGATTTACCAAATTTAAGTTGGTCGTAGACATGGTTGTAGAGTAGTGTATGCAACGATTTTATTTAGCCTTTTAACCACTCGCCTTCTTAAGTCTCACTTGTTGCTTATATTACTGTTTAGTTTCCTGGAAACGTCTATCAACGTTGGAGAAGGAACATTTAACATGAAAATTTCATCCCCTCATCAACCCCCTTATACCCTAACCCCTAACTCAAACATTTCAAATACCAACCCGTAAATTTTATGTCATTTTTGGATTAGGGAGTCACAGGCCATTGAAGTTCATTTTTAGTCCAATAAGAATAACGTGGGGTAAATTGTAATTGCCTATGTATTCGAAAAAATTCAATAACATAAAAAGTATCCAAGAATAAAAATGTCTTAAAATAAGGTTTTAAGATGATTTCTCTCATAAAAATTATCATTTACACATGAATAAACTTTTTTACAATATGGCGGAAAAATAATAGTCTAACATTTTTGTGTATACAATATAAAAATTACATAAAAACTGGAGGTTTGTAGGTGAAATTTTTAAGTTAGTGGTTGGGATAAGAAGAGGTTTGATGAGGGGATGAAATTTCATGATAAATTTTCCTCCCCCCAACGTCGATAGTAGTTAGCAGAAAACTGAACAATAATATTTATTTTAGTTTTTTGATAAATTGAGGTGCAAATTTTAGAAACGAAAACCATTTTGTACAATCATTGAATAAATCCTTTTATTAGAGCCTTTACTCATAATACATTAAATATATAAACTCTTAAAGCTTATCCGTTGGACTAATAATATGAAGTTTTTTCTAGCACCACCTTTTTCCTACACATGCTTATGACAAATTCATAATAATTATGTAATATTTCAGCAAGATAGTAAAGTGGGTTTCAGTATGTAAGCCGTAAACAATAGGCACACGGCTAGCTAGCTGCTAGCAGATGTTGATTATTGATATTCGCTACTCCAAACGCATATGGCTATTGTTGTACCAACCTGTCCCAATGTCTATCCGACGCTTTAGTGATTTATGATTGATTTAATTTCACATTTGAAAGCATATTATTTAAGTTAGTAAATTGTGATTTTTAACACTATCTTGCAGACTCTATTCTTCATATAGTGTAAAGTATTCAGTATTGTAAAGTTCCAAAATGGTGTATTCAACTGTGAATTATAATTTTCAAACTAACACAAACCTCAAACGAGATCTGATTGGTCCTTGTTGTTCGTAGTTTAATTTACCACAAAGACCCGATTTTATGTAAGACAATATATAATTGATATATTTATTGATTGATAAGTATAAATATTGCCATTGTATGTCAATAAGTTCCTGCTTGTTGGCTTTAAAATTAGTATTTTTAAAATGCGTCACATTAGAGAAAATAGTCTTCTGATCGCTTTAAGAGCTGAGTTTGTTTTGAAAAAATATTACGATATTCTTTTATACAAAATGAAATCAAACACAGTCAAGATTTTTTAACACCAAAACTTACTAACGCAAGATGCCTTACAACTTACGTATACAAAGATTTTATGCAAACTATTACAATATCATGCATGTAAATTAATGTATCTGAAGGGCCTACTGATGCTTTTATGTAATTGGCTTTTTGCTGTTTAAAAGCATCTAAATAAAGAAATTTGAATTTGAATATCAATATAAAATTTGTATACAATACATTATTGAAAGATTCAGATTATGTATTCTTGTTTTAATTCAAGATCTATATGCCAAATGACGAGAGTGTCACACTTTTAACGTTTATCGTGTCAAACAAAAATTCTTATTTAAATAGCCTACCAGTTTCATTATATCATCTTATTCTCTATAGGCCCTAAAAATATTTTATAAATGTATTGTTTTAGTCCTCTAGTATTTTAATAAATAACACACAGTTCTGTATGTGATTGGTTGGAAAAATTGAGGTCATGGAATGTAGAACGAGTGAGGCGCAGTAGGTGAACCGCACCCCCGCGGAAGCGCACCCGACCTTTGGAAACGTGCTTGCCCAAGGCGCTCCACGGGAGGGGCTCACCAACGCTCTCAGGAGTTCAGAACAAAAAAAAAAAAAAACAACTTGTGGAACCAGAAATTTAATTTAACCCAAAATTAACAGCAAAATTAACAACAGCAAAAACAGAGCAAAATCGGGAACATCCAAGGTCCACAGTGATAAATTTGATAACAAAAGAATTTTACCAGAAGTCAATGTCACCAAGGTTGGCCAACCAGAATATCGATATTCAAAATTCAAGAACAACAGTATTAAAAAAAATTCCCCCTTCTGAAACTTTAACCTTAAAATTGGCATTGATAAATTAAATAAATAAATAAATAACAACAAATAAATTTCAATAAATAAACATAACAATTTACAAACACAAAATACACAAAGGAATTGGCGTGCCGAATTTTGAGGTTGACAAAAAATTAATTCCACCCGGAGACCTGTGGCGCAGGGCGGGCTCCTAATGGGATATTAACCTAACATAGAGACTACAAATAAATAAATAAATACTGTCACACATAAATAACAAAATATCACAGTTCATTGGTGGAGTGGCATATCACAGTAGTTCGTTTATGGCGTCATGGCACTGGAAAGAAGAGCGTCGGCCTGCAGCTCCGGCAAGTGGGGACCAAGGCCATGTATGTCCTCTAGGTGGGCAGGCGGACGGACCAGGCCGGAACCATCATCTGCATGGCATTGTCGGTGGGACCAAGTCCCCAGCTGGACCCCAAAATGATGCGTTGGGAAGTTTAAATCACCGCATTACAGCACAAAAATCACTGGTAGAAAAAGGTCTAAATTGATAAAATTTCTTTTGAGAGACAGTGCGACAAAATAGTACGTCTTGCGGTTACGTTCACCAACGGCACCTATGATCTTTTCAGGACGTTGCGTCACAGCTGGTGAAAAGAAGAAAAACAACACCGAAAATTCCAGAATACTGCACACAGAAAACACTGGCCAGAAAAAAAAAACAACACTATAACAAATGAGACGTGACATCACACATGGTGGGCAAAACGTCACGGCTCAACCTCCCCCTCCAAAAAGGGAACCTCCCGGCAAAACAAGGCAAACAACCTCTCCCCAAAACAAGAAGAACACTCACACCAGGAACGCTCAGGACAGTCTGAAAGCGGGGGCGTCAAGTTTTCCCAAAACCAGGGGACTACTCACCCAAAGTTTTTTGTGCAGGCCTGCAAAAGAGAAACAGGGAAAAACCAGAACAGAGTGAAGGGGACAGAAAGGTGATCAGGCTTCCTGGCCCTGCACACTTCCCGCACAGACTTCCGAGCTACTTAAGGATTTCCGCGGTAAGGCTTAAGATGACTAATGTGCACCTTCCGCAAAACCTTTCCGGTCTGGGGATCTCCCAGCCGGGCCGTCACAGGAGTGAGGAACTCCAAGATGCGGTGGGGACCTGTCCACCTGTAACACAGCTTGGTGGCTCTCTTGTCAACAGCCGAACTGGCTGGATGAGCCTTGCAGAAAACCAGATCCCCCACCTGGAAGGGGTTGTCAACTCTACCTCGGTTGTATTTCCTCCTCACAAGTTCTCTAGCCCTAATGAGATTACGCCTGGCCGCTTGCCAAGTTTCCTTGACATCGGGCGTACCAGGCGGTGGCAGAAGGTCGCCAATCCTCCAAACATTTGCCAAGGGGTTGTTTGGTTTGAAGCCAAACATCAACTCGAAAGGAACCGCCTTGTGACTCTCATGGGTAGCAGTGTTGAAAGCGAATTGGATCCAAGGGAGCTCTTGATCCCAGGTTGTCTGTCTTTCAGCATGGAAAGCGATGAGAGCGGAACGAAGATTTCGGTTGAACCTCTCAGCATGAGAAGGCTGTGGGTAGTAAGGGGATGTGGTCACATGGCGGATACCGTGCCCAAAGCACATTCTTTTGAAAAGATGCGAAACAAATTGGGTTCCGTTATCGGAAACTATGGTGGCGGGAATCCCAAAGTGTTGGAACAGTTGGGTTCGAAGTACCTGAACGGTGAGCTGTGCAGTGGCATTCCTTAAGGGAAAAAGCCAGCAGAACTTGGAGAAGGCATCCACACAAACAAGCAGGAAATTGTTTCCCGACTTGCTACGTGGGAGAGGCCCAACATAGTCGATGAAAACCTTCTCCAGAGGTCTCTCCGCCACCTCAGATGACAACAACCCTAACTTGGCATTCTGAGCGGGCTTACTGAGCGAGCACGTTTGGCAAGAACGCACCCGCCCCGCAATGTCCCGGTCCATACCCTTCCAGATGAACAGTTCCTTAATCTTGGAGATGGTCTTGTGGATCCCTAAATGCCCACCCACAGGGGAAGAATGAAAATACTCAAAGACCATCGGAATAAGAAGACTTGGCAGCACAATTTTAGGTTTACCCTGTTGCCGAGCTCGACAGCAGAGGGCACCCTGGGACAGAAAATAAGGGGGGTGGGCTCCCCCATTCTGGAGCTCACCAATGATTTTAGCCAGCTCAGGATCGTTTAACTGGTGGGGAATGATATCAGAAAAGGCCAGAGGAAATTCCAGAAGCACGGCACATTCCGTCTGCTCCGGATCAGAAAGATGGTCGTCGGGGGAATGATACATCCTAGAAAGGGTGTCTGCAATGACATTCTGAGTGCCTCGTACGTGTTGGACGGTAAACCTAAGGGACGAAATTTGCACCACCCAACGACCAATTTTCCCGAGCTGGCGAGGGTGCGCGAGAAGCCATGAGAGTGCCTGGTTGTCGGTCTCCAGCAAAAATTCCTTATGTTCAAGGAACCTTCGGAACTTGTTTACACCAAAGACAACAGCCAGACACTCCAGCTCGTATACAGAAGAACTTTTCTTCTCGCAAGATGTCAAAGTTCGAGAGGCGAAAGCGATAGGCTGCCTAACACCATCTACTTCTTGGGATAACACGGCCGCAATGGCTTGTGAGGAGGCATCCGTCTGCAAAATGAACCTACGACTGAAATCCGGCATCGCCAACACAGGAGGTTGCATCACCGCCTCCTTCAAGAGCTCAAAGGACGTCCGCTGCGCTTCACCCCACTCAAACTTGGCGCCTTTCTTCCTGAGCGCATTCAAAGGTGCGGCCAACTCCGCAACATTGGGGATGAAGCGTCGATAGAAATTCACCATGCCAACAAACCTAGCAATGCCTTTGGCGTCCTTGGGCGGAGGAAACTCCCGGATGGCTTGAGTCCTAGCGGGATCTATGCGGACGCCCTTGGAGGAGACCAGATGGCCCAAGAAAGAAATTTCGGCTTGAGCGAAACTAACTTTGTCCGGGTTCACGGTAAGGCCAGCCCTACGCAAACGAGTCATAACTTCCTCCAGATGAACAAGGTGGTCCTCAAAACTCTCACTGTAAACAAGAAGGTCGTCCAAGTAATTGAACACAAACTTGAACTTCACATCGTGAAAAATGGAATCAAGAAGTCGGGTGAGGGTTTGAGCTCCCACAGCTAAGCCCATGGGGACTCGTGTGAACTGATACAAGTTCCAAGGAACACAGAAGGCAGTGAGAGGTCGGGACTCCACTTTCAATGGAATTTGGTGATAAGCCTGATTGAGATCAAAAACAGAGAAATACTTGGCCTTACCGAACCAGTCGAAAGCAGAATGCAGGTCGGGGAGAGGGACGGAGTCGATTTCAATCTTGGCGTTGAGCTTGCGATAATCAATGACCATACGAGACTTTCCATTTGGTTTCGGGACAAGAAATGCTGGACTGGCATAGCTGGAATTGGAGGGTTCGATGACCCCATTTTTGAGCAGGTCATCAATGATGCCTCTGAGAGATTCCATTTTGGGTGGAGCTAACTTGTACGGATGAGAACGTACAGGACGAGTGTCCGTGAGACGAATTTCATATTCCAGCAGATTGGTAGCCCCCAACCTTGGCGTAAGCACCTCAGGAAAAAGCTTGCAAAGATCCCTGATAGCCTCAGCCTCCGTCGGAGCTAGATGCCCTAAAGGATCGGTCTTGGTACCATTCTCTGTCTCAGGCTCTACAGCAGCAGCGGCACTCAAGACCTCATCAGCAAAAGGAATGGACACTCGTCTGGAAAACCGAAAGTAACACTGACCTCGACCTAAATCCAAAATTAGGCCAGTGTGTTTGATGAAGTCCGCTCCCAGGATGATTGGAAAGCAAAGGTCCTTAGCCACAAGAAAGCTCCACACCCAGGAAAAATGCTCAATCTTTATTTTGATTTGAGCTTCGCAATTGATGACAAGAGGTGATTTAGAAGCAGTCCAGCATATAGAAGAGTTTGGCTCAGTCTGCCTGATGAAACCTCCAGCAAATAATTCTTCATAAAACGCAAGGGAGATTAGACAACGGGCGGCTCCAGAATCCACAAGGGCCTTCTGCACCGTGTCTCCAGCTAAGATGGTCAGGCGAGGGCAGACTGAGCGTGCCGCTTTGACCCCCATCGAGGCAACCCCACGCATCCCCCGCAACAGAGGCTCCTTCTCAGCAAAATCAGATCTAACTACCTCTTTGAACCCCTTTTGCAGCATTCCACTAGAAGTCTTAGAAAAAATCTTAACATCATCTTTTACTTTATTCCCCGAGGACTCCCGTGACAAGAACCCCCGGGTCCTCACAAGTTTTTTGGAAGGTTAGGATTCCTTCTTCCTTGTTGACAGTCACGTCTGACGTGACCAATACCACCGCATCCCCAACAGGTAGGAACACGCCTCTGCTGCTCATTGGTGGGAGACACGTGGGATACCCCGACAGAAGCCGCCGCAACACCGGGTCCTCTCCGGAGAAGATGCCCCAGGGACTGGGCCCTTTGAGAATCAGCGGCCTGGACAGTGCGTGAGAGGATAGACAACCTATCCAGGTCCGCGAAGGAAGATGGTCTTGGAGCAAAAACCAGCCGGGATCTCTCCCCAGCATTGAGACCCACGAGAATGATGTCCACCAGCTGAGTCTCGGTAAGGTCCAACCGCAACACTCGCCCCACCATGCGGATGTCATTGGCAAACTGGCTGAGGGACTCGTTGGGTGCCTGCGGGCGGAAAACTTTCTCAACCTTCAGTCTTTCCATGACTTGAAAAGGGACGAAGAAATTCAACACATCAGCATGAAAGAAATCAAAGCTCGTTTGGCGCTTGAGTCAGTCTACCAATCTGTCACTCAACGGCTTCCTGCAAAGCGGAACAAGAAGCTCCAACAGCATGATATCGGAGATGCCAGGATGTTCCTTAATTCTCAAAACCTTTTCCAGGAACTTGATCAGTGCCTCCACATCCAGTCCGTCAACTGGTCGAAGGTCCTGCAAGGCGGAGGAGAGAGGATGAGGCAATTTCGCAAAGGCACCGCAAAAACCCTTTTGCGACGCATCCGCAACGGAAGCCACCGGGGTGGCGACAGACGCCGCGGGAGCGAGGAACAGGGCAGGCACCCGCAACACTCCATCCATCCCGTGGACCACCTCCTGGGCAGCCGCAGTAGGAACGGAGGCCACGGATCCCCCGACCGGTCCAGCCCCCACAACACCAGTCTCCCCCCCAGCGGACCCCGCCGCAGCGCGCTCGAGAGCTTCCACGGCACTCTTCACAACACCAGCAGACCGCAGGCGGTCAATGACTTGTTCAATTTCAGCACACCTACCCTCCACCCAGGTCTTATCCGTCGGCTCAAGATCCGGGACCCCGGCCAACAGACTCAACCTGGTTTGCCAGTGGAGCAGCTGAGTGAGGAGCGAGACTTTTGACCTGCCCGAGGGCAACTCACTCCAGCCCTCAAGCTCACCACTCAACTCCTCCACCCGCTCCCTACTCACTTCCAACTCATCCTCCGACTTGAGGCCAACAGGCCAACTTTGAGCCTGTCCAAGAATGCCTCGGACCTGACTTCGCAGACTTCTCACATCTGGAGCAGGGGCCTCCCCACGTGACAGAACCTCAAAAATCAGCTCACCCTTCCGCAGGTGTTCCGGGACAATTCCCGACATCGTGTCCTCAGCCAGCTGCCACACAAAGAACACAGCAACACAACACAATTGCACAAAATCCTTAACCTCCTAAGGTGTCTGGGCGAAAATTCCTACGCAACCATTTCGGGGTCCAAAAGAAGACGCTATCCCACTCGCCACACACACACTCCACCAAAATTGAAGAACCACGCACACACACATACATACACTCACACACACAAACTAATACAACTCCCCCGAGACTACACTTCAGAACCAACCACGCTCTGCTACCATCTGAACCGCACCCCCGCGGAAGCGCACCCGACCTTTGGAAACGTGCTTGCCCAAGGCGCTCCACGGGAGGGGCTCATTAACGCTCTCAGGAGTTCAGAACAAAAAAAAAAACAACTTGTGGAACCAGAAATTTAATTTAACCCAAAATTAACAGCAAAATTAACAACAGCAAAAACAGAGCAAAATCGGGAACATCCAAGGTCCACAGTGATAAATTTGATAACAAAAGAATTTTACCAGAAGTCAATGTCACCAAGGTTGGCCAACCAGAATATCGATATTCAAAATTCAAGAACAACAGTATTAAAAAAAATTCCCCCTTCTGAAACTTTAACCTTAAAATTGGCATTGATAAATTAAATAAATAAATAAATAACAACAAATAAATTTCAATAAATAAACATAACAATTTACAAACACAAAATACACAAAGGAATTGGCGTGCCGAATTTTGAGGTTGACAAAAAATTAATTCCACCCGGAGACCTGTGGCGCAGGGCGGGCTCCTAATGGGATATTAACCTAACATAGAGACTACAAATAAATAAATAAATACTGTCACACATAAATAACAAAATATCACAGTTCATTGGTGGAGTGGCATATCACAGTAGTTCGTTTATGGCGTCATGGCACTGGAAAGAAGAGCGTCGGCCTGCAGCTCCGGCAAGTGGGGACCAAGGCCATGTATGTCCCCTAGGTGGGCAGGCGGACGGACCAGGCCGGAACCATCATCTGCATGGCATTGTCGGTGGGACCAAGTCCCCAGCTGGACCCCAAAATGATGCGTTGGGAAGTTTAAATCACCGCATTACAGCACAAAAATCACTGGTAGAAAAAGGTCTAAATTGATAAAATTTCTTTTGAGAGACAGTGCGACAAAATAGTACGTCTTGCGGTTACGTTCACCAACGGCACCTATGATCTTTTCAGGACGTTGCGTCACAGCTGGTGAAAAGAAGAAAAACAACACCGAAAATTCCAGAATACTGCACACAGAAAACACTGGCCAGAAAAAAAAACAACACTATAACAAATGAGACGTGACATCACACATGGTGGGCAAAACGTCACGGCTCATAGGGACAAAGAGTGTTTGTCACTAAAAAAGTAAAAATTATATATGCAGTTCGGGAATTCGCACCTACGAACCTAGCTTCCATGGTTTCAGAATTAGCCACTATAACCAACTCTAACTTGAGCATTAATACTATTCTTTAATTCAAAAGTAGTTCCCAGCAAGCATTTCACTCAGTTTGCTTCTTAATTAATGCGAAATAGACCAATCTTATCTCATTATCTCTTTGAAAAGAGATATAAACTTATGCTTTGTTAAGTGACTGCTTACTGAGAATGTGTAAAACTAAAAACCCTCCAAACTTAATAAAGCTTACTGAAATTCGGTTATAAGATGTTGCCAGTTTCCCTTCATTCATAAAGGAATGAGATCGGAATAAAAGTAGGCCTGGTTATTAGCCGGTATGACCAAACCTGACAATGTCGTGTCTGTAACTGGTTTACAGTGTTGCCAATCCACTGACATGTAATTACATAAACCGGGTTGCCAACGTGCAGTGCGGGTGTCTATAATGTGGACGGTTGCGCAGTATCGCTGCACTGCACTGCCCAATAACCGATCCCATTAATAGCAACAATTAATAATTTCTAAAAATCACAACTGGGGACAGATTTCCTGAACAAAATAAATGGTTCTATGTCAGCACCCTTCGATATTCAAAGAATATGTTATGTTTCACCACTTGGTAGATATTGCACATTTATCTTACTTTTCATTTGCTTTCATTTAATACAAAAATGTATATTTTAAAATAAAATATTACATATTTTATTAGGATAAACAGTAGTTCATCATGATACTACTAGGAAGTATCCTAGGAGGCGTGAAGCTTATTAAATTATATGCATAACCTTTTTCAACAATCGTAATTTAATGTTTAAGATAATTCTGCAATAAAGGTTAGCTATTAAGTAATTTTAATTTAATGGCGATTAAAAGTGGTTAAAACTATTTAACCATTGGGCCTACTTTAAAATCTGTTATTATTTTTTATCAGTTCCGACGAATGAACTTAAAATAATTTTTACAAGTTGTACAAAAACTTTGATTAAACTTTTAAGTTTATGGTTAGAAATAGTGGAAAATTATTAATCTAATACAAAGTAACATACAATTGATTTTGCAAGTTTGGATAATGGAATTCAGTTTATGGGTGACTACGGTGACTATTTAAATTCTCAGTAGTACGTAACAACACCTGTATTCGTGGTCATTAAAGTAGATTTGTTTTCCGTATGGGTGTGCGTCGATCTATATAATAATAATAATAATAAATGGAAGTTGGAAGGATGTGACACAAGTTGAAGCATTCCAAGAAGTCAGAACCCCTACTACCTTATACTTATTTGGCATTAAAAAATCCATAAAAGTTTACGATATTCTCCCAGCTTCCATAGGGCTCCGCCCCAGACGTCTTCAAAGTTACCATCACAGAGTAAGTAATTAATATTACTTCTCTGTGTTACCATGTTATTCTCATGGAAGCAACATTTTAGTGATGAACAAATGATTACATTTAGGAATAATAACTTATAAACATACATAATAATGATAATTTATACATAAGAAAGTTCTCTTTAAAGTATTAAGGTAAGATTGGTAATAAAAAAACTAAAGAATATTATAATTTGAGGCGAGTGAGCGCAGCGAACGAGTTGAACCTGATGGCGAGTGAGCGTAGCGAACGAGCTCACCTAAACTGTTACCATTCAAAGTATTGAGAGAAGATTGGTAATCAAAAAAGTAAAAGATATTACTAAGTTGAGGGGAGTAGGCGCAGGGAACGAGCAGAATCTAACGGCGAGTGAGTGTAGCGAACGAGCCCACCTGAAGGGCAAAAACTTCCTCGGGTTGGCATTACAGTACAGTTGCGAAGTTAGTCAGATAGTTTTTTACATTTAAGAGCTCGCCACTTCAACATCGCCAGAAACTTTAAGGCGGGTAGCGCCAAAAAAAGATTTTTAAATTTACTTTTGGTAGTCATTCGACTATTCCAACAATTTAACAATAAGCTTGCTCGTAGTAAATCTTTTAACCACGCATTACCCATTGCTGTCAACAAGGCTAGTAAACACATTCGATTGCCTCTCATAACTCACACCTGTGTAATTAATAGGAACTTGTTAAACACTGGAGATAATGTTAAATGAAGTGTCGTAATTATCAAGTGGCCTTGAGCCGTAGTAGGGACCGCCACTGGCCACTATCATATCTGGGCCACTGCTACACGCTTATCAGCCCGCCACTATCGCCACGCCGCCGCGCCGCGCCGCGCCGCCGCCTACAGTGCCTACAAACCTGATTTACACACTTCTAAACATACCAATTAACTCGGTGCGTGAAACATTTGCGCTGCATATTTAATTTTAGAGGTTGGCGGTTTTTCACTGTTATAATGGTTGTGAAAGATGATGGTGATGATATACATACCACTTGAAGAGGTTCTGATGACTCAGTTACGTCTGCAATGAATAGAATGGCTTAAATACCTGTTCCGCCAAATGGTGCTTTGCTATATTTAAAGTTAGGCCACAGCTGTTTCGTGTTTAAAAACACATCTTCAGGTTAAAAGTTGAAGTTAAAACAGATATATTCTGTTCCACAGTTCCACATGGATGTCGTAAAAAAAAAAAAAAAAAAAAAAAAAAAAAAAAAAAAAAAAAAAAAACAGACGGAACACGAACACAAATGGACAAGAGGGCATTTAAACATTAAATTTTCGAAAAAAATACTAAAATGAGGACATTTGGGTGCCTGTAGTTTACGAGTTCATGACTTACTCTATACCATCGCCGCACTTTTCCGTATTTTCGTTTTTCACCAATTTAATGTTCAAATACCCTCTTATCTGTTTTTGTTCATGTTCTGTGTTTTTTATTTATTATTTTTTATTGTGACGAAATCCACGTGGATTGGAAGAAATCAGTTTTATCATAGACTTTTTAACTAAAGATGTGTTTTTAGAATACGAAACAGCTGTAGTTTAGCTTTAACTACAACAAACAACGATTTGACGAAACAGGTATTTAATCCATCTTATTCAGTGAAATAGTTTATTTGGGGGCCATAACGTAAGTTTTCAATGTTGATGTTGGTTGTGTTCGCGTTTAGTACAAGGTTCCGTTACACTTATGTTTGTTGTAGAACGATACTCCACGATAACAGTTTCTGTACACGTTTCAGGAACGTTACAGTTATCTAGGGATGTAGCCATGATTTTGAGAAGAGGGGTTTCAGCAAGAACTGATATCCGTTAGACCTGAAGTGGAAGGGGGGATAATCGCAAAAATGGGGAAGATTAGTTTTGTATCTTTAAGTAAATTGCACATTTAAATAGCCTACTATTTGTAACAAATTGCAATTAAAATAGTTTTATACCAATATTGTAGTAAATTAGTTAACTATTAAATCCAATCTTTTTTATAGAACTTCTCGAACACAAAACTAAGTTTCATATTTAGTCTCATTGGAATGGTTTAATAATTTTTATAAACCTAAAGTTAGCAAAAAATCTGTAATTGTAATAATTCATATGCTTATTGAATTTATTTTTAAAACAATATATTTTGAGTAACATATTATTATTTGTTTACAATGTTTGAAGTCAAAATGTCAATCATGACTTTGTTGGTGAAGTCTACTGGTTTAAACAATTATGCTTATACTTAATTAAAATAAAAACGAAAATCTTTATTTTTACTTTTCAAATATAAGTTCAAATTTTCGGCATTAGCCTTCACCAGGTACATAATAAAATATTCTTAATTAGGCCTAGGTGATTTATTCTACAAAATATTAATTTAATTTATATAAAAATTATTTTTTTTTATTGTGTAGGAAACACCGGGAGCCACATACAATTTGCTATTTTTAAATAGGTCAAATATTAATAATAATTATAAAGGCGTTTATTAGAGGTATTCTCCCAGTACAAAGTATGAATAGATTTTCAAAACACATTCTATTGTTGTTCGCATGCAACTATTTTAAGAAAATAAGAGTAATATGTCTTTAACTATTTTTATTGTCCTGGTTTCTATTTTGATATATCCTTCGACTTTCCATTGTTATACTTCTAACCTGTAAAATAAACTGTGATAATTAGGTTTAACTTATACATACAACATGGTGCCCTACTTCATATGATTAGAAGTGGAGGTTTTACTTAAACATGGTACAAACTCTATATACCAGGTGATTCTGGTGTTCTAAAAAAACACAAAATACAAAATGAAAAGCACATCTATCTTTAACAGCTTTTTGTCTGTCTGTCTGCCCTTGTGAATCATTACACGAATACACGATATCAAAGTATAAACTAATTTGACCCTTTACAAAACCAAGACCAAGACTTATGAATTTTAGGCCCCGATAGTTTTACCTTTTATATTGTTTTAATTCCTGATGTTTTCTATGCTGAAAAATGTTTGAATGAAATATCTCAATTTAAAATAATTTTACAAAATACAAACATGGCCATATTTAGTTACTTAGCAAAAATCCACATTCTATAGAGTTTCTCAAACTTAAAGTAATCAAACAATTCAAATTCAATTCAAATAACTCTAGTAATCAAGTTCTTTAAGCTATGTTTTCGTCGGCTACTTTTCACTGAGAAAAATCACGTTTAGGGTTTTAGATAAACAATTAGGCTAGCTTTTATTTGGTGGGTTTAGGTGAAATTATTTTAAAATTGATGTTATTAATTTGTAAAATTGCATAACCATTTCACTGCAATAACAAATGTATTTTCGCTACAACCTTATTACTGTACTAAAATAGCATAATAGTCTAAGTAAAAAATGTCTTGCATAGATTCAGTCTTGTGATGGAGATCATGAGTGTTAGGAATTTATAATCACAATGTATAACCCGATAGGTATTACTTTTCATCACAATGCTCACAAAACAAAGTTTTCTGTCCTGTAATTAGTACGCAGAGTCGTTGTTTATCGTCTCTTAAAAATACTGTTTTGGAGAGGAATCCTTTAAGAGCGTACATTTGGTTTCACGAGACGTGAGACAGCCCGCCAGGTTTGTGATACACATGGGCAGTTTAACAGCCTGAATGTGAAATGAAGAACTGAGTAATGATTTTACTGTATATCATTATAATGATTAATCCACGCCATGTTGCTCGAGATAGAGCCAACCTGTCCATATTTGGCCCAAATTTTGGTGGGTTGTCTCACGTCTAGTGCAACAAAATTTAGTAGAATAAATGTCTACAAAAACCATTGTAGCTGTATATTGTCCCTTTTTTTATCCATCCTTGTGAGTTTCGGGAATGTTCATAGTCCATTGAATCGCGTCCCATGGGTGGCCTCAGGGTTCGGATCGGAGGGTCACCCTATGTGTAACGACAGGGAATTTGGCACTTTGTGTGTATCACAAAGTTATGATGGTGTTATGGAGAGCGCGTTGAATTCAATAGTATGGAAATTGATTGATAATGTGATGTGTGATGACAGCAAAGAGATGCTCCATCAACAACACCTTTGCACTTTCACTAAAAACTCCTTCTAAGCTAAAATAATAATAAAAGATAAAATGGGTATGATTTAAATTTCTGATTTATCGCTTACTGTCTGCCTTAATATTTTTTTAATGTTTAAAAAAAATGTAGCCTATATTTGATAATTTTGTTCTCAGTTTAACATCTAGACCTGCTTTACATTGTACATGATTTACAGTTGTATTACTAATAAAGGTAGTTTATACCAGATTTAAACACGCAACTATAGTTTCAGACTAGCTCAAATGGTAAAGATAATTTTAATTACCCCACAATCGGCTACAGAAATAAACAGGCCGTTAGGTACGAGCATTTTATATACATTGGCAATAAAATTTGATTTGGACATTGCAGTAAAATAGTTTTATTTCCCTTTATTGTCTTTTCACATCTAGGCCAAGGGCCGAACTATTCTTGACGTAAACGGGTTTATATCCGTCGACATGGCGTTGAACGTGTGGGAGGGCTGGGAGAGGGTGGGGGAGCTGGGCTTGACGCCCGCTTTTATAGTGGCACCGGCCTAAGCTATAAATTACTATAGTTTATAGCCTGGAAATGCTCGATCACAAATAAAACCAAATCAATACATCCAGAACATCCAAAGTGAATAAACAGATTATACATCGATCGTGGTGCTTTATTGGTCGTTCTATTGTTTGTCCTTCATGGATTTATTATTTTGCGATTAGTTTGATGCATCAGTACCAGGACATGAAAAAGGTTAATAACTTAGGTTAAAAGGTTTAAGTAAAATATTACGTAGATTAGGATACAGTATTATTAACAGTATACTTCAATACAGAGTATGAGAGTTAATTTGTCGTATTTAATTTCTGCCTCAATGAAACTTTCAGGAGTTTTTATTTGTTGGTTTCTGAAATCGTCACACTATATTTTTCGTAATGAAAATTACTGAAACACATTTGTAACCTTAAGTCTTACAATGTGTTTGTCCTGTACGTATGTTGATACATTTTTAGGGTTAAAACTTAAAATAATTTAAAATTTGGTCTGAAGGGTAGGTATAGAAACCTAGGGAAGAGCGGGGCAAGACGGGGTTGAGGGCAAGACGGGGTTTTACATTTTTTTGCTCCGGCAGATGTCACAGTATATCGGCAAATAGTTTAACTAATAGCCTGTTGCCATGTGAATATCTGATAGTGCTACCAGCCATTTTGAGCAGACCGTTCCAAGAATATGGATTTAAATGTGTTTTTATGATGTGACGATCTAATTTTCTGTCAGTCTTGAACGTGAAAAGAATTAGACACCTGTTTTTTCTGGTATTATTGATTATTATTATTGAGTAAGGTACTTTTTTAGGAATACATCAATGCATACTATAACCTAGAGGAATATATCCTTGTAGTATTAAATCAATCTAACCTAAAACTTGTCCTTGGGGGCAAGACGGGGTATTTAGAAGGAGGGCAAGATGGGGTGTACAATTTAAATAGTATTCATTTTAAATATTATCGATTTTGGTATTTGGTATAAAAATTATTCATTTAACAATAGGCCTATTGCCAAAACGGTTAAATTAGCAAGACTCTTATTTGTATTTAGTTTTTCGAGTAAGCTCAGGGTTAATCTTTAATAAAGCTTATCAATAAATTTGTTTGATTAATTTTTTAAGGTAAATATAACATTATTTAGTGTTGAGACAGTGCCTATTTATAGGTATAAACAATAAATATTTTTAAAAGGTAAATCAGTTTTAATTTAGCAAATAAACCCCTTTTCCTTTTTATAGTATTGAGCTACCCCATCTTGCCCTCACTATAGGGTAAGATGGGGTACTTGGTAAACCTTTAGAAAAAATTTTTTTATTAGTGTTAATACTTTTTATTTTTTTGTTCACATTTTTTTATTGACTCTATAGATACTGCAGTTTTAATTGATATATGTAGTATGTTTGTTGAGGTTTTCATAACGCGACAAAAAAATGTTAAGTGCTTAAGTACCCCGTCTTGCCCCACCTTCCCCTAATTATGGTATCCAATTGCAGGGCTCCGGTCTGAAAAATCTCCTAAATGTTCGTTCCTTGTGCGTTACTACTCAGAGGCCCAATTTTGAGGTCGTCACCTCCTACGTAGGCTTGTGGCTGGTGTTATTATGTTGCATGGCTACGGTGCTTTCTTACATATATATTATAGCTTTCTTAGACAACTGCTAAGGTAAATAATAATGCACACGTACCTATAATAATAGAGGAGCAGACGTTTTTATTTAATTATGTGCATTTATTGTGCCACTCTGAAGCTAAGAGACTGGTCTTGTGTCATTCCTCGTTGAACGCGAATTTTACATCGCCAATCCATGTAAGGAAACGACTGTTTGAGTCCACTGTTTGAGGAGAGGATTTTACCACCTACTACTTCAGGTGGACTGGCAATTAAAATGCACTTCCGGACATGGAAAGAGATCCATGAGTAAGAAAATCCAGAGAGAACGAGAAAATAGTTTGTGCTGTTATTTAAAATGGTTTGTTAAACTGCACTATGAAGCTTTTATAGAGGTTATTGTCATGGACCGACATTTCTCCAACTCTTGAAAAGGTGATTTGAATGTATAATAATTGTAACTTTACGATATTCAAATATTCTAGGTTAAAGCGAGCCGCATTACTTGGAGTAACCTGTTGCATGAATTAGATTGATCAGGCCTTCTTACGCCTTATCAAAGAAGGTGAAATTAGGTTGGTTACACTCTTGGCTAAATATTTCACTTTGTGTCTCACTATAGTGACACTTATCGCCTTTTTATTTTAATATAGATTTGTCGGAGGTGTAGACTGGTCGTCTAGACAGGAGTTCTTTTCTCAGCTTGGAATAAACAGTGACAATACAGTTGTTCTTATGCAGAGTTTATTGTTTTAATGCTTATGTAGGATCAGAGAGGTGATCAATAAAATTGCCATACACAATAATATGTAGGCTTTTGAGGCATCTAGTGACAGAAAATAGTGATCTGCCAGCTTAAAAATGTGGTCTTTTGGATGTTTGTAAGTTAGGAATATCAATAGAAGGGCTCTCCCTCCCAGTTAAGTATTCTTTTGTTTACCTGCAATGAATTATCTATTGTTATTTCTTATAAGTTTGTCTCATATAAAGATTTTCTCTCTTATTATCTTTATCATATAGAAATATCAACTTGATGCAAAATTGCTGTTAATCTCTAATGTTATTGCTTGCCATTTTTTGTTGATAATAAAATGTTGTCAAGCTTGTCACAATTTTTGTTTTAACGGATTTACCTATAGGGAATATATTATTTTCTATATTTTTTTGGTTGATTGATAGGTTTGCACAGAATTATCTGTGTGCAAATTTATTGAATAACATTGCCATTCTAAGTAAATTAGTAATTTCAATTTTAATTATCTTGTTATTATTCATTTTATATATTTGTTCCTTCTATTGTACATGGATTCTATGGTTCTATGTACATGAATCGTTGTAAATAAATAAATGTGCGTTCAACTACTGACGACGAGGAATACCAAGAAAGTGGCACAATACACGTCAAGAAAAAACCCCGTTATTTTTAATAACTGTAAAAACCCGCGAAATATATTTTACAGAAGAGGTACGTCCTGTCCAAAACACAACACATTCGAAATCTCGGTTATGTAAGGAGTTGCGCAAATGCTTCGAATTTAATCTCTTCTTCCGGGCTCATGTTTCACGGCAGCCGCGCCTCGCTGTCTGGGCGTCTCGCTGTCATGGCCAGGGCGGCCGGGGAGACACGACGGCGGCGGTGGATGGCACGTGGAGTGGGGCGGCTGGCGTAGTAGAGCTCCTCTGATGATCAGGACATTCCAAAGCGGAGGAGGAGCAGAGTTGAGCTCCGCCGTTGGTCATTTTTGTGGCATGTTGCCGAATTTTGCTTAGGGTACTTAATAGTCCGTGGAGATAGCAAAAAAATATTTCAGTGCTGGATACTGGTCTAAAAGTTTTTTACACTGCTTCTACATCAAATGGTATCTACAAAACCGCCGGGAGACACTCTCTCAATAGTCCGGAGGGACGGTCCACAAGGAGTCAGAAGAAAATCTTAAATGTAAGCATAGGTCAATATATACATCAAATTAACGGCCTTGAAGAATAGAGAACAATGCCGCAAACCCGGCCTCAAAAGGATGATTGAGTCAAAAATGGCAGGCGATCAAACTTTAAATTAAAATCATATTGCTGAAAACAAAAAATGCAATAACTAACGATCCGCTCGACCTTTTGAGGTCGGGTTTGTGGCAAATTCCTCAGAAAGCAAAGCCCTTTAAAATGATGTATCATATGACGTAATCCAATGAAGTTTTTTGCAAGACTTCCTTTAGGGACGTCCCTAGTAGAGGTCGTCAGGAAAACTGCATTGGGCTACGTCATATGACATATCATTTTGAACGGCTTTGTTTTTTGAGCAATTTGCCACAAACCAGACCTCAAAAGGTTGAGTGGATCGGGAGTTACTGCATTTTTTGTTTTCAGCAATATGATTTTAATGCAAAGTTTGATCGCTTACCATTTTTGACTCGATCATCAAAAAGAGTATGGGTATTTTAAGGGTATTAACAGTTGCAGAATTTCAATATCTACAAAACGACACATTAAAAGTCAAAATTGGTTGACTTGGTGGGCAGTAATAAGTATTTAACTAAAACACTGCAAATTTGGTTGGCCGCCATTTTGATGACGTCATATGGGGGGATCCGGACTATTGAGAGAGTGTCTCCCGGCGGTTTTGTACATACCATTTGATGTAGAAGCAGTGTAAAAAACTTTTAGACCAGTGAACTTTTAACTTAAAAACTTTTAAAAGCACTGAAATATTATGGCTCTTTTTGGAGCTATCTCCATGGACTATAAGCACAAACTGCGGCGCGGGGCGTCAACAAGTGTCAACCCAGCCAGACACACAGCACTATTTTCGTACGTCGACTGCTTCATTCGGAGAATTGTTATCTATTATATACAAAGACATAGTTTGTGATGACACATTAAGAAATCCATTTCATATGAAGAGAATCTCGTCATAACTTTAAGGTAAAATATACATTATATATTATATTGTTAAGTAATCAATATAGAATGCAATAGAAACAATAAACTTGGATATTTATTTGGACTATTTATTGTAAGACCTGAACCCCGACTTTCATTCCCCAATCACTCACACGCTCCCGCGCAAGTACACACGCTCACAAACAGCCCACCCACTATAATCTATATATCTATGTGTCCGTGGTACTGATAAATTTTGACAGAGACCTCCGCTTTTGATGAAATTAGGTATGAAAGTGTAATACCAGGTCTATTTTCATGACTTTGCGAACTAGTGTTGTCGGTTTATGGGATAGGCGTTTTATGGGGTTTCAAAGGGGTAAAAAATGGGATTTTTGCATTTTTGGACCAAAATTTTCTAAATTCAACAATTTTAACTACAACCATTTGAAAGAGCTCACAAAACAAACAAGTTAGTATTTTGAATTTTTAACTTGGTTTAACTGGTTATGGAGGAAATCCAAAAATAGGTTTTCCATGTTATTCTTATAAGGGAATTAAAAAACCTCTATGTCTCATATTGATTGACATAACTATATCAAATTTTTCTATGTACATTCACTATTTAGGGTTCAACTTATATTTAGTTCTAGCGCCAACATGAAGGGAAAAAATACCTACTCAACCCCATGGGGTTTATGAGGAAAATTAAAAATACCAGATTTTGATTCATTTTAGTATTTACGTGCAATGGGAAGGGATTTTCTTATATCTACTTGCAATACCCTCAAGGCAGCAAATCTACATCCTCTTTCACTTGGTTTTTATAGGTGGAAGTTAAAAAAATCAAATCCTGTTGGAAATGGGTCGTTCATCATTTGCGTACTTTTTAATCCTTCTGTAAAATATTTCGAAGGGTCGCCTAATCCCCTTGCATCATTTGCGCACTCTCCCGTCCAGGTAGCCTCAGCCTGCCGACAACAATTCGCAAACAGTCGTCCCCCACACATACCACTGGACGGCAACACATGTGTATCGCACATTCATGAATAATTTAAGTTTGTAATGTATAAACCTTTTTTGTAATACATCGAGTGTTTACTTGTTTTACTTTCAATGGTTGGTGAGGATTGTATTACTGTAATTGCTCAGGCTGAAATGTTTTGTACGAATTGTTTCTATGGCAAGTTTGCCTCTATTCTAACTGTAGATAGCAGCCTCTCCTATACTAACACCTCAGAATAAAAACACTCATAAAATTCACTGTTGCAATAGGAACAAACTACAAATGGTAATCATGAAATCCAAGTGTTCCACGGGCCAAGGCCGTGATATTGTGTCCGATTATTTGCCATTATTTCTGTTCTGTTGAATATTGTTTTGCTAATTTTTGAACTTATATGTCTTATAACAAACACGTTTAATTATTCAAAAGACTATTTGAACACGGACATGAGTTTTCAATAACTTTGTAAATAAAAATAATGCCGCTTCCACCACCCTGCGATGCGCAAACGATGCATATAACTGAGAGCCCCCTGGAGCTCGATGCGCAAAACAAGCATCCCTTCTACCTGGCCCTCCGCATGATGCGCAAATGATGCACGCCCTTGGAAATGAACTGAGTACGCAGGTCTGCTGCGTGTATTTTAATTTTGGATTTTTAATAATAGTTCACCAGTTTTAATGATCCCAAAAACCAAAAAAAAAAAAAAACGTGAAAAATTAAAATTTTTCAATACCAGCTCTATAATGATTTTGATTAAAAATTTGTGGCTTATTAAGACTAAAATTCCGAACAAAAATTAAATCACCCGAATGTCCAAGATAATTTATTTTCAAAATTTATAGAACTGAAATACAGTAATATCAACTCAATATTTTGGATTTTAAAGAGAAAAATCAACTTGGAATAAATTTTCCATGTCACCATGAAACGGAGCTCAAAAAATTAAACCATAAAGTGTTTTAAATTACAGTATTGTTTTATGTCAAGTTGTGGCGGAGAAAATTCAATTTTTCATTTAGTCCTAAGTGCAGTACAGTACGTTGTAAAGTCACCGCCGACGCTCATGGGGTGGAACTCATGCTCCTCAGATGGTAGCCATCCGACACTGTCGCCTTTACAATCAAGACATTGTTGCTTGGAGGCGTATACAGTAACACCTTTTTTCATTTGTTGAGAGAAAAGTATGTGTCTGTTATCTGATAAAGTTTTTTAAAATTGCACACGAAATTTTAAGTATTTTATAAATTCTTTGGCATTTGCTCTAAACGTAACGGTTAGGAAGCTTTAAGGCAATTGATGAAGTTGACTTTAATCTTATAAGAATAACACGGGGAAAATGTATTGGCTATATCTATGAAACCAAGTAATATAAAAATACTCAGGAATAAAAATGTCAAATGGTGTCTTAAGAAAATTATTTCATAATAAGATCAAACTTTTAGAAATTTTGTTGTTTGCCCGCACACCAGAAAAAATATTTATATGTAAATGATACTAATTTTTATAACTAAAATTATTGCTCTAATACAGTGAGTAAAATTTGTTTTCTCATAGAATTCTGCGTTGGTTTCAAGCGAAAAATGTTCCTTGACGTTTTTAAAACATAGTTTTTTCTACAGTTTCCAAAATGCTTTACACACTTGCCGTACAATTTTCGAAATAGTTGGTTGACTAACTCCGTATTGGTACTGCAGGTCAGTCAATCATCGAAGTTCCGGTTGCTAAGTACCTGTAAAATAAAAAAATGCTGTTTGTATTTAGATTTTAAAATAACATCCCAAACGCGTACTGCAACCAGGCATAAAATTTCACAAAATGATGTACACAAAGTGAAAAAAATTATTAGTTACTAAAAATAAAATAACATAAATATTAATTACATTTATCAAATGGGGTATTAATTGATGTTCAGTTTGTTATGTACTGTATTTCTCACGTTTGAATTTCCAACTCATGACCACAGAGCGAGGCATGCGCTGGAATATTTATATAAATTTTAATGACTATTATTTGGTCTCTAAGGGCCCTCAAAACGAAAAAGTAACATGGTCCCGGGTTTAGGTCAGACCATGAGACCTGTTAGCTTATTCCCTTTGGAAAATTCGCCAAAAAGAAAAAAAATATATAGCCTGCGAGCTGTATTGTTTTTCCTCGTAACGCAACGACAACAAGCTTAATATAGCATAACAATCACGGAATTTCCAATCACAGCAACAATGCTCCTATCGACTTGTCCATCGCATTAGAATTAACTGAGGCGGGCTGCAGAAGTGAATGTAACATTGAGCTGGTAAAAAATAGAGCATTATTAACCCATTTTCTGCGGGCCGCAACCCCTGCTATGATCGACTCTGTGTTGTTTTTTACAATAGCCTATCAACCTAATTTGTGACCAAAGTAGGTCAAATCGGATTTTGACAAAGAACTTGATGCCTATAATTTGTTCTTGTTATGCGGTAAATTTGTTCCTCGGGTTTAACCTAATGTTGGTGCATACTCTTGTATTTAATCAAGGTCTAGGTTCAGTTTGCTGAAAAACGTCTGCTAATACCACTTTTAAGTTTTTAGATGCATTGTAAAAAGAAAAGGTAACCTAAACTTAACATTAATTTCTTTTAGACTTTTTAACATTAAGACTTTTAGTAAAAGCCAGTGGGTTTTTCTTTTTCTCT
Source organism: Neoaliturus tenellus (assembly GCA_030545055.2). Taxonomy (NCBI): domain Eukaryota; kingdom Metazoa; phylum Arthropoda; class Insecta; order Hemiptera; family Cicadellidae; genus Neoaliturus; species Neoaliturus tenellus. The sequence goes on from CM061535.1 coordinate 30,916,274, forward strand.
TTTGCCTTAATGCTTAGTTCGTGGGAGTTAGTCGTATCGAAACAAGTACATGGGAATGATTATTAACATCGCTCAGAGGGCCGAACGGGCATAGTAGGTCTTTATGGTCTCAGGTCATGGTGAAGATTGCGGCCTGGGGAGGGGATTTTGGAAGCAGTAGACACAGGGTGGCGTGATGTGACGTCATAGGATCAGCCATGAGCTTCTTTATTCCAGATCACCAGATTTAACATACAGCAAATACAATGATACGATATATTAGACTGTCGTGCAATTCTGGTACTTAAATTAAATATGGTACACTTAATGTAAATTATATCCTAAATTAATTAATAAAGATGTGATTAAATTTTACATTAAAGGTAAAAGTTTTTGTTTTATAATTTTTAAAATGGTAATTAAAGTTATACTGCGAAAAATAAATGTGTGTCGTCGATAGCCAGAAATGAAAAACAAACGTATACAACACTCAAAATAACGTACTAAAAACGCACGTATGTTAGAGTGTTATAGAAGTTTTCATTTCTGATTACAAACAACACGTAAAATGCTAATAAAAAAGTGTTTATGTTAAAAGTTAATTTTGTGTTAAGTGTTAAAAGTGTGCCACGGGAAGTATTGTTATGACTCACGAAGAAAGAATATATCTCAAGAAATATTCGGAAACACACCTTGCTTTGCAATATATGCGTCTAGCTCCATTTAAAACTCAGTTTAAGAAAATATAGCTGATTAAATTTGAAAACAAACTCATAAAATGTATTTTTAATAAGTTCTACTGGTTTTCATGCATTTAAGGGCTGTTTTAAATTTTCATGTTGTATGACATTAGGCCTACCAGTAAGTTTTTATACCTTGTTCATTTTATATTTAATCAATATTTTAATCCCTTAAACAAATTATATATTTTTCAAAACCTACTTAAAATATCCGATTTAAGTACCCTTCCTGAGGACATTAATTGTTTTAATTTAATGAACGAGTTTCTGAAATATGCGATGTATATTTTTTACATGTCAAAAAACTTAAAAAAATAAGTTAAGTAATATAAATGCTATTAGTTAATTTTATTTGTCTTCTTGTTATTAAAAGTAACTTCTTGATTAGCATTATACGTGCTGGTACTGATATTCAGTTTGAAATAATAAAACGTCTTCCAACACTTCTTGATATATTTAACTTATACTGTAATTGTTTACAAGACGGTAAATATATATAAAAGATCTTATCTTATGATGGCGATCGATTTCGACCAGTCACATCGGTCATCATCAGGCCCAAACCGAGACTGAGAGAATCCAAGAATGGTAGATCTTGATTTAAATGACGCCAAACGAAAATTAAAAGCAAGAAATTAATGTAACATCGTCAAAACTTTGTAAATAAGAGAAGTGTCAAATTTTTCGTCATTTTACCATCATCCCTGTTTCGCTTCCCATCCATTTATTTGTATTATATTTTATGTTGTAAACACCGTTAACTAGCGCTATGTTATCGTTTACGATGCTTACCGTGACCTTATCCCTAGCGCCTCCGCTCCGCCGTTCCGGGTAGCCACCTGGCGCCAAGCTGTCTCCACACTCCCTCCATGAAATTACCATATTGGTGGTTACTGGTAATAGCAATTAATTACATATAAATTTTATGAAGAAAATATTCTTAAACTTACTCCACAATTCTTAGTGAAGTCATAAAAGTCTTCAGTACCTACGCCATTTCGGTATTTTGTCCCATAACAACAATGTTAATTTTGGAACATTACTGTGAGTTTGTTTTTCATCTGAAAATTACAAGCCTTATGTCATTTTAAATTTTACCGTAGAAGCTTATTAGGAGGAATGTTTGTTTTTAGTAATGTTTTTAACTAATCCCAACTCCAGGAAACAAACGAACTTAACTATACATGAAGTGTTAATAAATTAAACGTACAGTTTTTTAATAACATTTCAATTAAAAACGTAGTGGTAGTCTCGTAGAATAAGACATCTTAATTGATGTTTTTCTTTTTCTATCATTCTAATTGAACCATTAAGTAATTTAAAGAATTTCAAATGAAAAATCAAAATTCAAAGTTGAATAGTGTTAAGTATTAATACAATTATTGTTATTGAATTAGCCGAGATAAAAGAAAAACCGGTATTGTGAAAGGACGGAACTGTTCCAATATGTGTTTGTTAAATGGGGATCCATTGGCTTTGGTATAGTTTAAACAGTTTTAATAGTATAACCTTATGGCGTGTCACGTTTGAAAAATAGAACAAAACAACCCTGTTAAGTGCTTGAACTATTTCATCAATCATTATTATTTCATTACACAACTATTTCATTTCACAAATGTTATTTTAAATAATAAATTGTCAACACAAATATTGTCCAATTTAGGTCAAGGATAAATAGACTACAGGAATGTAGCACATATAAATAACAAAATTAAAACATTGAAAGGCGTTTGAAATAGTTTATTGTGCTTGGAATTAATTAATCAGTTAAATTAGTTTTTTAATAGCTTTTATCATATTAAAATTTACATCAGATAGACATAATATTACATAATATTGATAAAATAACATCTCTAGACTGTGGATATACATCCACAAGATTTGGAGGAGAGTGCATCAAACTTAAGTTTGTGCACCACTTTAATTACATCTGTCATTTAAAAAAAATCTAGTTTTTTTCTGACGCTTTGGTCAATAGGAACCCAAATGTAAGTATAGTTCCAACCATATATCGAAACTTGAACAACAAAACCCATAGTCATGTTCAGAAAAAATATTCGGCAATGCAGTTTCATCTGAGACAAGAAGCACCGACCAGATTATTCAACAAATAACGTATCTAATTGGAATAATGTTGATGAAATGTTTGGTAGTAATCGAGTCATATGAGCCTACTGCAATACCAATAGTGTGTTTCAAAAGAGGTCGCACCCTAGTAACCCCGGGCTGCCATGTTAAGGGGGGGGGGGGTATTGGAGGGGGGTTGCAACTGGAGCGGACGTGGGAGAGTTCACGAGTCAAACACCACGGTCTAAGTTTCAAATTTATCCCCTAATGATATGTGGTCAACCGACCTTGGACTGGCCAGTTGTGGTGAACGGATCTGATTAATGACAGGAAATCAGAGCTGAAGGCAAATATAGAGCAATGGGACTTGCACTGTAGGCTGTTATCTTGTACGCACAAGAGTGTATATTGCCATACATTCGGTAGATATCAGAAATATGGTCTATTGAAGTGGTTAGTGAAAATCAAATCAAATCTCCTTTATTTCCACTAAAACGTATTTAAATTCATAGGCTTGAGTCAGAACAAATCAAAATTAATTACAAAATTGTAAAATCTTTAACAGAATAACAATACTTGTCAATAAGACAGGCTTTCTTTTAAAACAATTAAAATAATTTTCACACTATAACCTCAGGTAGGGCATTAAACAATGTAATGGCTGTATAAAAGGTATGGTGCTCAAAAAAGGAAGTATGATGGAGAGGAATATTTAGTTTAATGGTATTTCTAAGGTTGAATTTGGAGTGTGGAACAAGGGGATGGAAAACGCTACGGTTATGTTGAAAAATATTATTATTTGAAAGATGAAAATAGTGGGAAATGTAAGAATGTTAAGATTTTGGAAATAAGGATTACATGACTCCTTTTGACGAACGCCAGCAGTGATCCCCCCCCCCTCAATGATTCCCCCTTCAGCAATGATTGTTTTCCTTTTTTTAAGGACGAGAACTTGTTTTGTTTTTGAAGTTTCAGAGCCCCAGATTGAAGAAGAGCAAGAAATATAAGTGAAAACCAAGGCGTAGTATGCAGAAAGGAGCCCTGCAAAATTTGTAAAGTCCCTAAAGTGTAAGTTCTTAAATTGATTAGATTGTTATTATGAATCTAATTGTCAAATATTATAATTCCTGTATCACCTTAGGTCTTCGTATAATAAAATTTAAATATTCTATATTTCCTCCTGATATATTTCCCTTTCCTCCTGATTTCCGCGCAAAGCTTGTGTTTGTATGAAAACCTCGGTAGTGTTCAATGGGAGCTTCTGCAGAGATTTATGGTATAACATGATTTGACGTGGGTGGCGACGTCACCCATTTTAAGTGACTATGACGACAGCAAGGCCCGAAAGACCACCTGTAAAGACCGAGTTATGAAAAAATATTAAAGTGATATTTACAATGGCATCATTGATGTTATCAGTGACGTCACGAAGCTTAAGTTCACTCAATCCAAATACTATAAACCCGTATTGCAACCTAAAAAAGTTGTGATTATTTATTTATTCATTGCAACAAATTCATCTTTCGAAATTTCTCCTGAAAACTATGAGAAATTATATGGAAATGTGAATGCGTTCTGAACTTAAATATGGAAAGCAATGGATTTGGGTTAGAGTATAATTTTGAACCAATTACATACAGCACATGGTAAAACTTGATGTAATTTCTTACCTTATCTTTAGGAAAGAGTTGAGGTCGTCAAATCAAATTAGAAGAAATGAAATATAATTTTTTTAGTTTTTAAGGTTTTCTTATTAAACTTGAAACCAGATCTTTTAACAAACTTATATCGGTGACTCACACATCAAGTCTAAATTAAACTTATATAATGTCACAGAATCTATGCAATTTAATGGTATAAAACTCTGTAATCTACCTACGGCTATATAAAGCGTGTACAGTCTTTCTTACCCAGCCATTTATTAAAAAAAGAGATACAACAGAATTGTACAAGGTCAAAATTTCTTGATAAATCATAGAAGGCTGAGCCTGTACGCGGGCACCGAGTTCAAAGTTTGAGTCCTTCATTGAACAATGAAAACTCAATAGTCCTTTTCTATGTGAACTATACAAAAATCACCACAAAACTATCTTAATAAAGCAAAAAGTTATTAAAACAACTAAGGTATATTGCAATTTTTTTAAGTATAGGTATATAATAAGATTTTTAACTGTCAGTATTTTTCATTTCAATGAGTGAGCTTTGTTTTATATATATATATATATATATATATATATATATATATATATATATATATATATATATATATATATATATATATATATATATATATATATGACGGTGTAAAGTTTTATGCATGTTTGAATTCGAAAATAAATTAAATATAATACAGAGTGATTTAACTCTGCAATCACTTGTTCCTTGAATTATTTAATAAATTACATATTCGTAAAATTCAATGAGTAACTTAAATCTTATTTAATTTTTTAACTTGTCGAATATAATATAAGAGTCATTATGGAATCCGTATTATATTGATTTGATCTAAACGCATTATAATTAGGTTTACAAGTTATTTTTGACTGTAAGATATCCAGTCCATCTTGGGTTAGTGAAAAAATGCTCTAAAATACCTAGATGTATAAAAATTTCCAAAATAAACTTCGTGAAAGATTTAATTTAAAATAACAGTGAATTCTTCAGAACGAAATAAGTTCAATAAGGGAAACATTTACAGTTTGTGCAGAATATGCGTCATTTGGCTTTGCCGTGACATAGTACTTTGATACAATCAATCATATCTCGCTAATTAGAAATTGCCTCTGGTAATGATCGATTTGCCATTGTAATTATACACAGCCTCCGGTGGTCTGATTCAATCGCACGCCTTTCTGTTCTGTACGACAATCATGTGATGAGTGACGAGAGGTTACAGTTTATCTCCATTTAATTTTGCACTATCATATCTCCTATTTAAGGAATACAGCATCATTGTAAAGAAATTGGGTCATTATTTGGAGTAGGTTTACCATGTATTGATTGATTGAATACATCAAAATATTTCCATCTTAAGGAGGATTCGTTCTTATTTCAAACACATATAATTTTATGTTAAATGAATAGTTAAAACAGAAGTTACATATTCAAATTTTATCGAACGCAAACGAATTACAATAATTCGATTTACATCGTTAATCGAAGTCAACTTTCAATTTTACCGTCTGTGTGTGGGCCTTTAGGATGTTGGCATTTTATTTAGTTGGACCTTATATCTCATAGTCACTAGTCAGTTATAGTGATCTCTGTCACACTAACTCCAAGAGGTATAAAGCTATACAGTTATTAGCCTTTCTTAAAAGTCTAATATATATAATCATTTTTAGAATCTTCTTTTGTCCTTTTAGTTTAAATATAGGTGACAAATTAAGTTTCATTAAGGCTGGAGGTAGATTGATTGTCTTAAACTAACTTTTGAGTGACAATTTTACAAATACAAAAATGAAGACCAAATGACATGGTTTATAAAATTTGCATGTTTAAGGATGTACATTGAATCCAAAACTTACATATTACACAAATTCTCATATGTTCAAAATAAAGTCAGGCAACTGAGTAGTTTCAGAGAGGGAATTCAAAAACTGCATCTAATTATCGATAGGACCGTGTAGTTTGTACACAAACTCATTTGAATAAATCTTAATACGTTGGTGTTGTCGGCAATTTAAAAGTATATTCAACTGAAACGTAAACTGAAAAAGTCATATTCCTTTTTTATTTCGAAGAAAGAGGATAAAACCGCACTGGGGGAGAGAGTGTGAGTGAGAGAGCGAGAGAGTGCAGTGAGTGACGCAGGGCTCAGGACGCAGGCACTCCCGCGTACCTTCACCCAGATAAGGCAAAATCAGAAACTCCTTGGCCGTGATTGCAGATGACCTTGATAACAGCGGATTGCGTCGCAATGGGGCTGAAAGTGTATCAATAATGATAGACTAGGGGGAATTGTCCTATGATAGCAGCAGACAGTGCGTGTGTAGAGTGCACCGATGTAACCTATCATCACGCTTCACTGTTTAGACGACAGTCTCTTCCTAGGGCCACTAGCACAAATAAATTGTAAAAAGATTAAATATAATCTATTTTAAGAGAGCTTAAAACAGTTGGAGGTGTAAGTTTCACCTATCATCGTGCAAATGACTTTTAGGTTAAACAAGAGGCCCATAGAATTTAAGTGAACTTAAATAACGAATTAACCAATAATTCGATTTAAACTGCACCTAATAATAACAATAGCCACGCTACTGCACGAATTATAATAGGCTAAACAAGTGACAGTAGATTAGAGCTAAACTTTTCATTAGGTGACCTAATTTTTTATGGATAAATCAGTGTTAAAAATGTTTTTTTTATTTTTTTAAATTTACTATTACATGAAATTAATCAGCTGAAGTCGAGTGCGTTCGTTAGGTGTAAAAAAGTTTTAAGCTGTTTGGTGTTTCGCATAACGGTAAACACAAACAAGATATATCTAATTGCGAAACTCTGGTCAGCTGATTGTTTAAGCCAATAATGATATTAGACATACATTTATAGAGGTAATTAAGAGATAACATTTTATTTATTAAAAGTAATTAATTTGATGTGTTGTGTTGTGTTGGATCAAATATCATTCGGTACAATAGCGCCGTTTTGAGCTTTGCTGATTTTCCTGCTTCAGCTCTGTCTCTACCGTATAACTCGAGGTCGCATTGAAAAGTTTCATTTTAGATGCATGAAACATACAATAAAATACACTCTCGATTAATACAAATAAATTTGAGGAAAGTAGGGTATATCTTTACTAGAAGATGCACTACTTGTAAGGTTTACACTTATTTTTTTATGGTGAATGATGATTCTGAAAAGTGCGAATGTTGATCAAGATTCATTTTGTTGGCCTTTTCTGTCTGTTTATTTATTTTTTTTTTCAATGAAAATATGCCCTTCCGTACCTTGCAGAGTTTGCCTGTTGAGCTTATCAAAACGGGTTATGGGGTTTCAATATGCTCTTTTGATCCAATTGTTCTCAATATTATGAAATAATTAGATTTACAATAATGTTTCCATGACACTAAGTATCTCGTAAATAAATAACTAAAGTTAGTACACTTTTGGTTACAGGATAACATTAGATTGATGCTAATGCCTCGATGTGGTCTATCTGGACTTTTCCAAAGCCTTCGACTGTGTTTGTCATCGTCTCTTGATTAGGAAGTTGGAGTCTTATGGGATTCATGGTCAATTGTTGACATGGTTCACCAGTTATCTCATGGTGAGGCTTAGTGCTGCAACTTCAAGGGTGTTCACAGCTACATCCGGGGTGCCAAAGGGGTCACACCTTGGTCCTATCCTCTTCAACGTTTTTGTTGACGACCTGACTGACTCATTGAATACTCGCCACCTTCTATTCGCTGATGATGTGAAATTGTATGCATCTATCTCATCTCGACAAGATTGTGACTTACTTCAGAGTGATCTGTTTACTGTAGAGGACTGGTACGTCTTTAAAGGAATGAAACTCAACATTGAAAAATGTACAAGTATAACTTTTCACCGAAAGACATCCCCAATTCTGTTTAGCTACCAACTCAATAGCAAGACTTTGAAGAGGTTTGAGTAGGTTATACCTTGGAGTTATACTGTCTTCATATCTGTCTTCTGAGTCACACATCAACATGGCCTGATCCAAGGCAAACAGAAATCTTGGATTCATTTTCCAGGTGTCTAGACATCTCCATCAGCCTGGTACACTAAGGTCGGTCACCTTACATTTCTTTTGTCAGACCTCTTCTAGAGTACTCTTCAGTGTTCAGAGTCTGGTCATCTCATCAGAGATTCATAATTGACCAACTAAACAAGATCCAGACTCGTTTTCCGAGAATCGTGCGGATTCTCGTTTATTAGAAAACGCAAATCCGCAAATCCGCATGGGTTATGCCTATTTGGATGTCCGTATTCGGGATCATTCCCGGGATCTTTGATTGTAGCCACTAGAGCTAAGAAGAAGTATGCAGGACATTATCTTCCTCTTTAAGATTTTGAAATGCTAAATTGACTGTCCTGAACTACTGCGATTTTTTAATCTTCGTGTACAAACAAATACTAGATCCAGAGAGACGTTCGCCAGACTACACCACGGAACATTGTATGAACTGAGTAGTACAATAGTTCGTGTCCTACGCCAGGCCAACTTGCTACCACCTGAGGTTGATCTGTTCTGGACAACCGTCCCCACCATCAAGAGGAAGATGCTACTGTTCAATGACGATGTCCTTCGTACCTGATCCGATATGCTGTTGCCTGTTTTTTTTTCAATTGTTACCATTTATTGTTTTTTATGCATTTAATGATGTTTTATGCATATTGTTGGTGTTGCTCTGTTACACATTAAGTTATCGTTACCTTTATGCATATTATTATATTCTATTTATTTAAATATCACTTGTTTGTCATAAGAATGCAAGTAATTGCGTGTTTAAAGCATATTGTTACTATTTTTCAATGTTATTAAGTTATTGTTAATTTTTTTATTATTTATATTATTTATTATGTACTGCGTCACTTGAAATATGGGTATTACACTTGCTGTATCTCAGTTATAAAATAGTTATGTTTGTCTAATTTGTCAAATTTATAAAATGGATTTTCCGTCAATAAATAAATAAACATGTAGCAGGGGTACGCTAGTTAGCTACAGGGAGGGATATCAGGTCATAAATAAAAAATGCCATGTAACAATAGAATACATATAAAGTATGCATAATGTATAGTATAAAATTACGTTACTATTTAATGACAATACAAACAATTATGGGTATAAATTAAATCTGTGCCTACTTAATATTTACAATACTTTGTATTACTAGAATAATTCTAGTTCATATCACCCCTAAAGTTCGTTGTTGGTAAGGACTTAAAAAAAACTTAATCATGATTAATAATATTTAAAAAATCATTAATGATCAATAGCTGTTTTTTTTTTCATATTTTTAATAAGACTGGAAAAATTGTTTCTGAAATTACCTGACACAAAATGGTTCATTTACACTAAAGGATGTTGAATAATGTGTGTTTTTTGCACATAGAATCAGCTGTTTTTCTTAGAAGCCAATGAATAGAAATGCCACTTTTCCTCGGTGCTTGTACCCCTTGGCATCTAAACCTGAGGCACTTGTACCCCTTGGACTCCAACCTCCAGGGAGGATTCGTTAACCTTAGTAACTATGGTGCCAAGGAGTACAAGTGGTTTAAAATCACCGTATAATTTATAACAAATTCTGTTCATATTAAAATACCTAAACCTTAATTTTGGGGTTGTTTCGTAACAGTAAAGATGGTAGACTTTTTTTAATCACTGTGAATTGTTGGTCCGTTTAAATCATTGAATGTGTTTTTCTCCAAACTCACTTTTTGTCACTTGTACACCTTGGTTTCTAGGCATCTCGTATGTTCATCGCCAGGATTTATCTGTTATATATACATCCATAAATGAAATTTTGTTCAAAGAAAATAAAAGCGGAAGCATTAATACGAATAATTATCAGTTTTAAGGGCGAATCCCATAACTAGGCCTGATGAGCAATAACATCATGTACAATATTGCACATAGGACAAACACAGATTTGGTTTATGCTTTCCATGTGTTAGAGGCACGAGCACCTATAAAACGATTTCTTACCTTTCGGCGTGATCCGTAATGAAGTCATTATTTTACTCGGGTTTTAATTTTTCGTGAGGAACAAATAAAAAATACCAACAGTGCCATAAACCAGTTTCAGCCGTTTCGCTTCGACCTTTGGTCTCCGGCCAATGAGGTTTCACAATTTCAGGAATTGATGGTTATTGGAGGAAGATTGCGCACGCAATAAGGTAAGGATTCACTGGGGATGAGCTCAGATTCGGCTTCTCTTTCCCCATCAAACTGATTTCTCACGGTACTCATATCGGTGGATAGTTTTTTAAGATAGGATACAAGTTTTTATGCTTTTGATGTGTCTTACTTGAGAATATTCTTTTAAAATTTTTATTTATTTAACTGTATTGCCAGGTTTTTAATGTTCAAAACACTTCGTTTCAACAGTCATTTATGCGTTCTAAATGCCGAAGTAATATATTTAATATAGTAAAAACGTTTAGTTTAATTAAATTGAGTTAAAAAACTTATTTATAATTATTATTTAACAACGAGTGTATAAACAATTAATTACAACACTTAATAAGAAAATATATGTATCAATATGGAGGCATTGTACAATTTAATAGTCATAACTTTTAGATGACTTGGTGAGTCTGCACTGCCTTTTCTACATGACGAATTTTTTATTAATGAACAAGAAAAAATTTAGTTTGTAATACTGTAAAATCTTTTGCCATAATAAAAGTAGTTATTGAGACGTGAACAAAAATAAATGAGTAGGGACCACGATTGTTTTGTTAAATTTTCAGAATGTTTGAGAACATAAAGTATTTTATTCAAACAACGTAAATTAAGGATATTTTTACGTTGTAACTCTTCTTCAAATGTCATTAAAATCAGCATTTTTCATTTTGATTTTTTCTGTTCTATTTTATTCTTGATATAAATCGCCTGCAAAATCGTTAGGGATTAAGACTTGTATTTAAACCATAGTGCGTTTGTTATTCTGAGACCTTAAACATTATTACAACTCAAGATCAACGTATACATTAGAAATTATTTTGGGTATTATATGGATTGCCAATCGTGCTCTTAACTAAAAGTTACAAACTTCAAGTAGTATAGTTCTCTGTAGATTAAGCACATGGATTTGATTGCTCACACAATCTTTTAAGTTTAGAATGACAGTCTTAATGAAGTTAGCTAATGGGGCATAAAAATACATTATAAATAACAATAACTTGTAATTAGATTTCGAAAGTAAGAATGGTTACATCATAATCTGAGGTTCACTAGTCCCGTTCCAAATACAGACAAGTTTGTTGAAAGTTTAAAACTGGGCACAGAATCCAGTAATGGGAATTTAATTAATAGTGTTGACTAAAGAGTCAGCTTGTTTCAATGTATCACGCAATCTACACTTATCATTAATTCATATTCACGATAAAATAATTTTAGATGTTGCCAGTGATTATTGCCAGTGAATTTATTGCAAGCAGCAATCCATGTAATAAGTAAATCAAATGATATTCTTAATTTATCATTTAAATTTATTAAATCCCCCTTCAGGATTGGACAGTTACATGCAAGGAATATGGAGAACAATATAACATAGGCTATCATTAATTAATATTGCGAACATTGATGAAAGAATCCCAAATGATTAAAGATTCAATTTATAACAATATTTATTGGAGTTAATATAACAATATTGACGAACATAGTTACATTCCAAAAGTTTGAGCTGGTTTTTAGATATCTAGCTATTACTATGCCTAAATTTTTCGTAACAAATTATTACCTTTAACTTATTCCCATTTTGAAAGCCAGACTTCATTCATAAAAAATGAAAACTAAGATTGTAATTGGAGCAGTGTACATTACAAAATAACGGGGTTAAATCATAACGCCACTCCTAGAAAGCAGTTGCAACGGTTTAGGCGTACGGACAGTAAATAACAGTGCCTATTGGTCCATAAATCACTGTTATCACGGGGGCCGGCGCGCCAACGGGAGTGCCTGACGCGATCTTGTTCTCTTATAATTGAAATTGTCTCCGACTCGATCCAATCGCGAAATTCCTGCATCGGACAACGTGTCTGAATGTCCGCGTCCACATCGCCTAACCGCTCGAATGTAACACTAACAACTGCCGGGGAATTTCCTCCTAACCATTTCAGCTATGTTGTTTCATTTCCTTCACCGCCAATGCTACTGGAGAGTTTAACTCTGTAGTAATGGCTTATGATATGAATGTCGATAGGTTTGGAATAGGAACCCCTAATTTTACCTAGTTATTGTTAAATTTGGAATTTCTAAATACCGTCAGGTGTTTTCATGCGAGTTTTCTACAGTTTATAAAACCAGCCTTACCATCATGGATGGTTTTAGATGGTCACAAAAGGTACTTTCAGTCTGTGAGGTCACCCTTTATCATGATTGATAGTTGTAGGTTGACAAATAAGTTCCTTTCAGACTGCAAGAATAACCATTGCTCCATGACCATGATGGATAGTTGTAGTTTGTCATAAAGGCTAATTTCAGACTGCAAAAGGATAACTCTCATCACCATGAACAGTTGTAGATTATCGTGGAAGTTCCTTTCAGTCTGCAAGAATAATCCTTATCAACATGGATAGTTGTAGTTTATCATGGTCGCTAATCGCTGTCTGCGATGATAACTCTTATCACGATGGATAGTTGTAGTTTATCATTGACGCTAATTTCAGCTAACTGACACCTCCAACCGCTTTCAAACTTTTCGAGCATTAATTGATCCCGGATCCATGAGTTGTTTTATCACCAAAAATTGTGTGAAAAAAACTTAGACTTCCACGTACCAAATTGGAGCAAGAAGTCTTAGGCATTTTTCAAACGGCTGTCATTTCTACTAAAGGAAATGTATGCTGCACACTAAAACCTGTCAATTCTCAGGATCCTTTAACTCAAACAACTGTAATAATCTTGAACAAGATCACTTCCTCCCTGCCGTTAATACGGTTGAATAAAGACATTATCAATTATTTTAAGGGTTGGAATTTAGACGACCCAAACTACTTCCAGCCCATGCCTATACAGACTTCCTAAAGGGAGCGGACCTATTTCCTTTGATTTGTGACGGTGGGCGGTCCAATAGTCCTCCTGGATTTCAGACCCCCTTCAAAACTATTTATGGTTGGACTTTGATTGTTAAAATCAGTTTATCTCATTTTGAAGATCAAGTGGATTGCACTTCTATCTTCAGTAACTTGTCAATTACTTAGTGCTCACTTGAGAAAAATCCTAAACATTTTTGGGAAATTGAAGAATTGCCACAATAGTCCAGGCTCTGAACAGGATGAGCATGCACAAAAAGTATAACGACATTTGAATTTTGATTATTGTTGGGAACATTTAGCAGATGTAAAAAATCGATGTTGCCACATTTCCAGAGTAATGTGGCAACAAGAATAAAAATTTAAATGTCGTTATACTTTTAGTGCATGCTCAACCTTTTTAGAGCCTGGACTATAAGATAGGCCATTAAATCTTGATGATCAAGAATGTGAGACAATATTTGCCGAAACTTATCCTAGAGATTTATCTGGGCGATACATTATCAATACATTTAATTTATTACATTTAAATGTCGAAATTTAAATGTAATAAATTTAAATGGAGTTAGGCTTCCATTTCGAGAAACCCCAGTGGACTTAGGAAGTACGATTCACCAATAAGAACGCAACTTACATGCATTGGAGAGGCGCTTCTGTAGTAATGGTAACCTCAGAACGGTCTGTGTGAACTTTATGAAGGTATACGAGGAATTAGGCGATATGGCTTCTCTGTGTTCTTCAACTTTTGCTACTTCATCTTATGTTATTCCACATCATGGAGTTTTTAAAAACTCAAATCCAAACTATAAAACTTTGAGTTGTTTTTAACGCCTCAGCCCGCATCTCGAATGGATTCTCTCTCAACGACAAGTTATTTGCAGAAAAAAAAAAAAAACTACAAAATGATGTTTCTGCAATTTTGGCACGCTTTCGTCTTCACCCCTATGTGGTATCATCGGATATATGCAAGATGCACCTGCAGATTTTGATCCACCCTGAGGATCGAACCTTTCAAACCATCATTTGGCGAGAGAGTCCGGACTCACCTATTGATATGTTCGTCTTAAATACTGTCACTTATGGGGTTGGTTCCTCACCATTTTTAGCTATTAGAACACTCCATCAACTAGTAGCCGACGAAGGTATGGAGTTCCCTTTGGCTAGTAAAGCTATTCTGAATGACATGTTTGTCGATGACTGTCGCACTGGAGCCGATTCTCTAGAAGAAGCCATTAAACTAAAAACCGAATTGATCGAGAGTTTGAAACTTAGTTAAAGGTTGTGAACTTAGCAAATTTACAAGCAATTCTCCAGAACTTTTGACCGATGTTGTCAGTCATTCTCAAGATATTTTATTTTCTGACAACAAGTACCATAACCAGTTCATTAAAGTACTTGGTTTAAAATGGAATTAAAACACCAATGAGTTAACTTATGCAATTCCAACTAAGAAAACTTCGCCAACCGAACGAGAAATTTTGGCTATGATCCCCCTCATATTTGATCCTTTAAGCCTAATAACTCCTGTTGAACTATGATCAAAATGTTTGTTGCAGAGAATATAGTGCTTAGGTCTCGATTGGGATTACTTACTTACAGATTATTTAATTTCTCAGTCGACTAACTTCCTCCAGGATTTACCTCTAGTAATTTTATTTTATTTTATTTTATTTTATTTTACATACCAACGGACAAACTCCATTTTTGCATTTACAACAAACAAGATGGAATGATGGAAAATATCTTACTATTAACAGTGACACTTTAACTAAACAGTAATTTGAAGATAACCAGAAACGTCTTACCTGAAAATGCCTGGCGAGCCGAAATTCATGAATATTCTGATGCTTCGGAGGTCAGATTTGGATGTTCAGTATATCTCAGAGTTGTCTGCTCTGTTGTTGTTGTTGTTGTTGTTGTTATTGGTGGATAAGGAGACCTAGGCCGAACCGTTGAGCATGTCTGCCTCTAATGGGCATTTTGCGCAAGCCCCCGGAAGGATGGGATATTGAAGGAAGGGAAAGGGTGAGACATGGGACAGTCCACTCATGTTCCACTTAGGAGTTTCTATGCCCGTCACATTCATCACCCCCTGATGTCTTGAACATATGTTCCAGCTAGGGGTTTCCATGCAGTTCGCATTAGCCCCCCGCTGTGTTGAACATGAATGGATTATGAAGAAAGGGAAATTGTCATAGTGGACAGCCAAAGGACTTACCACAGTGTTATGACAACTTCGTTTGCTGTACCCAACGTCAACTTCGCAACTAGTATAAACCAGTTTTAAGGGTGTGCTGGGAATTGTCTGCTCTGATGGTTCTACTATCACAAATCTGGTAGCGGCCAAGTCCAAGGTTGCGCCTCTGAAAAAAAGCATTCACAAACTTGAACTTTTTGGTGCCTTTATTGAGTAAAACGATGACATTCTGCAAACATATAGTTTCCTGCAAGCATGAAAATATTACACTATATGCTTGGACTGATTCAATGGTTGTTTAACACTGGATTCACACTTCACAAAATCTCTTAAAAATTTTGTTGCCAACCGCATAGCTGAACTTCAACACCGTAGTTTGTCCTTCAAGATGGTTTCACACCACGACTTCGAGTAATCCTGCGGATTTGGCGTCACGGGGGGGTCACGAAGCGTCACATACTCCTCCCTCATCAAATTCTCAACTATTCATTGTGGTGGTATGGACCGACCTGGCTTAATTAAAACAAACAATTTTTGCTTTCAACACCTGAATTACATAAAACAAATCCACCTGAAGATTCATTAAATGAATATCGACCTTCATTGAGGAAAGTTACTGTCTCAACTGCTGTTTCGCAGTTATCATCACTTCACACAACCTTTGAAGGATTTACTAAGCTTGTAAGCCTTCAAAACTGCTGCGGTTAGATTTTGAGATTTATTCATAACTGTCGCAAGGTTGAGCCTTCGATTATAATCGAGCACCTCACAGCTTCTGAAAGGAATATCGCTTTACGTACACTAGTAAAGCTCACTCAGTAACAACACTTCCAAAAAGATTCGAATTGTAATTTTAAGGACAAAAGTGGTTCTCCTGCAGTGCAACGTGTGGATCCATTTTTCGATTCAAGTTGCATTCTACCAGTCAGTGGACGACTTAGTAACACATTTAGACATTCTGTGTCGATTGACACTACGGGAAAAAATAATCCAAAACTCTCGGCACAGTAATAGTTGTAAAGTCCTGGGACCAACATGTAAATACTACAAGTGAGGACCTCCGGCAATGAGGAATACCAATATGAGGAACCCCGTTATGACTACCAATGTAATGAGGACCACCATTGTGAGGACCTGCGTAATGAGGACCACCATTGTGAGGACCTCCGGTAATGAGGAATACCGTTATGAGGAACCCCGTTATGACTACCAATGTAATGAGGACCACCATTGTGAGGACCTCCGGTAATGAGGAATACCGTTATGAGGAACCCCGTTATGACTACCAATGTAATGAGGACCACCATTGTGAGGACCTCCGGTAATGAGGAATACCGTTATGAGGAACCCCGTTATGACTACCAATGTAATGAGGACCACCATTGTGAGGACATCCGGTAATGAGGAATACCGTTATGAGGAACCCCGTTATGACTACCAATGTAATAAGGACCACCATAGTGAGGACCTCCGGTAATGAGGAATACCGTCATGAGGAACCCCGTTATGACTACCAATGTAATGAGGACCACCATTGTGAGGACCTCCGGTAATGAGGAATACCGTTATGAGGAACCCCGTTATGACTACCAATGTAATGAGGACCACCATTGTGAGGACATCCGGTAATGAGGAATACCGTTATGAGGAACCCCGTTATGACTACCAATGTAATGAGGACCACCATTGCGAGGACCTCCGGTAATGAGGAATACCGTTATGAGGAACCCCGTTATGACTACCAATGTAATGAGGACCACCATTGTGAGGACATCCGGTAATGAGGAATACCGTTATGAGGAACCCCGTTATGACGACCAATGTAATGAGGACCACCATTGTGAGGACCTCCGGTAATGAGGAATACCGTTATGAGGAACCCCGTTATGACTACCAATGTAATGAGGACCACCATTGTGAGGACATCCGGTAATGAGGAATACCGTTATGAGGAACCCCGTTATGACTACCAATGTAATGAGGACCACCATTGTGAGGACCTCCGGTAATGAGGAATACCGTTATGAGGAACCCCGTTATGACTACCAATGTAATGAGGACCACCATTGTGAGGATCTCCGGTAATGAGGAATACCGTTATGAGGAACCCCGTTATGACTACCAATGTAATGAGGACCACCATTGTGAGGACATCCGGTAATGAGGAATACCGTTATGAGGAACCCCGTTATGACTACCAATGTAATGAGGACCACCATTGTGAGGACCTCCGGTAATGAGGAATACCGTTATGAGGAACCCCGTTATGACTACCAATGTAATGAGGACCACCATTGTGAGGACCTCCGGTAATGAGGAATACCGTTATGAGGAACCCGTTATGACTACCAATGTAATGAGGACCACCATTGTGAGGACATCCGGTAATGAGGAATACCGTTATGAGGAACCCCGTTATGACTACCAATGTAATGAGGACCACCATTGTGAGGACCTCCGGTAATGAGGAATACCGTTATGAGGAACCCCGTTATGACTACCAATGTAATGAGGACCACCATTGTGAGGACATCCGGTAATGAGGAATACCGTTATGAGGAACCCCGTTATGACTACCAATGTAATGAGGACCACCATTGTGAGGACCTCCGGTAATGAGGAATACCGTTATGAGGAACCCCGTTATGACTACCAATGTAATGAGGACCACCATTGTGAGGATCTCCGGTAATGAGGAATACCGTTATGAGGAACCCCGTTATGACTACCAATGTAATGAGGACCACCATTGTGAGGACCTCCGGTAATGAGGAATACCGTTATGAGGAACCCCGTTATGACTACCAATGTAATGAGGACCACCATTGTGAGGACCTCCGGTAATGAGGAATACCGTTATGAGGAACCCCGTTATGACTACCAATGTAATGAGGACCACCATTGTGAGGATCTCCGGTAATGAGGAATACCGTTATGAGGAACCCCGTTATGACTACCAATGTAATGAGGACCACCATTGTGAGGACATCCGGTAATGAGGAATACCGTTATGAGGAACCCGTTATGACTACCAATGTAATGAGGACCACCATTGTGAGGACATCCGGTAATGAGGAATACCGTTATGAGGAACCCCGTTATGACTACCAATGTAATGAGGACCACCATTGTGAGGACCTCCGGTAATGAGGAATACCGTTATGAGGAACCCCGTTATGACTACCAATGTAATGAGGACCACCATTGTGAGGACATCCGGTAATGAGGAATACCGTTATGAGGAACCCCGTTATGACTACCAATGTAATGAGGACCACCATTGTGAGGACCTCCGGTAATGAGGAATACCGTTATGAGGAACCCCGTTATGACTACCAATGTAATGAGGACCACCATTGTGAGGACCTCCGGTAATGAGGAATACCGTTATGAGGAACCCCGTTATGACTACCAATGTAATGAGGACCACCATTGTGAGGACCTCCGGTAATGAGGAATACCGTTATGAGGAACCCCGTTATGACTACCAATGTAATGAGGACCACCATTGTGAGGACCTCCGGTAATGAGGAATACCGTTATGAGGAACCCGTTATGACTACCAATGTAATGAGGACCACCATTGTGAGGACATCCGGTAATGAGGAATACCGTTATGAGGAACCCCGTTATGACTACCAATGTAATGAGGACCACCATTGTGAGGACATCCGGTAATGAGGAATACCGTTATGAGGAACCCGTTATGACTACCAATGTAATGAGGACCACCATTGTGAGGACCTCCGGTAATGAGGAATACCGTTATGAGGAACCCCGTTATGACTACCAATGTAATGAGGACCACCATTGTGAGGACATCCGGTAATGAGGAATACCGTTATGAGGAACCCGTTATGACTACCAATGTAATGAGGACCACTGTACCATTGTGGGGTGGTGGGGGCAGATGCGGGTGGTAGGGGTCAGAGGTTGACGCGCAAGGTCCGGCCAGTCTCTCGCGTGATCGCGGATTAATGGAATTTCGCAAGACGGTGCACAGGTGCCATAATGAGGCTGGCGAGGCGAAACAGCTCCCACTCGGGTTCACGATCATCTTGCTAACCTCCACTTAATTATTTACCTCTCTGCTTAATCCACTCATTGAGTAATATTATGTCCTTCAAGAGTCTTTATTCTACGTTGAAAAATAATAGGTAATATAAATATTTGCTACTCGTAATTTGTAATTCCAACGACTGAAATCAACAGTAATTATAAATATTAAATAAAGTAGTTTTGATTATGTATCAAATGAGAAATAATATTCTTACTATTCCACTTAAGTTGTCCTTTTAGAAATCCTCATAAAAAATTCAATAAAATAATAATAAAAAATTCTATCATACATAAAAGAGATTATCAATATGGGAATCAAAATCATGTAACCTCTCCAAAACTTTGTTAGTTTTTGATGAATAGTATATTTTCATCCTATACCTGAAGTGTCTGTTGCGATTTATTTCTATTTTATCTGGAAATCTAGTGGATATATTTTACAAAATTTTTTTATTTTAGTTTATTTTTACACGAAAATAACTTTAGAAACATGCTCAACCTCAACAAATTAAATTGTCTTTAAAGAGATTAAATAAATTAAAAACAAGAAAAAAGAGCAGGATTATTCTGGGCTTTACATAAACGTTTTTAGATTTTATTTATCCATTAAGACAAACTTATTTTAAGGAAAAAAGGCTCTTATGTATCTATTTTCGTCCATTCTCTGTATGTAATTGTTACTTAATAGTCATAAAAATATCCTAAAACACTTTATTTAAATATTGATTTAAACCCTTCTTTCCTAATTGCTGTGAAAAGACGAATTTACTTTCTTTAATTCAAGCTAATTCAAATAAGCAAAATTAAATATTTGAAATCGAAAAATATTTAAAAATATTATTAACAATGCAAATGATTTGAAAAATACATAATTTAAGAAGTACCAAGACTGAAAGTTTCAACAACATAAATATGAATAAATGATGATAATATGTACAAAAAATATGTTATTTTGTGGATTTGTCTTTACTGAAACATTTGAAAAACCTTGCGATATATTGCCTACGTGTTCGACATTTTAGATAGGTCTACCACAAGTTGAAACACATAAAAGACGTTATTATTATATTTTGAAAAATATTAGGGTTTATTTGCTATTCATAAACGGCTTTAAAATATTTTCATTGTAAAATAAGACTCTTTAAAAAATTCGAGAGTGAGAACTTCACCCCCCCCCCCTTAAAGATTCTTAGTAGTAAAACAATTCAGAAAAATCTATTAATATTATACCAAAGACAATTATTTAGGATTTAAAGTCTATACACAATATTGGTATTCCAACTAACAATGGGAACGATGTTGAAAACGTATACAATGGAAACAGTGTGTACGTTTGCTCGAGAGTATTTTGCTGCCATGAACGTTTTCATCTATTATCAACAAATGTGGAATGATCTATTCAACAGTGCAAACAGATACCGAGTGGAAGTAATGGTTAGTTATTGGTCGGGTCGTTGTGTCGGGACCCATATTTCTATGGTTAAGTGTCGATGGAGTGAGAGGGTGTCTCCATGTCGAAACGTGTATTGAGGCCAGACAAATGTCGCTCTCGTGAGTACAGAACGCCGCCTCTTGTCCACCCAGGGTGATGGGCAGGCTGGATCTCTGGTTGAGTACTAACTAATACCCCCGTCGCGTACAGACCTGCATACTCAGCAAATTTCCACTGAAATTTGGTATTTTTCCTACCCATACACATCATGGGAATGAGGATGAAGGTGTGTTGCCATGGGGGTGTTGTAAGCAAATAGACGTTAATTTCTCCCCAGTGCATATACATGCTAATTTGTATAAAATTCTAGTATTTATTATTTTACCCATGGGGGTGTGTATGTAGGTTTGTCGCCATTTGGGTAAGCGAATATAAGTTATATTCCACCTATTGAATGTACATACCAAATTTCATCAAGTTATGTTAATAAATAAGTGAGATAGAGGGATTTGTTGATTTCCCATAAGAATAACATAGAAAAATACTTTTTTATTTTCTCCGTTATCTATTTAAGCTAAATTAAAAATTCTAGATAATAAATTGTTAGTTTTTCAAGCTCTTTTGAAATGATTTTGGTTTAAATTGTTGAATTTAGAAAATTTATTTTCACAATTAAAGAAACCCATTTTTCCTTTTGGAACCCCATAAAACCCTTTTTCATTGGCCGATCACGGTGGTTGAACTTATTTTGATGAATGCTGCCGTACAGTTCAGGTATAGGGTAGAGGTGTAGATATAAATGAACTTGAACGAATAGTGTTTTTGGCTTCTAGAGACCTCAAAATGAAAATAATCATGGTCCTAGGCCGTGACTACTACCGTAATATTATTCTATATTACCGTCTCTAAAATTCGCTAAAAGTGACAAATCAGCCTTCCATTCCGATTCCATTACATCTATTGAAATTACTAGACTGATATCACGTCGGTCGGCCACCACAGCATATACAAAATCAAAGGGCCAAAGCATATTTCTGTAAGACTTCCAAGAGGAACATCCCTTTAAAGGGTGTGTAAATTACCGGTTTAAGCTACTGTATTAAGCTTGTAGAAATAGAAAAATTTGTATAAATAGTGTTTGTGTTATTAAGTAAGTTTATATTGGTTAAGCATTTAAAAACAATAAATGATTTCTGAAACATTTAATCAACATTACATAGTGGAGTAAAATTGTGTTGTTTTAAACAACATTTTTAGAAGAAGATTCCACAATGCGCTTCTGAAAAATTTTACTTTTAGGAAATCTAGCTTTAATGTATTTGTATTCGACTTCAGGAGGTCCCTTTGTTTGAATCGCAGACAGACAGTACCTGATCATGATCTATTTGTGGTGGAGAGGGGGGGGGGGGAATAGAGTGACATATTGGTTAGAGTAGGGGGGATTGCGCATGTTTTATATCATAAAACGTAGTAGATTATTGCTTTTTCACTACACATAGTTTGCAATTATTTTTGTTAGGCCTATAACTAATTGTTAATGTTACTAACATTTTCACCCTCTTTTGGTATGTGAACGTTTTTACCCACAATCCGCTTACGTTAACCCAGAGGGAGTGGTATTTACCCGCTGTTATGTGTTCATGTCTAGTTTTATTTCATTTTGGACCACGTTTCATAAAATTCCATATTTCCAGTATTCCAACCGCCGTCTGAGCCGCGGCCGGCCCAGTAGCTTGTCGCATAATCACTCATACCCGGTGGCCCATTACCTCCAATTTATCGCGCCGCGGGTCGGAGCTCGCTTGGCCCCTCAATCAGTCTTTTGACCCACGACCCCAAAGAGAAACTGTTATTAATTCGGACAATTGCCTGCGAGTGGGGGTTGGTATCATAGATCACGGTTTAACCAGCCCGGTAGGCAAACAATGGCTGCGCCGGTCCGACCTTGACCGGCTGGCCCGGTATGGCATGGGCATGGAATGGTTGGGTACGGCCCACCAACCACCTACATGGCGGTCAGCGTGGTTGGCCAATCACCTACCCGACGGTTCCTGTTGGGTATTGACACGTTTATGTATCTACAGTGAGCTTTGGAGCTGCGGTTGTTAACAAGAAACCTCGTATAGGGGTGGATTTACTACAATATGTTGTAAAGGAATTTACTTCTACAAATTATGAAGATCTTGGGAAATGTTGAACATGGTAATGAAAGTGAATCTAAAGCGAAGTTTTTTTATACAGGGTGTCTAGCTTCGATTGTCAGAAACTTTTCCATGTTGTCCTAAAATTCTTCGTTAACCCGCTAGCCACCATTTTGTTTATTACACTTAATAATTTTTATTTCCGTAACTGATAGACGGATTGGGTTCATATTTGGCATGGACTATTATTGCAAGAATGTTTATTGGAAAAAAATAAATAATTTTTTATCTAATATGTATTTTCAAAATGGCGTCCATTTTAAAATTAAATATCTCAAAACCGTTAAATTTCATAAGAATTTTACTAGACACAAAAAGTTGCCAAATTGATTTGCATAGTCAATGGTACTAAGTTTGTAAGGATTTGACAGCAAATAACGGAGATATAATAATTTCTTTTCAAAAAAATTGATTTTGTATGGTAATTAAAGCCAATTAAGTTAATTTTAATAGAAAAATTTCAATAACTCCCTTATTTGTTGGCAGATCCTTACAAACGTGGTATCATTGATTAGGTAATTAAACTTGTCAACTTTTATATGTCTTATAAAATTTGAGAAATTTCATTTTAAAATGAAAAAAAAATGGCAGCCATTTTGAAAATACACATTGTAAATAATTTTCTTTTCTTTTAATAAGCATTGCTATAATAAAGGTGCATGCTAAATATAAACCCAATCCATTAATCCGTTAGGAAATAAAAATTTGAAAATAACAAAGTGACGGCTAGCGGGTTAACGAAGCATTTTAGAACATATGTTAACAAGAACTTTTTTGTTTCTTTTGGCTTGTCAACACGGAAAAGTTTCGGACAGTCGAAGCTGGACACCCTGAATATGAATAAATATTATATAGATAAAAACATTTACAAATTTTATGGAATAGAACGGAACAGAGCATTAACGGAGTCCCTCCAAACCTTTTGAAACACAACTTACAAAATTATTTAGTGCATTACGTTCAAAAGTCATAAAGTATATTGATAACAAGCCTCCCGACTTAAAATCCCAAACCAAAGCAGTGACTGAACGTAAGCAAAGTGTACAGGTTTAGTTTCCCTTTCTTCTTAAGTCTCTGCCAGCTGTTTTAAAGCATAAATATAATTTCGAATATTTTATTTAAGAAAGGTTACATACTCCGAAAATCTCATTCTAAAATTTAAAAATGTCCCTATTTATAACTAAAAACTTGTTCTATGGGATTGCGGATGCCAGAAAGATAGTTTATATTACCACAACTGTGAATGCGTAGACAGTCAAGATCATTA